>JARQSV010000237.1:147348-191982 GCA_030142285.1 Calameuta idolon | reverse complement strand
CCCCCCCCCCCCCCCCCCCCCCCCAAGCAATCACAATCGGTTACGTACGAATGATGATATCTTCTCTCTTTTTGAAGTTACTTGAATGACACTTGGAGTGTCATTTTCTTTAAGTCCTCTTGCCTTAAGGTTCTGTTTATTCCAAAACCATAGGACCCAATCTGAAATACTGACACGACACGCGGACAAGGTCAAAACACACAACTGCTTAACTCGCAGACTCAGAGGCACGCAGGACAACGGGTACGCAGGCACGCACTCGCGCTGGCACGACGCCGCAAACGGAATCGCAGGGAAGAACGCACGCGGTACTCACGTTAACCATTCGAGGAAGCACGTAGTAGTTCTGCCAGTTGTGAAAAACGAAAACGCTTCGCGCACTGTTGATGATAGAGGAGCCTTCTCTCGAGAAACCAGACGGTGCCAAGCCCGCTCGCCTTCTCGCAGTGGGACAAAAAGGACTCCAACAGATTCAAAGAGTGAAAGAGGTTAAAGTAAACTAAGAGAGGCTGGAAGAGACGCGCTCGCGCAGGAAACTCTTGCCGCGCTCAGGTTGCGCGACGAATGTAGCTTCAAACGCGCTCTCGCCAAGCAGCCATCCATCCAGCCTGATCCAGCCAGCCAGCTAGCCAGTCCTCCTCACCCTCGCTACTCAGACTTTGTGTCCTCGTGGCGTTGACTCTCTTCCTCTAACTCCATCTCACCGCAGCATGTTTCACTTCGCCCATCCGCACCACGCCCCTTCACTTGCTACAAGACTCCTTCTGGCCGATCCAAGCGGATGCCAGTCACTGCGCAGAAGACTGTGGAAGCGACAGATGTGGCTGTAGGGTTGTCGTTGTTCAGGAGCCCCGAGGTGCTTACTGCCGGACGTGCTAAGGTAGGTAAGGTAGTGCGTCCAATCGTGAAAGAAAGGGGGCAGTCGCGCGACTTGTGCGGATCCGTAACCGACTCGGTTCGTCGACTTCGGCTGACTGACTGACTCACTGACTGACTGACTCTTAATTTTGCTTTGCTCTCTACTATTTTCCTTTTCAGATTCTCTTCATTGTTCCTTTTTGATTCTCTTCTAGGTATTTCTAAAACGTAACATGTGTTGATGTTTCTCGAATAAGATGCTTCGATTATATCGCCGGAAGGAATTTCCATTAAGAATAAAAGCAAAGTCGAACCTCTCTCTCTCTTTACCTCTTGAATTCTATCATAGCACACAGCCCGGCGCTATTGGACGTTGATATAGAATGTAATTAGGAATGGAAATGAGAACACCAATTATGGCGGCGAGATGGAAAAATGCAGAGAGAATGTGAGTGAGCGAGAACTCCGAGGAATCGAGAAATCGGCGAATCGAGAAGTCGAAAAGTCAAGGAAGGAGGTAACCTCGAACCTCACAGTAGGTCTTGCTGCGTGGCTGCTCGGTGAAAGCTGAGATACGCGTTTAGAGTGCGCTTAACTTTATCTTATCTATTTACGAACAGACGGTATTATACTCTAGATTTGTTTGCTGCATCTCAATTTGGAACTCTGCGTTTTTCGGACTATCGAACTTTTGTCTTTTCACCCTCGCTGCCCTCACCTGTATGGACAAATCGGATTGAATCATTTAGAAAACGAATACCGCAAATTGTCTTCTTTCTTAGAGTGATCGAAAGAGACAAACGTAAATTGATATCAGTTTGTGAAAATCACACAATTTACAAATAAATGAAATTGAAATATTTTCACCACAGTTGAAATGTGAAACAGAAAATATCTCCAACCCTTTAAAAGTTACGGTTAGGGATATTTTGGAAAATTAAATCAATCACAAGTCGGACTTCAAAAACATCTTCTATCGATCATGTTACTTTCAATTTCAAGCTTTCTATAAATTTTTCAAAAATTAAAGAAAAGAGACGTCTCTCAAACATATAAGAGTTACATCACTGATCGCAGTGATCTTTCTTCCTTTTCCATTTTCTAATTTTTTTTAACCAATTGTCAATCACGGGTTTTCGACACATGCTCACGCGTGTGAGAGTGGCGTAAATCAAAATTACCAACTGCTTGCTCACATTACTTTCTGATTTCAAACACGCAAGGAGCATCCATCTAGCGGAATATGATATAGTAAGGTTCTATTGTTATGTGATACCGACAGCACTCTTGTTTATCGGCTGTCAGTAAAAACGGCCAAACTCACTTTATAGCGTTTATTGACATACAACGTTTAGATTGTTTTCAATTGCCTACATTTTTATATTAATACGATATTATAGTAATTTAGTGTTTCAAATATACACAGCTGATCAGTGCGTAATGAGTATATGTATTTTTACTTTCACAGTGTGGATATAAGAACATATGAAGTCAATACCATTATTATTTCCAGTTTCTTATTTGGATTAGGGTTCTGAGAACATCATCTTGTTTAATAATTTGCTCATTGTGTCATTTCTTCATTTTCCTGCTGCGAATAAGAAAGAGATATCTCAACGGATGAAAAATATAGAAGTGAGAAGCCGACATTGAATCGAGTGAACTGTGGGAGATGTCGTTGATCTCCGTCATCGGGAGATGGCGCATCCATCTGTCCCACCGTTTCTGTTTTTCTAACTCTGTCAGGTTAGGTTAGGATTAGAATGGTTTCTTGGCAAAACAGTTGATTGTACAGTGAGACATTAGCAAAACATTTTTTGTGATTCAACGATTTTCTGTCGGACGTAATCACTTTTTAATTAGCTTCATAGAGGGTGGCGTCAATAGTTACGTGTCTGTGGAGATTGGGTCGAAAGGGGAAATACTTTTGTTATATATCTATGGATTAATAAATCATAAATATGATCGCTAATAAGATTAACTTTTTGAAAAACTATTTAGTAACTGTTATTTAATGTATTCTTAACCGGAACATGTTAAGTTTCATATTGAACGGTAAAATTGTAATGACCAGTTTGAGAAAAATCATCGTAAATATACAGTCAAGCACAACGTAAAACTCTCGAACATTAAGTGGACACAGTATGTAGGTACGTGCTGTTGGTGACTACTACGGCGGTTATCGAGAGTTTGATTAGAAACGCAACTCCCCTCTTGGGGGTCTCCCGCTTAAACTAGTTTACAACAATCGGTTACACGTGTTCCTGAACTGGCATCGCTTGTTTGTCCTTGCTACTGTACCTCACGTAAGTATTATTATGTGAATTACGTCCGATGGGGAACAAGCTACTAATATCGCTATTAACGTTACTGTAAATGTCAAACAGGAAGAGGTCTGACAACACTAGTGCGCAATCAACGTATATATCTTACTAATAATAATTGCTTAAACATAAATACATATAATTACTAGTTTTAAAACCGATCCTCATTCTTGGATTAATAATTTCTATGAATATATGATGAAATAGAGTGAAAATTACATTGAAAATTCGTCATTTTAGATTAACGGCTAGTTCGGCTACGTTATACTGACTCGGCAGTGTCACTTTAAAAAGCATTTTGATGGATTGGTGCTTGCAGGATTGCGTGTAATGCATGAGCAGGAGAGAGAAAGTACGAGAGAGAGAAGGGGGGATGGGGGAGGGTTAAAAGTGGATATACATATGGGATAGATCGAGCGACACACCATACAGCGATAAAAGCTCGTTCAGTAGTTACATGAGAGGAGTTCAGCAACGTTGGGAGGACTGGGATCAGTTTCAGGTAATTACACGCGCCAGATAGGACATCTAGATGGTCCCGGCTATAGTACTCGGCCTAAGAAATGTCCATTAGGACGGTCACTCTCGTTACCGTGCGTTGGCGCCGACACACCCGTTGATCCTGTTAATCCTGTTAATCGGTGCACCGATGACTCTCGGCACGGATCCTTCGGGATGTCCAAAGCTCGAGAAACGACACATAGAACTCCCCCCTCCTTACTAATTGCAATCTCGAGGAAGCATCTCGAAAGAGCGAAGGGCGGTCAGCAGGTATGGCTGCGATTTCGACTTGCGCCTCGACGTGGAACTAAACGATTGTCCACCTTGAAAGCCAAGACACGCGTACTCGAGAATTAATCGGCTCTAAGACATTCAGCCTCGCCGTACTTCGTATTATTTTATTCCCAACTAATACTTGAATCCTCAAAGCCGCAGTCCTCCAATTTCACTTGGAAAGGAAAACGTCTGACATTTAATGTTTAGTCCTGCTACCCCCGAGAAGCCAATTTCATTGACAGACGCACCTGCTCTTCTCCATAAGACTTGGCAGATTCTCTGATAATTTGAGAACTAATGGGGGAATTTGCGAAGCGTACTAATTGGATAGATGGTCGTACGATTGAGTCGCGGACTGCATTGGCTGAATGGGGGGGGGGGGGGGGGTTATCGCGAGGAAGAGGAGCAGAGAAGAAATACATTAAGTGGATACATAGGAATAGAGGTAGTGCGAGGAGGGGGAGGATGGTACTCTCTGAGTCTGCTGATTGTTCCTTGCTGAGGTATCATTCCATTGCGTAGCTCGCACCAGTAGTCTTTCCTAGTCCGAGCTCGCTCGGGGGATCGTCCAATTAGGTAGTAGTACACTCTGAACATTGAAATTCTCATGTCGATTGCGCAATCCCAATGAAACCTCTATGATCGCATCGTCCTTTATCTTTGTAGGAGCTCAAGAGATAATTCGTGACATTGAAGATGTACCTAGAGCGGCTTACGGACAAAGCAGGATAGTGGGGGGAGACCTAAGAAATGCGTCCGAGGGTGCGTAGGTAGAAAAACTAAAGTTGCATAACGGTGCCAGTACTATGTCGTGCTAGCCTGGGCTCTGGACTCTGAGGTCTGAGGTCTGGAGACGCATTACAATAAATGACTATTCATTGTCCGCTCGAGCGAGGCAGCGTAACTCATGTACGAGCGTGTAAACGACACGCTCGCGTGGGTGTCCCGATTCCTATGCTCTCGATTCGCCGCAGCCCCCATCTCTTCTTTCCCTTCCATTCTTGGCTCCGCTCGCCTAATCGAACTCTCGCCTTCTTCCTTTTCCTCTTGATCTCCCTCATTCCTTGTGTCCTGAACAATCGGAATATCTCGAGTTGCTTGCGCTGTCGGCTGCTGCACACGGCGTCCCTGCAGAGGGAACGGGATGACAATGGTCCCTGACGGGGTTGGGCTCAGGGTATTACCTAGGTACAACCACGACCCGTGGTGGTGGACAATAAATCGGGCGGCCCTCCGTCCTATCGTACTGCCACCCAGATCGCAGGCTTTAACTAGAAAATAGTCGTTCGGCCGGAGCGGTAATTAATGAAGCGCGTTAATGGCTAAACGTGTAGCTAAGCAAATAGCGAGATAGTCGAAAGGAATTGGAGGTACGCGCGGCCCCTAACGAGAGGCGAAGGACAAGCGTCGTTCGATCCTCCGAGACATCGGGACACGGAGACGCGGGGACCTACGCGGGGTCCTACACGAGTCCTACGTGGGCAGAGTTGATGCATGGCGTCTCTGCTCGGCCCAGTCCTTCTTTATAATCTTCACACCAACAAGAGCTATACAATTCATACCTGCTATTTACAAGTTTAGATCTCTCTAACTGGTCCGTCGTCTCTTCGATAAAGATATCCTACGCGCAGGTCTCACGCGCATTTATACCTCAATGCTCGATCGGATCTTTAGGGCTCCAGCTGACGATAAACCCCAATGATGAGCGCGATGACTGGTGTGACGCGGTGTTCACAGCAGTTCGGTCAACTTCGGATAACTTCGGGGAGCTTCCGTACCCTGATGGGATTGGCTGCGAGAGTAAGCAAACGGGCGAGATCGGTTGATCGCTCGATCGCATCCGGGCTCACCTCGAATAATGATATCCGAAACCAAAATGATACGTCAAAGAGACCCACTTTCGTTCCGATCTCGATCCATCGGAGGTAATTTATATGGGGCCCCTCTTATCGAGCCATCTAGATTGAAACGAGCGCGGTATCAATTACAGTGTCGACACGAGAACGGACAGAACTGGACGGATCAAATCCAACCACCTCATTTGCCTCTTGAACCAACTTTATGAGCCTGAACTGAACCTTAAGACCAGTCCTTGCGATCAGTCTTTGCGGAACCAAGCAGTCTCTCTCATCCTACCGGGAAATCCAAAGGCATATCTTGGAATGGGAGCCACTGACAGCCAGCGCGAGAAGGCTTGAATCGTTGCCAACTCGAGTCAACAGCGAGTGAAAACAGCGTGCGATCAAAGAGCGATCAAAGAGAAGGAAGAACGACGGAATTAAAGAGTCCAAGAGTCCAAACCAATAGGGTGGTAGCGAGGGTGGGAGTGATGGCGAGACAGGGAGGGACGAGGCGGCATGCATAAGCGCAGTAGAACGACAGAGCGAAGTCTAATCTTGCCTGAATTCCCCAGACCATTAGCCCCCCCCCCCCCCCCCGTCCACCCGCCTTCCTCTACCCAATCGTCAACTTTTGGAATTTCATTCTTCCCAACGAAAGATCCAAGCATCGTCTACGCCTCCTTCCTCGTGCCACGATCTTCACCGATCGGCACTCTCCACCCTCGCTAAGCCTCTCCGCCTTCATCTCTTTTCCCTAGTCCTCCCAGAGTTGCTTTCAACTCTATTCGAATCGACTAACTAGCATGAAAATAAATTTTCCTATCTTTCGATTGGTTGTTCGATCTAGACATATTGATAACGACTTCGTTGAAATCGGAAGCCAAGCGAACCGGTGTATCCGAGGGTACAGACATACCTACCGATTCTCTATGTTGATGATGACGACGAGGACGACAATCATCATAACTCCTGATCGTTTGAAATATATATCTTTGTTATCTTGAATCTCAAAACAATACGGTAGGCATTCCCAATAGCTATAACATCCATCTGTTTGCCGGACCTCATAGATTCGAAAGCCGCAGGACGTATCATCAGTCACAAGATAATCTATGCTCCCTGGAATATTGACAGTGACAAAAGCGTTCAATACGCGCTGCTACCTTCTACCACTTGTCCAGCATCGCAGCAGTCGTCGACTTGACTGCGGTACATACTCGAAGCATCATCATCGCGATGCTTACTGCTTTTTCCATCTAAATTCCCAAGTAGTCTGTCCTATCTGTCCTACCCCATCTTGCATTGATCCTTTGAAGTGGGATAGGCGAAGCTCCAGAGCTGAGCCGTGTACAGCGAGCTGAAAGAGAGAAACGACGTGTCCGAGAATTCATGTTGGGCCTCGGAACGGTCCTTGGCCCATTACCGAGCACCCGGGCGTTACCTCGTCGTTGCTGATATTACCGCAAATTACCACCCTCAAGAGAAGAAGAGCGGTTGTGTACAGCTACGGGGCTTCGCGCATAGCGTTAAGCGTTAAGCGTGTAGCGTGTAGCGTGTAGCGTGTAGGATACAGCATGCAGCCGACCGAGCGATTCCTTGGTGCGCCGGGCAGAACATCGCTTTTACAACTGGAGCCCGGGTGTAATGCTGTAATCGGGCAATTTCGGGCCCTGGACCGAATAAATCCGTGGTTAATGCTTTGGCTCTTTGGCTCTTTGGTTCGTTGGCTCGTTCGGATCTTTGGCTTGGGTGGGGAACGGTTGCCAGTGGAGAGAGGGGCTCCCAGTTTTCGTTCTTTCTCGACTTTGCCGCTCCTTCTCCCTTTGCCGATTGGATTGAAATACTGGGAGGCTCGCGTGCGGCTAAACGGCCGAACGTTCAAGAAACGAAAGCCCCGAAAGAAACTCGAAATACAAGGGAACGCTGGTGGCATTGCACATATCCCTACCCTCCTTTATCGTATGGCTCTCTTCATCATCTTCTTTCTTCTTCTGTTGCTGCTGCTTCTGCTTCTCTTCGTTCTCTCCTTCCTCTTCCTCTCTGTCGCTCATTGTTAGCCTTATTTCTCTCCTCCTCGTGGCGCTCTCTTCCAAGTTACCCACCTGTCTGCCGGCAATCTTCTAGTAGCCCGGGGCTATCACTCCACAGCTACCATCCGGGCTACTCCCAGCTACTCCCAGCTACTCCGAGCTACCATCGTTCGTGTGTCGGCTACCTCAGCTTCCTCGGCTACATCGGCTCGATCGACTCGCTCGACTCGCCCGACTCGCCCGACTCGCTCGATTCTATCAACTCTTCCCTCGAAGGCGCGTTCGTAGCAACGGGGCAAAAGGTTCTCTTACGGTTTGCCTTGCGAGAATCTATCTTGCCGAAAACGTGCTGCGCTGCTCAAACCTTCGGCGAATGTTGTGGCCAGCAGCATTTCCATTGCTCCTTCGCTCTCCGCCGTATCACTACACCACAGAGCAGCCTCCCTCGTCTCGCTCCTCACTCTGCCTCTTCCTTGAATTCTCGCGGCTCGACTCGCCAGGCCGCGCAACCTCGAGCGCTCAAATGGCCGCGGGTCATCCACCTGCCCACGCAGAATCAGGAGCAGGATAACCGGGATGTGCAATAGCAGGTAGACGGACTAAATCGAGGACGCGACTCGAAATATTTAAATTTAGGAACACGCGACTTTGCGACCGACTCTTTCCTTCAAATTTTACTATTTTTCATGCGAGTCCTCTTGATCTCTTGATTTTTCGCTCCCAGCATATCGCTTCGTTACGGTAATAGACTTTGTATCTTCGCATCGAGCGATTCTCCAACTGCCGTGAAGCTCCGGAGCCACAAAAAGTCGAGAGCTCTACTTTCATGCGATCCGATATCATCCGATGCGACTCGATGCGAGACCAGTGAGTGGGAGGAGGACGACGAGGAGGAGCAGGAGGAGGAGGAGGAGGAGGAGGAGGGGAGGAGGATGCTGCAAACTCCCGGGAGGAGAGGATGTGCGTGCATGCCGCTCACGTAGCGTGCCAGCCAGTCTGGCAGCCTCCTTCTCCCTTCCGGCCAGATCCCGCTTCACCAGTATCTCCGCTGCGGCTTCAACGTCGTCGCGACTCGACTCGACTCGGACTCGGAGAGTTCTTGGACGAAAGAGAAACGAGCGCCTTAGGAGAGTATCTACTCCTCTACTCCTCTACTTTATAGAGGTTCAGCTTCTCGCCGCTTGGAGCGTGCTTCCCACCCACAGTCCCACCTGCAGAGGCGACCCACTGGCTGCTCCTCGACCCTGCTTCCTCCCGAGACTCTCTGTCCCTTACGTGCCTTCTTAGCAGGTGACTTCATTCCTCTTGCAGTTATTTACAATGTCCTGCATGTTTCCAGGCAGCACACGCGATCTCGAAATCCTTGCTTCGTTCTTGAAGGAAGTTTGACGCGGCCGGCAGTGGTATTCATTCGTTATTATATCATACATCACAACGTCACATTCGTATGCATTGACGATTTACAAGAATCGAGAAGTAATTCGAGATGGCGACGATCGATGAGATCAATTAGGGGTGACCCGAAGAAGCGGCACTGTCAACTCATTTGACATTATTTGTCTCGTCTCGTGGAGAAAAGCTCGGGAGAAGATGGTCTGGTCCGCCACTTCCACAGAGGTATCGAATTCCAAATAGTCTCCTGGTGCACCTTGCGCCACCTATCAGATTACCATCGGGTCTCTCGAAATAAGTTCGCCGCTGTTAGATTCACCGCTGACTCTTCGCTCTCGTTCGATCGGGCATCTATGAATCGCAGCGTACCCGTGCATGTACAGGGTAAAAGGTTGCCTTATTTGTGCCACTTTTCGCATATTTATTCATAAATTACTTATCGATAACTGAAAAAGAACCAAGTTTTCAAGTGTAACGATCTACCTTCGTGTAAAAATATGGCGTAAATATTTTACAAATCTTATCGTTAAAGTCTCATAGTTCCTTAAATTTGGCGATTCTACCATTCGGGTAAACTTCAAAAGGACCATACTCCAATGTTTCTAAGCTTAAACCGGCTAATGCCTTTTTCCTTAACGATTGGCTAACTTCCAGACCGGCAGTCAGCTTTGAAAATTTTCGAGCTTACCTTAGAATTCCGCTGCTTGTCGAAATGGATACTATGTATAGTTAGAGACTCGTAGGCTTGACCGTCGTTATCGCGCCTGTGCTCCTGCTCGTCGTTAAAGTCTCGTTAAGGAGTTTCAATGGACTCGCTCGCGTTGATGCCAGTGACGGACAGTATTTCAAGCGAAGCTCAGCAATGTTGCTGCGTCTCCTCTTCTTAAGTTGCATCTTCGTCGAAGCTGAACTTTGCTTCGATCGGACATTAATCGAGACGTCGTCGCGCGATGCAAACATCTCTCCTCTCCTTCCAAATTATTCGGACGCTAACTGCAAGGTACATGCTTAGGCTTTTATATATTTTCTTAATAAAATTGTAAATAAAAAAAATTTCAGGAAATCGCAAACGACCTGGTGGAATCTCTGAAGGACATTGCTCGAAGGTTCTTCGGAAAGAATCGCAAGGCAGTATCGCTGATCGCGCTGTCGAAACACCCTTGCGTTCTTTATGTTCGAAATCGGCTTGTCGAGTCCTTGAATGGCGAATTCGCGCTCGTGATTGGCTATTGGAAGGAACTCATTGTGACTCCAGCTTCCATCCAGGACATCGACTACGTAATTATTGTGGAGAATTGGACCAGACTCGAAGAAATCTTTGACAGTTCGAACCTGAAGCACAGGCAGCGATACGCCCTAGTCCTCGTCGCCGAGTCGAGGACCCTCGGCAGCAGAATTGAGAACGAGCTGGTAAGTCAAGAGAGACTCCTGGAGAAGGCGGCGACGAACATCAGCAAGCGGGGCTACGTTAACGTGATATTTCTGCGGTCGACTTCCCGCGGCATAATCGATATCAGGAGCTACGAGAGCTGGTATCGAAATGCGACGGGGACCACTAAACCGACGCTTCTGTCTCTGGATCGCTGGAGCGCTTCGTCTCGACTGCAGGGGAGCGTCGAGCTGTTTCCCTCGAAATGTCGGGCAATGAAGTCCTTGATAGCGGCGCCTGTGACAAACCAATACACAGAGATAGACGTGTTCCGCATCGGGAAGAGTGGGAATTGGCGTTTGCGTGGAGTCGCTGGAAACTTTATAACTCTTTTCGCGGAAAGACTAGGATTGCGATTGGTCGTTACCGACGAACACCCAGTAGGCTGGGGCAATAAGCTTCCCAATGGCTGCTGGACAGGAATGTTCGGGCAGATCCTCAGGCAAGAAGTCGACGTCGGTTTTGGGGGAATTCAGCCTAGCGTTCGCGTAACGCAGAGCTTCGATTACTCCCTGTATTACACATGGGACAGCTTGGTCTTCACGACGGCATCGCCGAGACCTGGCCGTTCCTGGCGCTGCATCCTTTATCCTTTCAGCCCGAAGGTCTGGCTCTGCGTCGTTTCTTCGTTTCTGAGTTACGCGGTCCTCGTTTCTCTGGCCCGATTCGTCCATCGTCTGCCGGCTGACACTTCGGGCACCGAGAAGCTCGTTGGGCCTTTCGACCTCTGGAGAGTAATGGTTGGGCAGAGTCTGCGATATCCTAGAGGACTCGAGCAGCGCGCCATCCTGGGACTCTGGCTTTTCAGCAGCTACGTTATGACAGCCATCTACTTGAGCAGCGTAGTCGGGTGCTTGACTAGGCCTTATTACGTAAAGCCCCCGAGTACTCTTGAGGAACTGCATCAATCTGGAATGCAGTTGGCTGCGAGTATCGGCAGCACAACCATTTTTAATTCGAGCGACGACCCACTTATCATGTATTTAAAACATCGGTAGGTACATAGCATTTATCGTTTTCTGTCTACGCTGTCAGCGATCTGTCTTGTTTCAGTATTTCATCTAAATGAGTTTGAACTATACAAGGTTCTGCCTATTCTGGTGTTTAGGTTGCTAATCTTGGACTACGAGGAACTGCAGAGAGTGCCTCTGACACTATCGGAGCGCAGATTAGCGGCACTAGCGCTGAAGAACGCAGCATCCTATAGGAACCGGAAGTACGTCGACAATCAGGCAAAGCAGCTATATATTTCGAAGGACGAAATTATCAGTTTCCCAACGATGTTTTATCTTCCCCGAGGTCATCCTTGCCTCGAGATCCTTAACGAGGTACTTGGACGCTCCCACGCCAATGGACTAATATCCAAATGGTACGAGGACTACGCTGCCAGCATAGGAAACGTCGCCAGGAAGAGTAAGAGAATGCCACTGGAGACGAAGCACATGGCAATTGTCCTCCAGATCTTAGGGAGCGGCCTGTTGCTCGCCGGCCTGGTATTCCTCCTCGAACTCTATGCCCACCGCGATAGAGATCCGCGCGAATTCTCCTCGACTCCTCCTAGAAGGGCTGCGCCGTTCCGAGTGTTGCCTACACACATGCAAAGCACCGGACTCGAAGGCGAAAACTGAAATGCTTACGTCTTTCGATTGATCCGTCGTTCATTGAGGATTCCAAAAGCCACTCGTGGCGTGGCAATTAAGGGAAGAGCACAGGGAGCGCAAGGAGCGCAAGGAACGTTGGGCTACTCTGCCAAATCGACCTGATGTCGCGGACGCACTCGCGCTCCCGGCTGTCACGGAACGTGGATGCCTACTTGACTCTCAGCTGTCTGGCTGTCTGCTTGTCTCCGTTGCTCCGTCTCTGCTCACTCGGGCATCTGGGGAATGTGGGTGGGTGGCTGAGTAACTAGGTGCGACTAATTCAGGGCCCCTGAAGGGGTAATATACTATTCCCGAATGTTCTTCGAGTACTTTATTCTTAGATTGAGAATCGGAAGGTTAATGCTAGACTTCTTAGGAATCTCGTAAGAACGTTACCCAGACGGATTCGCAGAGTTCATTAGTCCTTACGCGGAGGAAAGGAGAATTCAGGAAGAAGGATAAAAATTGAATGATGAATGATGAAGAAGGAAGAAGGAAGAAGGAATTGCAACTGCGCAGGAGAACGGCAATTTGTGCGACATGCATTCCGAGAATTCGAATGACCGTTTGCAACAATGTCTACCAATTTTTCTTAAGCGACACTTACGGTCATTGCATCTCTTCCGGGAAGTAGCGCATTGTACTTGCTAGGATTTTTATACAGGTTCCGCAGGCAAAACGGGACGCACTGAACATAACGCGTTCCTTTTACTGTTTCTCCAACTTGCCGTTTCATCATTTTTCCGGTTGCGTCAACGATTCTCATTTCTTTCTTCCTTGACTCGCGCTTACGGAGTCAATCGCCGTCTTATGGAGACTATCTCGGGCAGTGCAATGTCAGTTAGCTCTGTCTCACTGTTGTCTTTTGGGATAGACGACGGTCTATAGGAGCTCTGTAGTTTTCGGGTTCGCTCGCACGCACCATTTTAGGCCGATATGTACGTGCGTACATTTCTTCCGGGATGCCCCGCGCCTCGACTTCCCCTTCTTTTGTCGCTCTCCTACCAAGATCACGCCGGATTCCTGCACGCAGCGGATGTCTCGGACGAGAACAGGCTTCTCCTCTGCTCTCCAACTTTATCCCCTTCTCAAGCTCACTAGAGGCAGCCTCCACCTTCGCTGCGATTCTTCACCTAATTCGCTGTCAAATCTTTCTTCCACCAATTACCGGCTGCTCACAGTGACTGTATTCTGCTTGCATTTTTACGAACGGATCGATAGAGGCTTTCCGTCATCTCGAACGAAATAGCTCTGGATTTAGATAACTTTTTAGTACCGATGTGAAATGCGATTCTTTGAAGTGATCTTCCTGTCGCCAAGGTCAACCTAGACGCTGCGTCTAGAAATCCGCAAAGCGAGAGTCTTCGCGCTTCCTGAAATTACATCCATCGGTTTGATGCCATTGCGAATGAGAGTCGAACTAAGGTGCAGCGAGACGATTAGCGTTAAGTGCGAGGGCTGCCAATCCAGCCAATCTTGCCTGCTTTCGAGTCTAATCGTTTCGTGGGTCACTCGCCTGTTTTGCACTTTGCGCCTTGGAGCTTCGGAAGCCAATTTAATGGGGCCGAGACTCGAACTCGGAGAAGGAAACGGGTCAGGCGACACGTCGCGATGACGGTAGTTGGCCAACGGCAAGATCGACAAGACCGACAAGACCGCCATTCCAACAGTGCAACAGGCAAAAAGATAATGAAATAATATCAATGCGGAACGCGTATCGTGGGCGCACAAGTACTGGGCCAGCGAGTATGCGCACCGATTCTTCCACTCGAATCGCTCGAATCGGTCGATCCCCATGTTTCCCAAATTACACTGTATGTGTCACAGGGCGTGATTCCAGATCGAAGATTCGGGAAATTTATTGAAAAATGCAAGTGGATAGGAGAAGAAGGAGCTAAGTCAAAGAAGAAAAACCATACCGTTCGCCATCAGCCTATATCTTTCACTGGTATTTTGCAGTTTCGCAAAATTGTGTTTGGCCATTTGTTCTTGCCGCAGGGCTCGTACCAATGAATCCACAATGAATCTAATTGAAATTCTGGCTAATTGATTGTCTTCCATTCAGTATGAAGGAACAGAGATTGGCAATCGTAGCATTAAGCAGTCAGCAAGGAAATGATCGTTCGTGTCTGCGAGGGTCGAGGAGTCAGAGCGCGCTTAGGTCAGACGAACGTATAGACGCAATCTTTGGATGAAGCCTAATGCCAGATATTAAAGGCATCATAGGCGATTTAACATAAGAGACAATAAGAGACAGTAAGAGACAATGGCTGAGGACTTTTATCACCGAGAGAGTCACGTTTCGCTAATGACCGTTGACTTGGAAATCTCGGAGGTGACAACAGCGTCTCTCTCCTCTGACGAGTTAAGCCATAAAAGCGCGAGGTCGAAGCGCAGTTCCGTTCTTCTCGACTGCCTCGTTCAACGGCATCAGTAAGTCAGATTCCTGTGGAATAGAGAAGTCGCGGTGGGAACGCGGAGACTCATCTGCCTGTAGCAACCTTGAGCGACCTCGAGTTACGGGGAAAGGAAGAGGGAGGAACTGGACTGGACAGCCAGGCAATGGAAAGAAGGAGAAATGCTCCGAGTTACGCCGACCTCTTCGTCTTCCTAGATCAGTCGTTCACTCGACGTCGTAGATCCCTGCGCGTCCCTGCGCGTCGCTCTGCTCATGGCTTCGTATTTGCGTACGCGTCGGCAAATATCCAAGAAGTTTTAAAGTTTATGGTCGTTGTCTGCGGCTTCGCGAATACTAGAGAACAGTAGAGAGCCTTCGTATGGGGAGAGCGTGCCGGCGACTTCTTTCCTTGGTGTTTTAGCATACACTGTAAGGATCTGGGTTTCATTACCCCCTTCCACTATTGCAACGCCGCCGCTTCATCGTGACGTCGAGTCCGAAGAATCATTACGCACGGTGTTCAGGCACTCAGGCACCCAGACAGCCAGACATCTATGCAGCCATATGCCCAAGTAGTATGTATCCAGGCACATAACCTGCCGTCTAACTTAAGAGGGCTGATGCCCGACTGATAAATTTACGGCCTTCTTCTTGGTATGCATAGGTCGTGCGACTAGTAGGCGCTGCGGCTCGCCTATTCCTGCCTCCTGTAGACACACTCCACGTCGACAGTCCTCTCACGAGAGTGCAAGGGACCCTCGAGGTTTCTCTCGAATTCTGTCTCTTCGATCGTTCCAGCTCTTCTTCTCTCCTCCAAGGATCAACATAGCCATTGCGTGATCGCGACGCATCTCGAATAAAAAGGGAGCTCACGCTGCCGGGTGGTTCCACGCGCATGGTTCCACCTACGTCCGGTAGCTCCGCGGCCGTCAGCTACGATCCGCTTCGGGGCTGCTTAACACCCATATCTATTGTGTCTTCTTGAGTTCGCGTGATCGTCCCGATCGACCGCTCGGCTCTTTTCTCCCTCCGTGTCTCTCTTGATCATTTTCTTTTTATTTCCTTTACATTCTCATTTTATTCCCACGCCCGCGCATCCTTTCATTGCCCGTTTATAACATCGAACTTTCTTCCAAAACGAATAAGATGGATTGATTGAATTTTTTATTATAAATAAAGGAATGTGCAATGTATCCCAAAGGATATGCGCAAGTGGACGACTGTGAATGGTGTAGCTTGCTCACTTCATCAGGCACACGTTTGTTTAACTTAGTGAAAAATATGTCGTTTTTCTGACTGAATATTTCCTTACGATCCTGGACAAGGAGACGTCACGAGGAGCTTGCAGACAGCACGAGCGTTCGAACTTTCAACTGCCTCGCAGTCAGTGAGAAAACGAACGACCCGTTAGACTGTTAGAGTCTTCACCGAAGCGATCTCTATCGAAATTGGATCGCATTTGCTTCGACATTGTCTTTGCGAGGATCCCTCGAATGAATGTCGTGCGAATGACCATCGATACTCAATCGCCTCGGTTCGATCTTTTTGTCCAGCACTATCGAGTCATGAAGATTCAAAGTGAAGAAGAATAATTCGAGGATGCGGAGATAAAAGAAATATTGGAGGCTCGAAGCAGTCTATAAAGAATAATCTATTTTCAGGTCTCGAGATCCAATTATATTCACAAAGCCACAGTGACCCAAGGCGAGATGCGTCGTTGACGGGATTATTTCTGCACGACCCGATTTCGAAATCCGTGTCTATCTTATAATTTCTCACGTAAACCAAGTAAGAAACGACAGTCTGATTCCGAGCGGGGAAAGAGGTAAAAATGGCAGAGTCCTCGAAGTTACCATCTGCCGTCCACTGCCGCCCACTGTCGTCCACGGCAGATCCACTCGCACCGATTATCTTAATAGCGCAAGTGACTCTAATGAATAGGGAGGTTTTTCCAGCGATGCCGACGAGACGCCCCCTTTTCCACCTTCGCTGGGAGCTCCGGCTATACTATATGTATGTAGAGACTCGGTCGCAAATGCAACGGGTTGCCGCGTCTTACAGGTAAGGCTACCATTGCTGCGTCTGCCAGTGAGATACGTCAAGTTAGTTATCCACTTCTGCCTTCGCTCGTACTTCTGCTGCTAGCACAGTCGGTATCGCGCGGCGCGTACTGGACGAACGGAAACAGTCCAGGTGTTTAATCGTATTCCTCATGGGAGTGACGCTAATGAGAAGTTACTCATGATTTATATATCATGACGGATTCATAGTGTTTTTACTCTTCGATGATCCTTAGTCTCGGTTTCCTCAGCGATTCAAGCTTTAAGCTGCGATCGGTAGGGAACCAGCGGTATCCGAGAGAGAATCGAACCGGAAGATTCGCCGCTCTTCTTTCTCTGGTCTCTTTTTACAGGTGCGCTGGATGCGCCGACTTATCGGAGTATTTTTATTGGAATAATCTACGAAGGAGCTACAGGACGAGCTATCACATCCACTGAAGTAGGTAAAAGGGAACAGCTGATTTCGTTAGGAGACTCATTAAATCGTTTCATTGAAAAAGAGGGGATGAGATTCGGACATTTTCAAGTGAAACAAACGCGAATCCCGTTGCTGCTTCTCCCGTATATTACTGTCCAATTTCATTCATAATCTCGCCTATTCCCGGCCATTCTTACTTGTTGCTGCCCAATACTCGAATGTGGAAGGACGAATCGATTGGGCAGTACATCCACATCGGCTCATCCCATATGTCGCATCTAACACCACATCGAGACAAATATTTATCCAGCAGATAACGAAAGCACGATGCTAATCGAGAGCCAAGATAAGACGCGAGCTGCCCTAAGGTCATTCTTTCGATGGCGTTTCATCTCGAGTAGAACGCCTTGATCGAACCGTCCAACGAAATCATTATGGAGTCCCGGAAGGAGTTCCGAGTAGTCGAAAGTCACCGGTCGGGAGGCGAGCATAACGAGGGAGTCTCAAAGGGTTAAAGGAGATCGGGGGGGGGGGGGGGTCCAGGGATCCGCGGGTCAAAGAGTGAAAGAGCCAGTGAGAAATCGCACGACGTAACTCATACGAAGTACAAAGCCATTAAACCGAGTGAGATTCGGGTTTGAGTTTTGAAGGCATCAAAGCAGCCAGCTGAGTCTCAGCTGGACTCAGTGGGACTAGGATTAACACGAAGACAGCCGACGTTTCAGGCTTGCTGTCATATTTTCACTTCGTATAGATAAATCCTGTTGCAAGACTAAAAGTTGGGGTTGACGTTGAAATTATGTAACTCGAGCTATAGTTTCGGCAGAGCATTAAGAAGGGGAAAGGAATGATGATGATGCACACGGAAGATGTTGAGCTTTTATCGACTCACATTTCCTCCTGATTCCTTTCGACGAATGGAAATTAAATTTTATATCCACCAAGCAAAACGAGTCTGCCTGGCTGCCTTGCTTGCTTCGCTGCCAACCCGAGGATGCGGTGGCTGCGCCAAGTACGCAGCGGAAACCAAACTACCGCGCCACGAGTGAGGAGCAAGTAAAAAGTAAACCGCACTCGCATCCCTGTGTCGGGTGCCATTAGGCTCTTTTGCGTCGTTGCGGTTCTCGCTGCAGTAACGAGGGAAAAAATTACAGCGCTCCGCTTCGATTTTGCGGGATCGCTTCTCCCTCGTACTTCGCCTTCTTTCTCTTGCTGATTATTTAGTGCCGTTCATACTGGTGCTAGGCGAAGATGCCTGGCTGGGCCGGATCGGGGAAGCGCGACTCCAGCCTCCAGACTCCAGACTGCGTGGGAGGCTGCTTATACTCTCTTCAATCTCCACATGTTATTCGCCGACCAAGCGGCGCAGGCCAGCCAGATTGCCGGTATTTGCCTTTCCTCTACTTTTTATTGATTTTCCTTCGACTTTATTCCGGTTTCCGTGAATACACGCACATACGTACACACGCGCGCACGATGGACGGCGGCGACCACCGAGAAATCGCTGGCCTAGCAATATTTCAGAGATCCTTGTAAATAAAACAGGATACTCGAGGACAAGCCTAATTGCGAATTGAACGCTCGACTCGATAGGTTCGCGATGGAAGGCGGCAGACGTCGGATACGTCGAGCGTTGGTTATCCGAATAAGGAGGCCATGAGAAGATTTATGAGACGAAGGGCCGCTGTCGAGCGTACTCGAATCAGTCCCCTGGTTATCTAAATTACATCGGGATCGATATGTAGGAGCGCGATTCACTGGGGCGGACATAATCATAATATCATAAAGCAACACCTGTTTATTGTATATCAATGTGTTTCAGCGACTCTTGAGCTATCGAGGTGTCGAGCATTCAGCTTCTCCAGCCTCCATCCTATCGTTTTACTTTACAGGCTCGATTACGCTGAATCACGATCTCGCAATCGACCAATCGTTCGGTAGATCGATCGCCAATTCGTAGCAATGAATCGAGACCAAACCCGGCTACGAGTCACCAAAGGAAATCACAGGAGAAAGATCTAAACGCTCGACACTAAATAAACAACTGTCCTATCTGCCCTTACTCTCTCTCTTTCTCTCTGCCAAAGGCATTTCGTCAGCTGATTAGCGACGTAACTCGAATTAGTCACGGCCGGCTACGCACGTTTTTCCTCATGCAACTCGGAATAAAATACCTACCGAAGCGAAGTAAATTAAAATAAATTGATGATCCGTATAGTCTCGTTTGTATTTCTATATATACTATTGGCCAAGCAAAAGTCTATTGCTTTCAAAGTAAAGCTTTGCTGCTCTTATTTTTTAAATCGAGTACAATTCGCCATTTAATAAAGCCCATTCATAAATAGACAAGAGTACGAGACACAGTACAGGCAACAGAGTCTCGCACTGCTAAAATATTTTGCAATCAATTTTTTTCTCGGAAACACTCGCAACTCTTACATTCCCACACTCGGTTCGTAAGGGGTTCGCAAGGGGTTCCAAGGGGTGAACGCAACCATCAATGGACTCTCCCTCTTCGACCCTCGTCCACACGCACTCTCACGCACTCTAACACAGTCTCACGGAATTTCGCGCAATTTAGCAAAAGAAGCCAGGAGCGTGTGTAAGAGCAACGCTGCACCGGTTGGCTTCGGATGGGAGGAACTGCCGAAGGAAGGCGAGCTCTCATGAAAATGCTCCAGCGAGGAGCTGATAAAATGAATCTGTAGCATATGGTACCTCCGTGGAATTCACCGTAGATTCTGCCTGCAGGCTACACGACAGACCTGTACGTGGTCCGGTTACCTGGCTGTAGTAGGTAAACCTCGACGCTTCTTTTCAAGATTCTTATGGATTTGCCGCATCTGCTTCTGCAGTGACGTATCATGACGTAGTCAGGTACCAACGGGAAGAGAATCTGGTCGGTGACGTCAGGAGACCAGGTGGCCTTTGAGAATGGAGTTAGGGGAGCCCGTTGGCAGCGTCGGGCTCCCCCTCACCCGCTCGTTAATGTAGAAAGGTCCTTTGGTATTTATAAACAAATCGACGGGGAGCCCAAAACCCTCTCGAAGGAATCTATTGTCCTTGAGTTTTCGATGCAAGGAGCTTGCGACTTGCGCTCTCACGACACCGGATACATCGAGGGAAAGACGCCTCTGAACCAGGCGGACAACTTGCGTGGGATAAATTGTGCGCCCAGAGTTCATCGTCATTCCACAACACCTCCATCCGGCCTGTGTCCCGAGTTCGTTGTGTGGTGGTTATGTCGGACATTTGGTCGGCTGTCAGGAATTCGCACTATTAAGGAATCGCCGGTAAATTCGTAAATCATCGAGTCCGAACAGAGCGAAGAAGGAACTGATCGAAGGGAGAAGGAGAAGCGACGTCCAGTTCGAATGGCAAAGAGTGGACGCCACTTTTGAACTGGAAACGCATCACACACGCGAGCTCGTCCCGTAGGAACCGATCTGACGTTTCGAGAGTATTTCTTAAGTTTAAGACGGGATAATCGTCTTACCTTCGAAGCGGCGACTTATCGACGCAGGACGATTCCTAAAGTAGAGACCTCCCATATTGGGTTCGACATATCGGCGGGAGGAGTCTACTTTGCGTTCGGATTAAATCGCGTGTGGGCGATCCGAGGACCGGAATTATCACTACCATCAGCATCGCCAACATCACCAGCATCACCCTGCAGTGCCACCAACACGAGCATTTCTGTCCCTTGGTTTCTTCTTCGCCATGATCCTCTTTCCGATTGACGCGACCGAGTGAAATCCTGCTGTAAAGAGAGCAGCTATCTTCGATGGAAATGGGACAGGCTGCAAATTGCAAGGAAAGACGCCTGAGCGTCCGTTGAAAGCATCTCTTCCCTATGAAAATCGGGAATGACCCTCGTTCTAATGATTTCTCATGCGTAGATGTAAGCTTCGCAAACTAAAGCAGTGGTGACTGCGGGTGAGGGGTGAGGGATGAGGGGCGAGGGCTGCGTCGGCCCTAGGTAACTCCAAGGGTAAGAAACACCTTTCAACGGGATAAACATATTGCGCGCATAGTGCGCACCAAGCAGCTTGCGTAATTCCCACACATATTTTCCCGAGCAAACTTCCCCCCTCGTAGTTAATAATTCGGCTGGCGTAACAATAGAGCCACTGGTTGAGGGAACCTAAGAGGAGAAGAAGAAGAAGAAGAAGGAGAAGGGCGAGGTGGGTCAGGGAGGTCACCCCAGCAGGGACTCCGGAACTCCGGGACTCCGGTAGAGTGCAGAACTTGCAATCTCGAGGACAGCCACCTGGAGACACAAGCTAATCGTGGGAGCAACACGCCCCTATTTCGCCCTTACTCCATTCCAAAGCGACCATCTCCTCGGCTCTTTCGCAAACGACTGAGCTTTTCTTCAGTCATTTAGCTCGGTTCAGATACTTTGGCTTCGATGAAGCACCAGCATCACCACCACCA
Source organism: Calameuta idolon (assembly GCA_030142285.1). Classification (NCBI taxonomy): domain Eukaryota; kingdom Metazoa; phylum Arthropoda; class Insecta; order Hymenoptera; family Cephidae; genus Calameuta; species Calameuta idolon. The sequence continues at coordinate 170,378 of JARQSV010000237.1, read as the reverse complement.
CCTAAGAGGATGCAGAAAGATTCGCAAGCAGAAATTATAAAGGCACAGATGGCAAAAGTAGGAGAAATGGCGACGGGGCACGTCTGATAATACGAGCGATCCTCTATAGGAAGCATAAGTCACTGGATGTCTAAGCACTCTTGAATCTCCATTATCGTCGACGCAGATCACTATTATCTGCAATTCAAGGAGCTCGAACAACCAACGATGTGTATCGTACCTGTGCGGGAGTGTGCGCTTGCGTCCCGGGTCAGATGATCGTCTCTGATCTGACAATCGTTTCGCTCGTTTCTCTTTTCATCTTTTCGCGATTCTCGGAGATTCCACGACTTTTCTCTGCACCACTCATTTGCATTTGCATTTGCATCCGCATCTGCGCTTCAGACTACTTTCAACTACCAACATTAGCAGCATAAGTCTCGCTGGTATCGGCGACCTCTTCTTGGTTGGTTCTCACGCGTACCGAAGGACCACGTGGAAATTTGGGGGTGGCTACGTCGACGACAGGGACCTCCTCATTTGCATGGGCAAGCAATTCGAGATCTTTACAGTCCTCACACACCCTTTGGCACATGTTTTCTCCACGTAGGACAAGACGACTGCTAACGTGACGCGCGGCTTGACGTTGTATCCGATGACGTCACACAAGTAAACCAGCTGCTCGTGATTTCTCACGAGTCCGTAAGCCACCCCACCCATTCGAAGACAATTGAGCTTCGTGAGTTCCCTCTACTGCGTTCTGGGTTGTGAGAGGACGGGGAGGGGGGGGGGACTCAGGGGATTCGGCGATTCCATTTCTCAAGTTCCATTAGGGCGGGAGGGAGGAAGGGAGGGAGCCTACCACTGCGATTCTTTGGCTCCTGCTGCGACGCTTCGCGGAGGCGTCGCGTTCCCATCCAAAAATGGTGATTAATATTGAAAGAGGCGAGCACTCGCACCGAATGCGTCTGATCGAGTTGACCCTCCCAGAGGTTCGTCGTTCTTCCTCTGACATGCATAATGCACCGAATCCTTAGAATCAACCGGTAGCATCTGGGACCTGATCGAGAGCGTTTGGACGGCGAAATCTGTTATCTTCTCGAACCAATCTCCAGACGATCGAACGATTGGACGATTGGACAATTCGACGATTTGGTGATTCGGCCTCGTATTCATATGAGGTCCTTGCATCTCGAACCCATGTTGTACTCGAACTGTCTCGAGCCTCGGCTGCTAGGTCCTAGGGTAATATGCATTCGTTGGACATGAATAATGTAAAGTCGAAGGAACGAGAAAGAAGGAGGGAAGCCGATGGAACTCATGAGAAAAAGAGACAGAGCGAAAGACAAGCGATACTGGACGTCGCCTCGACACATCGTTTTTATGCAGCGATAACTCTGGCCCGTTCCTCCTGACCCAGAACGAATTTCTGTTTGAACGCAAGGACTCTTTGAATTAATGGGCTATTTGACAATTTTAAACCCAATTTAACTTACATAGATCAATCTCAAAGAAGAAGGTCCGAATATTTTTGCCAATCAATCAATATCGAGTCTACGGATCTGTATGGGTATAGAGGATTTTTTTCACGAATATTGCACCAACTGAAGTTAGTTTTCATCCGTCCATTCGATTTCTATTACGGAAGCAGTTTCGGGTGCACTCGGGTGGTGCAATACTCCTGAATAACCCCACACGGTATACCTATACTGCAGAAGCTTGACGCATTTGCGTCGGTCGAAGACAATTGCAAAGGCGACAGAAGAACCGAGCTATTTGCATTGGCTACTGAAACTAGACTACTAGAAGTTCTAGTGGCAGTCAGGGGCGAATAAATGAATTTCGATCGAGAGTGACGACTGCAGTTTCCATGGACCTAGATTCGCATGGCAACAGAAGCCTTAAAAAATTGTCAAACGTCACTTGCGAATTCCCAATGGAGAGAGAGAGAGAGAGACTCTTCTATCGGTTTTCTCGTCTGCTGTTTCCACCGTTCACCCTTTGCCCCCTGACCCTCTCCTCGTTCGTCTTGGACAGGGAGTTCCCATAGATCGCCACTGCGCATCTGCTTATGAGAAGAGATCAATCTTGATTCACAGATCTGAATGTCGATCATCTTCGAGAAAGTCGATAGACGCGTAGAACTCTTGCGAGAAACTCGCGAGAGAATTTCGGCGACCGTCCTTTATTGCGTAAGAGCAAGTTTATTTCTCGCACGTAACCTCCACCTGTTAATTAACTGCGCGAGTACCTGAACGGGGGCGAGGAGCAGGACAGAGGGGGGAGGGGAGGCGCTGGCTCGCGGAAGGCCCCGATACCAATTAAATTAAATCGAGATCACGCCCTGCAGATAAGCGTACAATTAATCAGCCTTGTGACAATTAGAAATTTCATTAACGAGCCGAGCGATCGAATGAGAGTGAAGAAAGAGAAGGACCGCTCGGAGCTCTCTGCGACTGCCTAATTGTAAATGAGTGGGGGGTGTCAGATGATTGGTTCTTTCGTTGCGTCCAGAGGAGCAGCGAGTGGAGCACCGAACGACGGGCGGAATTTTGGAAAATCTCGAGTAGCCTGACGGCCTTAAGGCTGACGTACGGAAAAACATAAATTAAAAGGCGAGAGATAACGGTACTTTCTCGCCAAGGAGCAATATCTTGCCTGTCTATCAATTCTTGCTCAAAATAAAAATGAAAATATCAAAACTACAAGAGATTTTTACAAACAGCTAAAATCGCGTTTGTTCGATCGAATCAATCGCACGGAACGAATTCGGCTCGCATCAGGACGGCTGGTTGTTCGATATTTCCCAGTTAAGGCGGAAACCTCGATAGTCTGGCTGTCGCCTTTTTCCAGGAGACTTCTTGAAAGAGGAAAATCGAAAAAGTGAAATCCTGGCTCGAACGGCGGCAGCCAAATGTCAGATTCTTTTAAGTTCCAGGACGAATGCTCTTCCGAGTGGCTGCTCCTGCCTCCAGCTGCATCTTGTTGGAAGACTTCTTCGAGATTTAATTAATATTCCGTGCGCGTCGCAAGTGGCGTGTAAGAGGATGTTTCCATGATATGGTCTATGGTCCAGTATGGTCCAGCATGGTCCAGTATGGGTTGCAGCAGCAAGACGAATGCCTGGTGGTACCTGAGCTGCATGCGCGCCCCTTCTTTCCGAGCGGGTGGCATTTTTCTTCGACTGTCGCGTCCTCTTGTACCTTTATGATCAACGGCCAACCTTACAAAGACAATAATTGAAATAAAAGTACCGTTGACTCAGCGAGCAACCGAACGCCGGCGCAGTGACGCCAACCAAACGTGTTCCTACGTCGCGACTTCTGCTAACATAACATAACTGATAAGGACGATGACGTTTATGACGAAGATGACCGGTATTTGTCACCGGTACGAGTCTCATGCGAATTGCAGTCACCCGGAAGAAAATACGAGGATCGGGAGACACGCACGCGCTTCCTCGTATGTTTCACATCGACGTTTGAATTTTCTTGTTTCAGCACGTTGGCAAACATGGACCATGGAATCTTTTATCGCGGGAAGCCGCAACGCCCACGTACGATAGTCTACAGATCATTGACGTCACGAGACAACCTTGTGACCCCGAAGCTCTACTAGATCTCGAAAGCCTCCGGTGAGGCTGCTTTTCCCCCACATTTCAACAGTTTCAATGTTTAACTCGATTTTCCCTTTGGGTCGGCCTAGCACAACAATTACCACCGAATAGAAGAAAGAAACTGAACGGCAGAGCGATGTTCATGCGGAGAACCAAAGAATTTGGTCATAATGTGAAATTACGTGAAACTGGGCGAAATTCTAGAAAATGCTTTGCCGTTAAAAAACATGATATCGAAACGATTGTTGTGGGTCACGGGAGGTCTCCGACAAATTTAAGGTCACGCATTCGAATTATTGCGCGATATCGCCAAATTATTTACTCGAAGAAAAAATCTATCGTTAAGAAATGCACCTTCGTGCAGTGATAAACTGGCGACATATAAAAAGACATGTGCAAACAGTCAAAAGTTTAAGAGCCACGCGGAGGCAACGTAACGGTCGAGCGCGATAGAAAACCAGAGCACCAGTTGCTGCCTGTTGATCGTCGAGCACCGAGGCTCCCGTCGCCCAGGCGCCCAGCCTCCCAGCCTCCCAGCCGTTACTCGCTCACTCCCGCGCTTTTTCAGATCTTGCGCGATCAATGAGTGACATGCGCGACGGTCGCAACGCGCGTTCCGGCAACCAACAATAATTCTTTTAATCGGATATCGCAAATAACAATCGACTCAGGCTTCTTGCAGCGTCAGAACGCGCGAATGGTCAACTGATCTCGAATGCCGAAAAGGAAAGGCAGTCACGGTCGATAAGAAAAGGTCAGTCGATTCCTATGCAACTCGAAAAAGCCAATTACGGAGCGACTTTGCAGCTTTGATGAAGCCATCAGGGATCAGCCATCACGCTGCTATTTAATTAATGGCTCTTTTATCGAAAGCAAATTTCTTGCACGAAGACGCGAAGCGCGACATGTCACGTGTACTCGCGCGACGGCTGATCGAAGCCTCGACGATTCGACTCCTCGAATGCAAGCGACGCCTAATTATTATCGGCGATCGCGTGGGCTTCGCTCGCCACTATCGATATATCAATTAAAGCATTAAGCGAGGCGCGACTGACAAGGCGCTCACGGCCGACGCTGCTCGACCAAATCGCTTTTTCTCCTCTATTTCTACTGCTCAGCTTCGTCACCCTCTCGGCCTGTTCTGTCTCCCTTTGACATCGCGCACCCTCCTCTCCTCTCCTGCCGCTCGGCGTCTCGCCGGAGGGTAGGGCGAGTCCACACGTTCCAGGTGTCGCCAATACCAATTGTTAAGCCTTGCTCGGCAGCAACGACCCTCCCAACGTGCTTTCAGAATAGCAGCTTCTTAATGCGCGGACAACTGGGAGTCGAGGCGACGTCCCCTGCAGGAAGAAGCGATCTCAGTCCTCGCAAACTCACAGGGCCGAGCGTGAGAACCAAGAGGGAGAATTTACCCCTACTGACTTACTCACAGCCAGTTTTTGCTTCCTACGTCGCAATTCCTGCCGGAATATCCTGCTGCAACACGTACGATGCACTTGTAAGAGGAGTATTTTAACTTGCGTCAGGGAAAGATTATGCGCAGGGAAGTTATGTCAGGAAGGAATCCCTGTAACCTTTAACCTCCGGATCGGTCTACCTACTCGATTCTTCGCTCTTTCGTATCTCCCGACTGTCTTGGAGGCTGCTGACTCTGCCGCGAATTGCCGTTGCTGCGTATTCAGGATAATTTGCCCTTCAACGAGCCTGGTCGAGGGGCAGGCTGAATGGCTAGGTGGTTGGGTGGCTAGGTGGCTGGGTGACTAGGTGGCTGCCAAGGAGAAGGACAGTGGTAGCAAAGCTACCTATCCCCTCTCCAAGAATACTCCCTCCAAGGAGCATCGATGTCGCGTGTCCTAGCTCCCACTCCTCCTGGAAGTGCAGCTACGCACACAGTGACGTTTGCTGCATCAACCGAGTGGCGCTAGTGGAGTCGATGCGTGTCGGGGAGGTGCGGGGAGTCGTGGAGGGGGAGGGGGAGGGGTGAGGCCGAAACTGTCAAAGTGCGCTAGTGTGCAGAGCGGCTTCTCCGTGCGTGCGTGTAGATGTTAAGAGATCGTGGACCCCTGATGACCAAGGAACGTGTGTGCGAGGAAGACGCTTCGAGAGGGAGAGAGAGAGAGAGAGGAGAGAGTGTGTGTGTTGTGTGGCGTGTTGACGGGCGGGGAAGGGAGGTGGAAGGAGACGAGAGAAGAGAGAAGAGAGATGCGAGATGCGGGAACAGATGAGAAGGAGGATCGTCGAGTAGCTCAAGAGGTGGTGATCCTACTGGCGGTTTAGTCGCAGACTGTCCGCTACTACGCACAGTTACTACTCACCTGTTGCAGACGCTGAGTGCGTCTCTATACGGGATCACGGCGGAAACGGTCGTCGCATCTATGGTACAGAGGAAACGAGCCCCCTCGACGTTCTTACTTCGACCCTCGAGATTCCGACGCCTCCGACGCCTCCTTCGGCGCTTTGCCCGATAATAACGTCAATCTTCGTAATTCGATATTTCGAATTCCTTCTCCGCCGCCCTTCTTGTTTATGTCATTGTTCATTCTCGTGAGACCGTTTGTTGTTTTGTTGCTATTGTTGTTGTGGCTACTGCTGTTGGTAAAGAAGAGAGACTTATAGATCCCCTATATCTCTTGGAGTAATAAACGAAGACGTAGATCGCAAAAGTGGCAGTGCACGAGAGGATGTGTGTGAGTGGACGCGTGAAAAAGGTGGAAGACGCGGAAGGAAAAGCGGTGGGCGGCGGGCGGCAGGGAGACGGAAGAGTGGCGGCATCGCGACTGTCAAAGTTGCCTCGATAAGGAGATTCTCAATATTACGATTAGCTGCGACTTGACTTGTAATACCTATACGTATGCTGCACATATGTGACTGTCCGAGTGTGTGTGAACGTGCAAGGCGATAAGTCAAGACGAATTACGAGGAGGCTACGACGCTTTTCCGCGTCTCCATCGACGCCATTGATTGTTCATCACTGAGTCCTTTCGTCCTAACATCTTTTCTACACAAAGTAAGTAAAGCAGTGCAAACCTGAAATGATCGACGAGCAGAAAGTTATAGCGAGTAGACCTTCTTTTTTATGAATTGATCCGAATGTGTTTCGTACAATCTTATTATTAGATAGCAACAGAACGTCATTACGAAAATGCTGGGAAAGTCAATGGAACTAATTTTAATTGCGATTGAGTTGGAGAGCGAAACGACAGAAGAATCTCTAAAGTTTCTCAGGCAGCTTCGGATCTGGAAAATAATTTTTGCCCGGGAAAACAGATTCGTCGAGGCACGTGGTCCACCCGATTTCCCCATGGGACTCCACAAAATATTGTTTCGCTGACGGATTCTCAGGAGGAGAGTCACAATATTCGATATTGCAGATGCTTGTCTCAAATATACGGGGAAGCAGATTTATTATTGATGGATCTTCTTTATTGCAAGGAACGGTCTTATCTGAATTGGTTTCTTGTAATCTTGCTGGGTCGCAACACGGTTCGTTTATCACGAAATAAGAGGGGAGAACGAATAATAAAGACTGCTAGGGTAGAGGGAGGGAGGGACGTGTCCTTTGAAATCGGAGACAGGCGCTACGGGCGCTACAAGCGCTACTAGGTGCTCATTTGTCCTCGCCCGTTTGCAGATGTTCGACACGACTTGGGACGAATGTGTCGCGAGATCTGGGTACGTATAAATCTTAACGGTAGCCAGTTTACACGCCTACGACACAAACGACATCTACGACGTCCCAGATAATACCCTCGCAAACGAATAAAGGGCAACAACTTCCCTACGGCTCATAGCCCGTAGTCACCCGTAACTTGTCAGGCGCCGCCAAATGTGAGTTGCCTTCCTTTTACTTGACCACCGTGGTGAGACCTTCAGCAGACTGCCACCAGACGTTATCAGCTCTAAGCGGCTGCCTTGACATTCGCCTTCCAGAATTGTCTCTTTCGTGTAGCAGGTTGGATGCTGCTTATACACGTATACGCTTATCGTACTCCTCACACCACTATTGCTCTCTACACTATTATAGTTCGAGACAGCAAATCCAGTGTATCTCCTATTTTTCGTACTTGGTGGTGACTGTGGGTGCGCGCGTGCACGCGCGTGCACGCGCGCGCGAGAGAGAGAGAGAGAGAGAGAGAGAGAGAGAGAGAGAGAGAGAGAGAGAGAGAGAGAGAGAGAGCCATATGCAGCTGATTGTTGCAAGGCGTGTGTCAGGGCCGCGCTGACCGCGGTCCAATTTGTAGCGTTCCTTAGAGATCACCTTATGTCATCAAGTCGTGATAAGATAAAGGGTTAAGAAGAAAGAGCAATGGTCTATAACGTGCGCGTGTTTCAATATCATCGTACAGATTATAGTTTAGATCTGCCGAACAACACAATACCTGTTCTACTCTGTCCTTTTTTTGAGACTTTCTTGTACCGTTGGCGAAGTCTTGCTTCTAGGTATTGGCGTGTGTAACCGTGCACTATACGCACTCACGCATGGACGCATTCATACGTTCCCACATACGAGCCCGCGCTGTGCCGGCAGTGATTCGTCATAACGGTCGTGGCGAAGACGTTATGGAATACATGCGCGATGACGACAGCAGGGGCGCCCTATTACGACTTCTCCCTTGCGTAAGATCCCCTGCTCTCTACCTGGCTTTCGGGCCTTTTCGCTCATTCTTCTTGAGTCCCGGACCCCTCTAGGAAAAGGGGCCCGGCGCACGCCCATCACCAATCCCAACGGTGGCTGTGGTTTATTTTTTCCCGACCTCATAAATCCTTTTAGGTGTTGAAACGTTCCACTGGAAGAAGACATTGTCCTGTAACAAAGCGACAGAGGGATATCTTGCGCTTCCGAGTTAGCGCCACTCCCGCAGACGCTTCTCTTCTTTTTTATTCCTTCCTTGTTTTTTTTTCATTCTACTTGCCGGACAAAGTTGTCTAATCGAGTGAAAGACTCGCGAAAACTTTTCCTCGAAAACTTTTCCACGAGATTCGAGAGCAATATTGAACAGAGATGGGAGATATAAGGCGCGTAGTACGCGATTGAGTAAGAGTAGTAAGCATGCGGGAATAGCAAAGAGTGGAGGGTGGAGGAGGGAGAGGCCTCGGAACGGGAAGGGGAAGAGGAAGGGGAAAGATCCTAATGAGGCTGTCCCTCTCGTGGTCTTGGCTCTCGGAGGGACTACCGAGGCGGCGGCAATCGACTTGAGCAGACCAAAGTAAATGAGCAGGTGCCCCTGGTATGCGCCCCGCCTACGCTATCCTTTCCTCTCCTCTTCTCTCCTCTCCGCGTCCTACTCCCCTCCTCCCCCCATTCCCCTCCCCAACACCAGCCGAGGTGCGAGTGACTGCGGCTTCGTGTCTCTCCGCGTGCTATCGACAACGGAGCCACCGGCGATGCACCTCCAGGCGGCTTGGCCACTGCGAATAACCCGAGCCTATCAAACGAGAGGAGACTTTTCCCGAGGAGCGTCATCGCGTGTCCGACTGGATCGATTAATCCCCTTCAAATCGTGCATTTTATTATTAATTCTGACAAACTGATTTCTTTCGCCAATTGGGTTATCTCGAACCGTGGCCACATCTCATTCTATTCGAGTGAAGCACCCTGTGCAGACTCGTTGCGGGATTTCACGAAGATGCGACGCGCTGGAAGGAATAACGATCGAAGGACGGACGTTGACTTCTCGCAGAGGGAAGTAACGTCAGCGCCTCCAGACGACGGCTGAGATTTTGAACAAACATTGTCGCGCGTGAGCGTGCGTAGAATGTGCGTAGAACTGTGCAACTTGGAAGTTGAAAGTTTGAAGCGCGCGGCGAGCGCGCACGAGCCTGGAGGAGAGGCGAGCGCGAGCGTACGAGCGCATCGGCAGGACTTGTAAATTGAAAAGCCAGAGTGTTTACATTGCCGAGATGGAGACCACTCGGCTCTCGTACGAGGCCGAAGAAGCGGCCCCGGACAAGTGGGCGCGCGCGTCTCGTGATAGATCTTCAAGGTCGCCTGCATTTTTTAAACTTTTTAACTCTCTTTCTTTCCCTTAGCTCGTTGCTCTCTGCTCTTGAATTTTTTTAAAAATTCCGTTACAATCCTCGATCTCTGCTTCCTTGCAAGGGGATCACGTGGTCGATCAAACAGCTGGATCATCTCGTGCGTGGCTCAGGTAAAATCTCTTTCTTACTTCAGTGATGGGAGGAGGGCGGTGGAGGGGGAGGGGGTTGCCTCACCCAGGTGCATCGCACATCGTGAATCGAGTATCTCGCGGAGTTCATCTACCTCCCTTCCTCCCTATATACGATGACTCTCCTCTTCCTTTTAAGATCACTAACAATCCACGTCTCTTCTTCCTTGAGTCCTTCCTACCGAATGCCTACTCAAGGTTCGCGGCCAATCGCATTGCATGCTAAGAGCCACGCATTCCTTTAAACATGAAAATTCGTGGCTTCAGCAGCGAAGCACTTAGCGCTTCCAGTAAGTCATAACTTTCGACTTGAACGAGCCGCATGTCCAAACTTACCGAGAGTCGTACGCGCGCGCGTGTCAATATCCTTTCTGCGATCGTTTACTCTGTGATTGTGCCAAGTCATTGGCTAATTCTTTTAAGAAATATGCAAGACGAACGCTAGATACGCGTCGATTGGTGGAAGTCAGCCCAGGTGGTTTAAAAAGGAAAAACTCATCGTTCGAAACATTAGCCGAGCTAGGCGATTCGGAATGAGAATCCTAAGGTATTTGACGACGTAGCTTGACTTACTTCGGGATTTGATGCAAGAGAATAATTCGTGATTCGACATTCCCGACACGGACAAAAAGTGAAGTCGGTTGAGCAAGGGCAGAGATGGATGGATATACTATTTATTAATAGCTTAGCACTTGCGGTTGTAAAAATGAAGAGAGATAAAGCGCGGAAGGGAGAGAAATGGTGCGAATTTGAAACGAGGGGGAGGATGGGCGTGGTCGCGGACTCGTCGATGCGTCTCCGCGAAGTGGTGGTCGCGCACCCACCTCGAGTCTACTGAAGCCTACGCGCTTTTGGTTAGTTAGTTTGCTGCGATCGCAAAAGGAGGTGGGCAGGCAAGCAGGCAGGCAGGCGGTCAGGGGGATGGGGTGGGAGGTGGGAGGTGGGAGGTGGTCGCGCTAGCGCTAGCGCCAGCGCTGCCGGTTGTACGTACTTGTCGTTTTGACTGACTTTGCCGTTAACGTTGACGTTCCTATAAGAGACTCGAAGGTAAAGCAGTAGAGAGGTCCAGCGGCGATACATGTAAAATGTAGCGCTTAAGGAGTCCGAGCATGTGCGTAAGTGTAAGCGTCAGCGTAAGTGCGAACGCGAGTGTAAATGTAGAGACTAGTGTAGCTTATGCGTGAGCGGGCCTAACATAAGGAACGGGAAACGAGAACAGAGCTCGAAGAGGGTGGAGGGCCGTTGCTGCGAGGGTGGGGGGTGTTGCTGCACGCGCCGGAGGGGCGAGGCCGAAGGATCCAGAGTGGGGGAATATCACCTCCGTGAAACTCAAACACCCGCCACGAGTGAGTCTCACAGTCGGCGCGGGACTGCGCTACAAGGAACGTCGAATTTTTCTGTTACGCGACGCATTTTGACCCCCCACGTTATCACTTGCCTTCCTTGTTCTCCTCCTCCTCATCGTCGTCATCGTCTGCGTCGTCGTAGTCGTCGTCGTCGTCGTCGTCATCCTCATCCTCAGTATCATCGTCAACGATTAAATCAAATCTTACGTCATCCTCGTTCTCGTCATCACAGTTGTCACCGTCGTCATCATCGTCTACTCTCTTCCGTTCTTTCTTGGTCCTTTCCCTCGCGCACGTATCGGCCGACGGCGTGCGATTCGCAACAAAAAGTTTTTCTCCCCGGTGTGGCTGCTCATCTTACTACTCCGTCGGACCTTGTCCTACTGCAACGACATGTCGACGACACAACCACGCACGGGATAATGCAGCCTCCAGCTGTGGCCAGAGGTCACCGGATTCCTTCCACCTCACATTCCAATCTTGCCTGGTGCTCTTATTCGTTTATTCACTGATTGAATCAGGCAGTGATAGAATTTCATTTCGCATTCGAGTTACCGAACGAGGGATGAGGAGTATTGGAATATCGTCTCAAGAGATTAATGTTTTGAGTGAACAAGTGAGTAATTTTATGGCGATCGGTTGTTGTGGCTACACATGGTGCGCGGAACCTTTGCCCCCCTGTGCCCTTTGCTCGAACCTGGATGGATGTTAGGTGGTGACATGTCTGCCCTCGTCAGTTACGCCAATGGACCATGGGACTTCCCTGAAGAGAGAGACGTACTTCTGCCGGTGCTGAAGAGACGCGAGAGGCGATAACTTTATCTTTTGCTGTCGAGAGTTTGACGCCTGAATAAAGGACGACTGCAGGGCGTGTGCCTTGTCAAGAGTTACGATGCTGCAACGAATTTCTCGAATTATGTAGCCAGATTGCACGAGTTGCTTGAAAATGAAAAGTCAAGAAAGCTTTCACTTATGAAATTTTGAATGATGCGATAACGAGACGAAATTAAAAAAATTGTTACTTTTGGTGATAAAAATTACGAATAGAACGTGCTGTTACCGTTGACGTTATTGTTGCTGTTGCTGCTGCGGCTTGTTTCGCTCTGGTTAAAATTTCGTTGATGGTGCTGATACCGGTGCTACTAGTGACAGTGTTGATGTTCTTGGCTGCGTTGGTGCTAGTGGACTTTTTCGAAAAGTCATCGACGTTTCTAGTGATTGGTCATCCGATTGGCGTGACAGACGACACTGTGAATTTCGTTTTTAAAGAAATAGGGTCGATGTGTGCGGCAGTGTGGTCCCACCAACTGGAAAAGCTGAAGGTGCTGTCCCCTCCCGTTGTAGTTTCACTCCTCCAGCTCGCCTGCCAACGCACAGCCGATTGTGACAATAGATAAAAGTAAGTCGATTGCCTGCACAAATGATAAATACCTACACAAATATGGCGGGCTGACGACTACGAGACGATTACTGAACTGCTGGACTGGATATAGAGGCAGATACAGAAATCCTTGTCAGTCAATATGATTTTTAGGCTTCGTTTTATTCACCACTGGCTAATTCTAACGTTGACTTATAGACTAGTTACGAGTCAAAGTAAATCGACGAATATTCGAACTAATTGGAACGAAGAGTCACGTTGAACCGGGTAGGACGCTGCACCTTGAATTCGGCCTCGAGTTTTGACTCTCGAATGCCCATCGGAGAGAAGCTTCGAGGGGCTCAGCTACGAGCCAATACTTACAATTAGTGATAATGAAAACGTGAACCATGTCGAACAACTTCATTGTCTCTCGATCGTAATTGAGGCGAGAGCGCGTGCGAGAGCGTGCTGTCTCGTGTCAGGTGTCAGGTGTCAGGGCTCTCCAGTTTTGTTTGCAAACAACGTAGTTCAGCTATCGCAACCTATCGCAACTATAGCAACTCTAGTTCAAGGCGTCTCTGTAAAGATGGACTGTAGTTGGACGTCGTGGTCTCTCTGGTCCCTCTGTCTCCCTCTGTCTCCTCCGTCAACCTCAACCGCGTTTCTCTCTTTCATCGAACGATAGCAAACCTGGGCTCGGCGCTCTGTAGTAGTTTACTGTCGGAAAAAAGTGCCTCGCAAAGTCGCGATTATAGATGGAGTGGATGAACACGTGTACGTTTGGATGGGTATTTCCGCACCTCGATAGTTTTAGTACCCGATGTGTCATCCGCGATAAGTGAGAGAAGAAAGGAGCAGAAGTAAAAGAGAGATCTAAACCTTAAAGATCTCAAAAATTTACATCAACTTGTTAGAGTCTATGTTTTATATCTTACTTTCTTTGCTCGACAATCATTTGAATGACGATTTTAAAGCTGGCCGATTCGATTCGAATCGATCGAGTACCGTCAATATGTCTATATCTTCGTAGACAGTGACTTTCACGTTTAACGTTTCCCCTCGAGTAATCTTAGAAGGAAATAATCTTGATCTTACGTATAGCATTTTTTCGAGTTCGATGATGATCGAACGTGAGCAATCTTGATGATTGCAGTGCAATTAGGAAATCCATTCGAAGTAATAGTGCGTGAATGAGTCTGCCGTCCAATGAGCTACCGTGCTTAATCGAACGACGCCATCAAACTGGCTGGTCAATATTAGATTTTCCCATTTTTTTTCCTCGTCGTTGTCTCGTCCACCCGCACCGAGTCTATAATAACGGCGGTCTGCCAGTTCATCTAGCAAAGTTATCCTTGCGTGCATTCAGGGGCAGGTTGTTCATTGAACACGATGCGGGGTCGAGGTTCAGAGGGACACAGACTTGACCCAGTGACGAAGAAACGGCCAATTGGAAATCGATATCCGCCGCTGGAGCTGAAGTTGCAAGTTCACATGATCAGCTTCTGCCGGACAGTGTGAAGTGACAACGCATAATGAAACTCTGAAAATTCTATAAATTAATATATCCTCTCTCCCTTTTTCTTTACGTGCTAAATGTCTCAGATTTACCGTGCCATCAGGCCAAATCAAGGTTGGGTTAAGGTTTCAAGCCGTAGGCTCCTATCTGTAGGCTGGCTGTTCCATAAGGATTTGCGTACTCGAGTCTGGCCTTTTTGGCAATAAAATTCAGCTCGGATCTACTTCCTCAACGGGTACCAATTCATGTGGAACGGATGCGCTTTATGCAATCTCTATTTATCTTTTTCTTTTAATTGGCAGAGTCCATACGTTCCAGCATCCGTACGTCAAAGCTGTGTTTTTTTTTTAATCAAAAATATTGAGCCCAACTTTAACACTTTTTGCGTATGTTAAACTTTTCGAGAACTTTACTATGGAGAACTGTACGACGGAATACGAACTGTCGCCGGCAATGTGTCAAGTAAAACTTCTTGGGAAATCAAAGATTTCTTTGTGGTCCTCAAGCGCCCCTCCGTTACCACGTCCTCTTTTGATAAAGATTCTCCCTTTTACTGGCTTCGGGCACAATCGCGCGCGGAAGCGGCTAACCAAATCCGGAAGAGGAAAATTGTGTTTCGACATGAGTTTTTTTCTGGCCAATCGACTTGCACGCTTATAATTTCATGCAACTCCTAAAAAATTGTTGTCATTTAAATTGAGAATCCCTGACTTCACCTGTCTGCAGCTACCACGAGAATGTGTTCTGTTAATTACGTGAGTCGAGAGTGAAGGCGATTGAACCCTCTTGCGGCAGCATCCCTTTTCTTTCAAGATGCTTACTCGGCTACTACCGTATAAGACATAGGTATATTGTTAGATTATTACTAATAATAATAATCGTACTAATATCCCATATTATCATTCCCGATTTGGTCGGTTATCGATTGTTTTTCTTATCAGTCCATTAGTCAATTTATCATGAATCGATGACTTTCAACGTTAACTTTGGTAGAAATTGTTCGCATATTACTATGCGTGTGTTTCGTAAGTCCCTCTCGCATAGAATAGAGGGAAGGGACGATCAAGAGGAAGAAATATGGAAGAGAATCGCGCGATATTCCGAAGGAGCCGAAGGAACATGAGGATCAGGATGGGGCCGACTGTCCGTGATTTAGAAAGCGTTGTCCGGCAAGCCGCAAGTGCGTGCGTTCGCGATTCCGAGATAAAGCTCTCGTACGAGCGGCTTCTCTGATGTTCGAAAGGAGAGGCGGCTGAAGCGAAGGATGCGCTGGAGCCTGGAGCTCCGGAGCTCTGGAGTTCTGGACCTTCGAGAGATGTCGTCCGACTCCCACAGGTAGCCGCTTAAGACCCGTTTACACTGCTTCGATTTTGGCTTTGGGCAGCCACCGCGCGTCTTTCGACCTGTCCGATGCTTCCCTAAGAATCCTCCTTAAATCCGAGAGACTTAAGATCTCTCGTGCTTCGGTTAGAAAATTGGCCGAGGAGGCGACTCTGGGAACGAATCGAAGGGACGCTCGCGCCCGTTGTTGTCTCACGGTGTGAAACTGCCTTAACTTTGGGACTTTAGCAAGCATCCACATCGCGCGTTGCTTTGAAACTTAAAAAGATTCTCGCTAATGCTTTTTCTTTGTCTTGAGCCGCGCGGAATGTCGCCGGAATGTCGTCGAGTTTTCTCGATTGGCTGCTTCACTCGCAGGAGCAGGACGTGTCTCTTCATAGTTGAGCCTTTCATCTTAATATTATTTTAACCTTCAAGTTTCTCTTGATCTATGAATTGGGATCTTATCGCAACGATCCAGTCCCTTTGGTCTTGGAGCGATGCGATTCGCGTTCCATCACGTAACTCCGTATTTTACGGTTTCATCGTATAAAAATAGAATGACTTCGCCCATTCCGTTACTAAATTATCAAACGCCTACCTATACGGTAAATATTAGTTCATTCTTCATTGCGCATCTTCGGGTAGAAATTAAATAATAGTAATAGCGAGAGTTTGTCGAGCTGGGACTCCAAAGTAAAACTATGAGACATGGCGCGGTGTGCTACAGGTTATATGACACACGGCTCACGGCAGAGTCGTCCGCAGGATTACTTAGCGCGGTAATGACGATCGGTCGGCAGATGGCGGCCGCGATAAAAACTTGCCTTACTGCGACGTCCAGAACCGCCATATACTACTGTCCTGCCTTCGAACCTTCCTACGAGCGTCTTTACGTTTCTTACTACATATTCTGGACTTGTTTGTATTGTTCGTATGTTTCACTCTCAAAATGATCCTCCGTTCGAGGAGAAAAGCATCGATTCGAGAAATCATTCGACCGTTCAGGGGATCTTCTATTTCTCCATCCGTTGATCCGATAGTGGCCCATGCTCCTGCTACTTTCCTTCTATCGATTCGATTGCTCATCCGGCGAGTTGGATGCAGGGAGGAAGCGATCAACGTTTGTGCATCGCGACTGCATCGCGGTTCCATGGTGCATCTTCGAAATTGTTCCAAACTGCGAATGTGAATTCCGAGAACCGTTTTTTTCTCTCAGTCAAATACCTGGCTAGTATTAACGTTCTCGTAAAAGGAAGCCACGATTTGGAATGAGTTCGTTGGAAGTATCAATCCCCGTTTTGGAAATTTCTTAAATGCTTTGGCAAACTTTAGTTTCGAACAATGTAAATATTTCTTGTATCGCTCTCGTTATTCTTCAATCACTTTGTGAGTCGTGGCTGTCTCGGATTGTCTCAAGTTTTCGCATTTCTGGTCCTGTAATCTGCCCACCGTTCTCGACTATTTCCCTTGCCAGCATCCGGAGCTTTGAGTCTTCCCTGCATATCCCGTCACAGATTTATGCTCTCTCGCCGTGCATCTATTTACATTTCAAATATTCATTGAATCCGTCCTTCGTGGCTCCACGAGATCCAACAGATCAGAGAAAACATCTCCCGAGGCCGATTGCTCGGTCTTATGACAAAGTGCTGTTGTCACGTCGAACATGGAAGAACTTTCCGTATAGCAGTTTGTTGTCCAGAATAACTTGGACAATCGGACAAACCCGAGCAGCTTTAGAATTTCACTATCTCTTTGAACGTTATCTACGGATTACCTACTCTTTCCAGGCATGCTCGATCTCTCCCACCAAGAGAGAAAGAGAGAGAGAGAGAGAGAGAGAGAAAAGAATCAACGGGAAGGGGGATAAAATTACTCCTCCGATAATAATAACTACTGTTCTTACCGATACTCAGATAGGCTATGAGCTGACATATGTAATCGCATGATCTTCATTGTTGCAGGCGAAAAAGGTGGGAGGAAGGAGAATCGCGGTAGGAGGGTCAGCAGTAAGGGCAAGAAGGGGCCCAGGCGGCGGGTGCCGCGTCTCATCGATGACGATGGCCGAGAGCGCCGTGGAGGACGCCCCGGCGCCCCCAGGGCCAACGAAGCCACCTCCATGTACAAATAACAACACGCTCGCCGCGACGGCGAACCGTAATCATCGACCGCGCAAACGGAAGCGGCTCTCCCAGGTCCTGGATATCCTTCAGGCGCACAGAAGCTCACCCTCCGAAGGAGAAGTCTTCAGATTCGACGGGTCCGTCGTATCGGAAGAGGATGAGGACGTATTCGGTTCGCCCAGATCCTCGAATCTCGACAGTCCAGGCATTACTTTCTCTCCGTTGCGACTCAAGGAGGAAGGTAGTCCCTCTTCTTCAGCCCCCGTAAATGTTTCGACGAGCGGGCCTGGGCAAGGCCCAGCATCGGCGTCCGTCCCAGCCTCGTCGTCGACGTTGCCAGCAGCCTCGACCATTGCGTCGGTCTCAAATAACGCGAGAATGGCTGATACCACTTCGACGCTCATTCAGATGCCGACGTCTATGACAATCATGGACGAAGAGGAGGCCGATGTCCCCCGACGTCGCAGCAATCTTCAGTTGAGCAATCATCATCGGCACCATCGTCATCGTCATCATCATCCAGCGCCAAAATACACGGGTTGTGGATGTACCAACTGTACGACTTCCTCCGGGATGCTGCTTCCCTCGCCGACTTCACCTCTCCCACCTCTCCCACCTCTCGGGCCCCTTGGCACTCTCGCCCCTTTGACGCCCCTGACGCCTCTGTCTCTGACACCTCTCACGCCAGTCTCACCCTCACCTTACAGCTTCGAGCACTATCTCCACACCAAGTACCTTCCGGACATCTTTCCAAGACGAAGCCAGTTAGACTCGGATGCGTCGATCTGGGAGTCATCTCGTGGTCTGCTGACTGTTCCTTCTCAGAGCGGTCAACAACGTCAACATTCGCATTTGCAATCACATTCGGAGAAGGAGGTTGAGGCGGAAGCGGATCCGACAGCGTCAGCCCGAAGTCGCCACCGAAAGACTCTCGAGGAAAATGGTTCGACGGTGTCGCCGCTCGACCCTCAGGAGTCGCCGCTCGACCTCTCGATGAAGAACGTCGCCGTGGTGGCCGTAGCAGCGGTAGCAGCAGCGGCGGCGGCAGCTGTAGCCGTTTCAACCTGCTCGTCCTCATCGCAGTCGTCCTTGTCTTCCTCGAATTCGGCGAAGCCACCGGCGCTCCAGTTGCTGCCGCCCGGTATCGTAACGAGTCGCGGAGCGGTGAGCGTCCCGGTGGTTCGAGGCGACGTGGCGTCGCCGACCACCAAGGAGAGCGTCGCCGTACGCTACAATCTTGAGGTGTCGCCCGTCGTCGAGGAGATGCCGCCTGGGGCCGACGTGGCCTACGTGTGTCCAGTGTGCGGTCAGATGTTCAGCCTTCACGATCGACTTGCCAAGCATATGGCTTCGAGGCATCGCCGCCAGGGTGCGCAGGACGCCTCCGCGAAAGCCTACCTCTGCGACGTTTGCAAGCGCAGCTTCGCCAGATCGGACATGCTCACGCGGCACATGAGGCTGCACACCGGCGTGAAGCCATATACCTGTCGAGTCTGCGGCCAAGTCTTCAGCAGGTCGGATCACCTGAGCACTCATCAGCGCACGCACACGGGCGAAAAGCCCTACAAGTGTCCGCAATGTCCGTACGCGGCTTGTCGCCGCGACATGATCACCAGACACATGAGGACCCATGCGTCTCCGCGGTACCCCGACGGCGCCCAGACGCCTAAGACGGAGCTCGTGGTGCCAGGCCTCGAGAGTCCAGAGTCACCCACGTCTCGCGCTCTGGCCGTTGCACCCTCGCCCTCTCCGTCACCTACCTTCAGTTCAACGGCTACACCCGTGTCCACTCCTACAGCGACGCCGACGCCGACGCCCTCTCCCTCGCCCGCAGCCCTCAAGACTGAATGACCGAGCGCCCATCTTCATGGCTGCACGGGAGGAGCTGCACCAGCTCGATCTTCGACTGACGAGGTGCTGTCATTCTGGTCTTCGACGACAGGAGGCGACATCTCATCGAGAGGACAGTGACCCACAGTATTATCCTATTGTTCATCGAGGTGGATGAGATCGCGCAAATAAGAGGGAAAGGCTTTTTCTCGCAGATCTATCTGCTTCTTCTATAAGATAAGTGTGTTTCCGCCTGTCTCCGCGTAGCTACGTACTTACGTATAGTTGTGGCGAATCTATTGCGACGCTGCTACTTCGAGACGCCCGCCTTCTCCCAGTCCTTGACCCATCCGCCCGTCCGCCCGTCCGCCCGTTCGCCCTTCCCTTCTCCTCACTTGACTTCAGCCCTCCCGCACCGCCGCGATCTATAGACCGTGTAAGGCTCCAATGCCCACGAAGAAATTGCCAGAAGCAGGCAAATGCATTCCTATTAAATAGGTGAAAAGCGACGCACACGAGGACGGGGACTGTCGGGCGAATCTTTTGCTAAAAATTATTTGTAAATAGTTGTCCGTTGGCTAAACCATCGGCAAAAGATTTCGCCCATCCTTATTCTTTCTGCCTTGTGTAACTTTTTCGACTTCCTTTGACGATCCTTTATCGTCCCCTTATTCTCCTTATCCATTATTCTTACGTAGTATGTCGTGTTCCGCGAGTGACATTCCCTGAGAGTGTCTTTGTACGCGCGAAAGTATTCATGTGCCAAATTGAAACGGTCAGTCCAACTAACTTACTATCTATTTTCTACAATAAGATATCTATACTCTATAAGAAACCTTGCGGGTCGCTCGAATTTACCTTCGAAGGGAGAGTCTGTGGCGCATTCGGATGGATCCCGTGGAGGTTTGCCCTTCGAAGGCTCGACCGATGCGCCTGAGTGTCACCTGAGGCAAAAGGAAAGCGTACCTGCGAACGAATCAAGTGTGCAAATTAAAAAAGGGTGGCCACATTGGAACGGCTAGTGGATTTTTGCGATTCTGGCGATTGTCACCCTACGTGAGCAACGGATTTAATTGAACAAACAAAAGATAAACGAAATAATGACATAAGAATCGTATATCGTCGTGTTTTTAGAAGGTGTAGTTTAAGAAAAATTGAAATGGACTATTTTTTATACACGGTGAAGATTTTTGCTAAAGACTTTTGCGAGGAAAAAAAGATTTTGATCGAGCTACGTCATTTATTACAGTAGATATAAGCTGGTTGTGCGGGGCATGGCCGTTTTCCTGCCTTATTTTTTCAACTCTACTTTCACTTTTACAGTCACTCTGGTTATGTACTTACGCGCACCCCTTTTCCTTAGTAGCGTATTTCCAAATTCCTCTGCCGCTCCTTACTACTTCTAGAGTAACGAACGCGGAATACATATCGCGCCCCAATGACAAAATGACAAATGTCGCCTTGTATTTTTGTATATCGAGATTTTTTTTATGATTAAGGGTGTCGTTTAGGACAGAGAGTAGCCGTTAAGTTTGATATCCGTTACCGAATATCTCCGGTACCTCCTCTCTTATCACAGTCCTTAATCAGTCACGGTAGAGGGTGACTGAGGGATAGAGAGGGCGACGCAGTGTTTTGTCGAAGAAAGACACTGCTAGTAAGGGGAAAAAGCGTCGGCTGTCCAGGCAAGGTCCACGGGCCATTGTCGTCGTTTGAAATATTGCCGAGGAATTCGCGATCGTCACGCTGGAGAATTGCTCGTGTAATTATTAAAATTCCGCCATCCGTACGTTTATTGTAATTCTAGTTATGTTGTTAAG
Organism: Calameuta idolon; assembly: GCA_030142285.1. NCBI lineage: Eukaryota > Metazoa > Arthropoda > Insecta > Hymenoptera > Cephidae > Calameuta > Calameuta idolon. The sequence goes on along the minus strand of JARQSV010000237.1, from coordinate 149,298 downwards.
CGATTAATCATGTTTAATGCTTGTGTTATTTATTTTGTTATTTCGTTGCCAAGAGCCCCGCCCTATTGTTGGTGTTGAAAGCGACGTAATGCCAATCCGCGGCGTCTAAGCCTTACGGGAAAGACGATCGGCAGATTGTCAATGTAGCCTTGTGTGCATTTACTATTGTTATGAATATGTTGAGCATGTTAATGATCCGGTTAACGTAAGTCGTATTGTTGAGCGGATGTGACGTAGTAAGATATTTCATTGTCAGTTTGTCCCATTCCCTTTTTAATTATTTATCGTCGGGACGGTCGGCTCGGCGAATCCTGGCCAAATGTATTTTTCTAATTCTAGCAGACGAGGCGACAACACTTAGGTCTTAACTGTGTGTATAAATTATTGATGATTGTGTATGTTTATTTATAAAACATGTTGTGTTTACGAATCGTGCCAGAATTGAAGAAATATAATTTTTGAACGAATTCCCTTTTTCATTTATTTTCTTGCGTCACCATATTCCCACTGCACGAGTATTTTCATTCGAGCGACGAGAGACGCGTGGGTTTCAGGAAAAAGCAGGAGGGAGTGGGTCGGCCTGAGGAGCTGCGGGGGACGGGGAAGGGGGCCGATTGGGGTGGTAGAGGCGACCGCCAGTGACGCGCTGCTCTCTTTACTTTATTATCCTTTTTTCCTAATAGAGCTGGAATTGACGTTCACGTTGGCAAAGATTGATCGATCAATCGTTCGATCGGCCGTAGCGGCTGAATTGTCAGCTTTTCGGACCTCCGCCAACCCATGAACGTTCTCACCGATCAGACTGATCTGACCGCTCTTGCTAAACGACTTGCGGCCCGTACGATCGCCATCTAGTCGGTATGAAAAATAAAACCTTTGATCGGATTATATGTAGATTATAAATCGAGGCAACGAGTTCCGGGACTTTTTCTCTTGTTCGTGAAACGGCGAGAGGCTAAGAGAAACGAGCACCTTCGCTGTCGGCGCCAATGCGTGTATAACTGCGACCGCGCGAACGTGAAAACGCGGCTTCAGTCCACCCACACGCCACTTCTTGCCACTTTCTATTCGAGGCTTTAGTTAGCCTTTTAGACGAATCCTCGAGTTTCTCGGGATCGACATTGTCGCGCAGGTACCTATAGTTTATTTTGTTATTGTCGACGAGGGACAAGCGTTCATTTCGGACCTTAAGATAATTGCTGCACGAGGAAGAAAAATGACCGCGCCGTTGGCTCACTTTGGCCAAAGTGCCTCTTCCTCCTCTTTCTTCGAAAGCACAGGTGAGAATGTTCGTCGGCCGTTTGCCGTCTTCGTGGCATTCTCTTCAGTCTCCGTTGATTAAAAGAGAGCAGGAGAGGGCTAAAGCGATTGGGGTCCCTCCTGCCCAATTCGCAGACAGTCCAATCGTTTTCAATTCGCGAATCCTACGAAATATCGCATCAAGGACCTTCGGAAGCGCATACCAGAATAATTGCTCGTGAATGTCGGACGCCGGACGCCTACGCATCTCGGCGATTGGCCGCGCCAACATAAATATCGTTCAAGTTCCTTTTTATCGGCAACAGTAATATTCCGCCGAGGCTCGCCGTACTTCCATCGAATAGGAAGAAAATTCAGGGAAATTGTCCCTCCGATTTGAAGCTTCAGTTTCAGATCTCGCAAAGGGGATTCCCACAATTATTAATTTTAAGCTCAACTTTGAGTAAATTTGGATCCAGAGACAATCCTATGGATCGAGATGTCTTGCAGCTCGCAGGCCCCATTTTTGGCACTGAAGCTACGCGGGGACGCATCGCGTGAGAATGCAGCCAGCAATTCACTACAGCGATATCAGCTGCTTCATTCTGATATCTTTAGCGGGAGATTAGAAAAATACGAGAGAGAGAGAGAGAGAGAGAGAGAGAGAGAGAGAGAGAGAGAGAGAGAGAGAGAGAGAGAGAGAGAGAGAGA
>JARQSV010000237.1:134142-147248 GCA_030142285.1 Calameuta idolon | reverse complement strand
GAGGGAGAGGGAGAGGGAGAGGGAGAGGGAGAGGGAGGGAGAGGGAGGGAGAGAGATGGAGAGAGAGGGAGAGAGAGGGAGAGAGGGAGAGGGAGAGAGGGAGAGGGAGAGGGAGAGGGAGTGGGAGTGGGAGAGGGAGTGGGAGTGGGAGAGGGAGAGGGAGTGGGAGTGGGAGAGGGAGAGGGAGAGGGAGAGGGAGAGGGAGAGGGAGTGGGAGTGGGAGAGTGAGTGGGAGTGGGAGTGGGAGAGGGAGAGGGAGAGGGAGTGGGAGTGGGAGTGGGAGAGGGAGAGGGAGAGGGAGAGGGAGAGGGAGAGAGGGGGGGGAGGGACGTAAGGCCGATTTCCTCAGCGATTAAGCACAGGAAGTGGCGTGTGTGCGTGCATGTGTGCATGCGCGTGTGTGTGCATGCCGCACTACCTCTTATTGCTATGAGGACGTACGTGTGCGCGTGCAAGTACACTGCCTACAACCTCTAAGGCCTCAGGCCCGGAAACCATTACGCACTCGCGGATTCTGTGGAATTCTTGTGACTCAGTAGGAGTTCCGAATGGCGATTTCTGCTTTCGTCCTTATTGCGAATTCGCGCGGCATCAGGGCGAAGCTACGAGACAATCCTCCTGGCGTAGAACTTTAGGAGAATTGCGCAACTCGACCGTCAGACTCAAAGAGTCTTCCTCTGAGAATTCATGTCTCTTTTCCCTGCGTCAGATTCCTTATACTAGGATGCAAATTCATCGAGGATTTCGCGCCACTTTACCAGTCATTTTCCTCTCTGAGGTGAGATTATGTTAACTTTTTCCTAATTACGCACCAATTCCGCGTTATTGACATTTGCATAACAAGAAATTGAAAAAGGCTTAGTTTTTTGCTATTCTTAAATTCTAGTACATCAGTGCTGAATTTTGGTAATGTGTTTGGAAAGTATAGATCAATATCGAGTATGAAATCGGACTGTTCGAGCGAGAGGGAACCGCGACCCATGTAGAAATTTCGGTATATTGTCATGTGCTCCCAATCGGCACGCTGTTGGCCCCGAGTCGACAGCCGATCGTCATTTGTCAGTGATAGGTTCAGCGAGTTCAGAATCGGTAGACCACAGCAGCAGCGCGGGTAAGTCTCTTTTAAATCGGATAACGTGAAACAGCGATGAAAAGTTTGATGACTAGGACTAGCGTCGAGTAGCACTACGTCTCACAGCTCCGTTTCATTTTCCGGTTCCTCAAATTCTTCGGAACGGATCGGATGGACGGGACGGATAATAGGAACGGGATAAAGAGCGTAAACCGGACTCAGTTGCCTGTGGCTGGATGCTTCGGCGGGCACCGTAGAGACCGCCTACGTCGAGACCAGTTCTGTATTTGGCAGAAGCAGCCCCTGGCTTGTACACTTCGATTAGGTTTACTTACTTACGAGCGATCTGGTTGCGGTTAAGGACATGCGGAGTTCAATGGGCGCGGCAAGAGGAACAGCAGGAGCAACGGCAACGGCACTCACTACACTTGCACCACCGTACACATTAGGAGCGTGTCAAACGCGCGCGACATTTATTGAGCTCCGAGGAATGTAGAGACGCGAGTTTGTAGATTTTCCAGATGAGGACTGAATATATTGCGTTGCCATTAAAGGAAACGCTTGAGAAATCTATAAAACATCAGTCACCTATTGCTCGAATGGATCGACTCGCTTAACTTCTTCTCTTCGATTCTTTTATCTGTTTATTAGCCGTGTCGCTCTACTACTGTGGACGAGCGTCCACGACAATTCTCAGAGCAAGGTCGGTCCTGTTTGGGTGGCTGGAAATTCGAATCTTGAGATTTGAGGCAGACCAAAAGTAGCGCAGCAGAGGAGATTATGCATCCGTAGGCTACCCCGTGTACGTTCGCTGAGGAGGGAAAACACGCGGCTGCACCCGGTCGCTTAAAACACGAAAGAAAGATGAAAAGATGAAAAGATGGAAACGCCCCCGTGCATTGTCTATTGCGTCGCGGAATAGAATACAATACGTATGTCGCGTAAGATGAATAAATGTATATGATTTAACGTAGGTGTGCCCGCATACGGCATGAGCCACCCACTAAAGCGATCCTGCGTTCGCGTCCGAGTTCATCCCGCGACTCCTCCGCAGTCCCGCCGCATCTTCGTTATCGTTTCTCGAGGCCTCCAGCATTGCGAACAGCATCGAAATGCACCCCGTTCTCAAGATTCGGCTCCATTTTTGTCAGCATTCGCGGTGGTAGCGAAGAGAATCCTCGCAGGAGCGGGTAATGCCGCATTTTCATATTTCAATCGCGTCTTTGCGTCTCGGCAACCGAACCCGCGAGCCGCGCCCTGTCATTATTAATTCCTATACGCCCGCAAATGTGGGTTAGTCATTTCCATCGCATCTGCATTGAGACACTGAGAGGCAGCGATCCTCGGGCGCTTCTCACTCGACCTTTATCGAATCTTTAGGAACCGATCGAGCGATTCGGCTCTAGGAAAGAGTAGGGAATGTTCCGTAAATGTCTTGGAAGACCCATTGATTTCAAGTGCAGAATATTTAGTTTATTACTATATACGAGTCGATTCTCCTATTCGAATTAGCGCATCTCGCTGACTTGATCAGTGTCTTCCATGTATAATTCCAAAGAAATATTTTTACCAGGACTACGAAATTACTGGGAATATGTAGTACGAAGCTTTGAGAGAGATCTTGAGGCTAAAGATATTTTACGAGAATGTTCGATCCCATCCGCAATGAGCGTTTCGCCAGGATCGGTTCTCCGCTGCCAAAGCCATTAACCCTTCAAAGCCAAATAGAGTTCTGCAGTGCGTGGCCTCCAGTAGTTCCCTCGAATCACGAGGAGTCAATCGCCATCCACCTGGAAGATCATCTGCAGCGACGCCTAAACGCCTTGCAGAGGCTAACGTGATTCATTTTGGTTCCTCACTCTGCAATGGAGTGTCCCTCCTTTTCTTCCTTTACTATTCTCTTTATTCTTTTCCAGCTTCATCCTGTTCAATTATTCCATTTCTACGAAGGCTGCACTTTCTAGCTGAATCGCAGAATCGCGAAGTATCATAGTTGTTACACTTTACGTTAATGGCGGTGCACACGCATTTTGCTTCTGGGTGATAGCAGCGTGCGAGCATCACTGCAAGCTGTAACGCACCTCGCGCAACTTCATTCCATCGTCTGGTACGAACGCATCTGATCGTCGAATGGTCCAGACCGTCCAGACTGAGGACGCAGTCCATGGCTAGAGCAGAGAGTAGCGAGGCTCGCGGGTTACGGATTCGAGAGAGAGTCCAGAGAGAGAGTCGAGAGTCGAGAGTCGAGAGTCGTCCGGCCTTGTAAGGCCACTTGGCCTATCGGTGTGTGTGTGTGTGTGTGTGTGTGTGCGCGCGCGCGCACGTGTGTGCCGCACGACGTACAGTCACAGGCATGCAATAGGCAGCAATAGACAGGAATATGAGCAGCAATAGGCAGCAATATAGGCAAACAGGCGAATGATCGAAGTAGCCACAGCGGCGTGACGGCTCGAACGGCTTGAACAAACCGAACGATCCGAACGATCTGATGCAATTCGCTGTCATTTCGCTTTGTACTTCGTAATTTCCATATAGGCGTCGCTTCTTTCTCGCAAGTAAATCACGGCGAGGTATCGCCTATTGTCTCTCCTCGTGACAGCTTATTGCTTTGATCTCTTATTGGCTCGAGATGTCGGACGTCACATTGACGAAAGAATGAAATTTCGAGCAATACGTGGAAATACGAGGCCGGTTAAATCGACAATTTTTGGGCAGAAACGATGGCGGCTCGCGCTGTAGATATAAACTGGAAGAGAGTCAGGAAAAGGAAATAAGGTTGAGGACGAGCACCTTTTAATCGGTGGTTTCCATCACGACGGCAATGACGTTAAGCGTCGAGACGCAGGCGTCTCGTCGACTCTTCAATATCTTTCGAATCGCTTCTGGCCGTGCGAGACGCCTGTCGAAAGTGAAAGGAGCCGAATGGAGTCCAGATGGACTCGGATGGCCGTAGCCATACTCTGCTGTCTTTGAATAAGGCACATTTTCATGTTGCGTGCACGCACCTCCAGTGGAACAAGGACTCGACTCGGCGATACGACGAACACGCGCGCCACTGGAGAGTCGCCTCGAAGTCGCCTCGAAGTCGCAAAGACGTCCAAGACGTCAAAGACATCGAGCGTATCGAAGATTAATATAGAGGAGAGACTTTGGTCCATTGACGTGCGATCTGTACGTCACTATGGCAGCGTTGACGTTGTCAGTCAGGAGGACGGACTACGAACGAAGGAGGATCATCGAACCAACCGGTCGACTCTCGGAAGACTCGAAGCTCCTTCCGTAATTATAGGCCGATTTCAATGTAATAACGGGCTACCGCCGGAGCCCTACCTCGAGCCCTCGGGCTGCTCCGAGGAACGTTACTTTTATCGCGTTACTGTAACTCCAGCTAGGCTTCTTAAGTTTGAACCTCGAGCGATCCACCTACAACCTACACTGCTACCTTCTGCCAGCGTCCCTGCAGCCAGCGGCGCCGAGAAGGATCGTCGAGTGAGTCCGGCAAACTGGAAGAGCCTCTCGTCATTTTAGCAGGAGCTTGGACCGCGGTCAATGTCGCGTATGCGGAAATGATCCTTTCGAGGTTGGAAGAGGAGAGGAGGAGAGATGCGGCTCGGGAGTCGAGGACTCGAGCGAGAGAATCAGAGAATGAGAGATACGTCAATATGTAATTAGCGCGTCTAGTGAACTTTCTTTGCGTTACCGCCTGCTCGCGTGGTCACGCGCACCGAACGTGTTTTCAGCTTCTCAGCCTTTTGGCTCATTGGCTGACTCCTTGGTGAACTGGTCCAGGGTACTTTAGGGTATTTTTCTATACGTACGGAAGGGCAGCGCCGAGATACTCCTGGAAGTGCGATTTCCCGGAGATGAGCGAATCTGGCAATGGAGGAAAAGGATGAGGGGAGGTCGGGAGGGGCCTCTTGGGCCTGAAGCTCGTTAGTCGGCAAGGAAAGGAAAAGAGTATTTCCTAACTGGATTTTTAATTATTCGTTTCCTAAAGGGTCGATGGGAGCCTTCGAGCGGGACACTGGGGAATCAATTGACCAATTTCTTCGAGACTCGATAATTCCTTTCGGCTCGGAATGGTAGAGGAATCCCGGGCTATACTTTCCCCGGCATGATCTCCTGTGTGCTATTGACCCTTTTTCACTACAGGTGAGCTGGGAGGGGCCTCGGACAGGTAGATACACCTAACCTATGTACCTCGCAGCCGCGCTCTGCGAGGCCCGAGACCGTAAGCCCACCTACCGGGTGTTCAGCGATCGTTCTCATCATTTACGTCATCCACGTCATCCGCGTCATCCTCGTCATTCGCGTCATTCGCATTGTCCACCTTCTTCTGGCTGATCCTCTAAACAAAGCTGCGTACGTCCTCTTAACGTGTGAGGAAATTGCCGAAAATCACGACCACATTATTTATACCAGCTTATCGTGGCTGCTGCGCTCTCCGACGAGGTCCAGCCGGTTCTTTAAAAGACGCCCGTTGGGCAGAGTCAGGAGATGCCTGCTAGATATGCGCCAGGAGTGGGCACAAGGTGCACAAACTAGCATACATGCCCTTGCGCGGCACTTCTATTACGACACGCGCTCCGCGCTCCTTCTCTCCACGTCGAGAGAGAAGAGCGTCCACCGCGGCCTGCCTTTCGGGGATCTCTCTCTCCCTCTCTAACTACGTTCTCACGTAGTCGCTGTCCCACCGATGCCCAATAAATGACCACATTGTAGACATAGGTGTTTTCTATAATCGATTCTCCACGATCATCTAACTTCCTACACAACCTCCTAATACTTTTTCGTGCTTCTCTCTCATAAGGATTTCCGAACCGATTCCAATCTAAATTCTGGCATCGCTCTGGTGTCGAATTAATCTTCTTAGAGAGGTCTCGCGGCCGTTTAGGAGGAGCTGGGCATCTCTGCGTGCACTTAGCGCCTCTTGGAATGGCTCCTGCCGTTCCGCGTCTACGCAGCGCGTCGTTTAACGTCAGACGCTGACAGCGCAGGGACAGGTTGCAATGCACCTGGACAAACATCGCTGCCCAGCGTCCACTGGCGTCCACTGGTGTTCACTGGCGTCGCGGTGCTAAACGAGCCTCTTTCCACTGGCATGTGACTGGCACGGCCAATGACTCTCTCATATCGATAATTCTTTATAGGACGTACGTTCTATCGATCGATCCCTTAACGGAATGGCATCCATCGCAACAATTTGAAATCGTGAGAAGGACCTGCGCTGATTTCCGGCTCATTGGCCACTCAGGAATAAATTTTCTCAAGCATTCGATTCGTTATCGTCGTCTGGTCAACTGGGTATCCACTGGGTCCATTGGGTCCACTGGGTCCACTGGGTCCACTGGGTCCACTGCGACCAACGGACGAATGATGGTTCGTGGCTGCGTATGCGTTGCGTGCGCGTAGCCAGTAGATACGCAGCTTACCTTCGCGTATGAGATGCTGGAGACAGGATGGATTAGCGATCGAAGATGTTCCTGGAATCCCACGATATTTAATCGCTTTTATTCCTCCATAAATAATTGGTAGATTCGACGGTACCGCAGCTACCTGCTAGTCGAACTGCTGGTCCACTAACGATGAGGCACACTGGGCACGGCTAAATTATAGCGCGCTATTTGTAATTAAAAAGTCATTTAAATGCTAATGGTCGCGTGTAATTAACATGCGTTACACCCAAGGTCGCCGGCCGGTCGGCCGAGTGTGCCGATTATTATTTGATCGGACGGTGACGGGAAGAAGTACAAGCGGAGGGCTACACTCATTTAATTGGACGGCCATCGGAATCGTTGACGATTTCTAATGGCCATAGCCACCTGTTATTAATGCAGTTGGAAAGATGCTGACGAAATGGCCCCCTGATCCCTTCTCGTGAAAGTCACTTTGAGAAACGGAAGTGGGAGAAGAGGTCCCTTCGCCGCCGCGTTTCATTGCCCCGGTCGACCTGGATGCTTTTAAACTCCCGAGACGAGGGACAGAAGCGATAACCGGAAGACGGGTGCAGCGTGGGGGCGGAGTCAACGTCGACGCTTTGCATTCGCTAGTACGAAAACGCAATAACATTTATCGAAAGTGTCAATCACGATCGATTAAGAATTAATTAAATAATACGGTTGAACGAATGATAAATCGGGGAATGCGTCGTTCAGGTGCGAGGGAGAAAATGCCCTCGGGCCCAGACGTCCATTTCGATTGAGCTGTCCCGCACCGTGGTGGGTTCGCCTATATCGAAAGATTATCGATTATTACTCGATGTATCTTGACAATGCCGGCAATTCGTTCCGGCGATCATGAATCTATCTTGAGTCAACCAGAAGGCCACCGATGAAGAAATCGATCAGTTTTTGTGCAAGTCTCTTGCTCTGGCCGGCTCTCTCTTTCATCGAGAATTCCTGATTCCGATGGTCGCTGCAGTAGTGGCATTAGTCTTATGATTGCTGCCACGCAAGAATTCCGTCATCGGTCATTTGGTCAGCGCCGTTTGTATGTCTTCGACTGAAATTGTGCTAGGCGGCTTCCCTAAATCCCAGATAAGTGAGTGGTATCGATCGTCTCCAGATTGATATACCAATTGATCTTTCCTACGCACTATATGTAGATGCCAGCTAAACGCCAGTTCGAGATCAACGAGCTGTGGCTAGCATCTCGCGCGTTTCGTGGACTCGAAGGACGTGGGAATCGCGCGAAGTTTGTTAAATCGATAATTCGAAATGATCGCCAGTCGCTCCGACACGACTGACAGGAGTGCGAGGCGTCGTGTGAATGATCGTCCGCGAGCGACCCGTTTACTCCGTCCGGTTTTGCTCGAGAGAGTTCTTGCTAACAAGCTACCTTGCTACTCCGAGTGAAGCTGGGCCCTCTCCACCCCAATGGCGTCCTATCTGTCATCTAAACGACCAACCCCGCTGAATTAAACAATTATGGAGTCAAAAGTGTAAGGGCTCTCCTGAAACTTAACGGTGGAATGCTTGTCCAATTATGCGAGGTTCACAATCGGAGAAGAGGTCACGCGACCCTCTCGCTCTCTCGCGAGAACGCGGGAGGACACGGAGCCGGGGTCTCCGTTTCCTTTGTCGCTGCGCAGGATGCAGCCATCAGACGTGAGATTCTCAAGATAGATTCTGCAATGCCGAGATGCCGAGATGCCGAGGTGACGAGCAATCGACGTCAAGGAGCCAAGGATCCCGAGAAGGTTCGGGTTCGCAATCCGAGCAATCCCGACATATTCCGAAACATTGTATTCAGCTGAATCTGTGATAATATACGAGCACCACCGACGCACTCTAATGTATTGTAATACATTCCCAGAGTCTATTGTAGTCTGGCTGTTTTTGTGGGGCTCACTATAAAATCTCAAACCGATAGGCAGAGTCCCCCCTAGCTGTGGCTGTGGGCTGGAGATTGTGAGGTTGCCCGCACCCTCCGCGTCGCTTGATTCTTCGAGATCTCCGCGCCTTCGATGTTTTACGGCTCTTTTCGAGACGCTCCGAGCAACTCAAACACTGAATCACTGAAACATCGAGACATCCAACTCGGACTTTGCTCTTCTTCCTTCAGTCTCGTACCTGCCGGACCTTCTCTGTGTGATCTCGAATGCACACTAGCCACGAAGCATCTAGTCCAATTAGGGAAGCACGCACAGAAGGAGTGGGAGCTGGAGATTGCAACTAAGAAAATGATGCGGAAGAAGGAAGGAGCGAAGGAGCGGACCAATTAGGAAGAGACGCCGATCGGCACGATTTTCGGCAGGAAAGGAGAAATGCGTTGCTAGGGCAGATGTGACCTGCCGACTGTACTTCTGCCGTTTATATCATTTTTATGGCTAATTACAACTTCATTACTAGTCCGAGCCACACGGTTAACGACAGAGATAACCGTGGTTTAATTACCCTGTCATAGCCGGCTGCATCTTTTTGATAACCTGTTGGGTGCGGCGCACACTGTATTTCCTGCCGAACACATTCTGCCTCCCAACTGCGAACTTTTTTCAATTTTCTAAAACTGTACAAGCCTTACAAGGACAATCACGGCTTTCTGCGCGGTTGCCTGCATCACCTAGGTCTGCAATCCCAGTTAACCTGCGAAGCACACACGGCTTCTTTATTCCTAGTTTTGTCGCTGCTACAGTTGTATTTCATTATTTATGTGTTTCGCTTAGAACCCTTCGGCTATAATTCTTGCCGTCCGTTAGACACTTACGTCTTTATTGCAGCTGCAGCTTTCTCCGACTGTACGCAGGAGTACATTATCCAATCGTCCGCTGCTCCTACTGCTTCGTCGTGCGATCGTCAAGCAAAGGAAATGTACTCACAATGAGCCCGCTGCTCTCTCTCTCTCTCTCTCTCTCTCTCTCTCTTTCTCTCTTTTCAGCACGTGGGTGGCTGATACACGTTAACTTCGTGGTGCTGATTCCAGCTATAATTGCATTAATAAGGCGAGAATCTTCCGAGGCGCGAGGAGAGACTTCTCTCTTGTCGGTTGAAAAAGAGTTCGCTCGTAGCCTCGTAGTCCCGTAGTCTCGTAGTAAGAGCCGAAATAGCATGGAGCCTCGTAGTCTGGGTGTAATAGCATCCACATAAGTGTAGCGTAAAGTTATAAATAAGTGTATACCGGGCACCCTCGTCCCGTGCTATTCCGCTATTACGAGACATCGCAAACCTGTCAACGACACGTCGTGCAAAAAAGGCCCGTCTACGAAATTTACTCGTCGCCAAACTAATTTCCGGTATCGGCGAGCACCTGCCCAGCGCGATCGCTATCCTCGGGCAGTTCCCAGCCCTTGCCTTGACAGGGTCTGATACACGCGAGGCACCAAGTGCAGGTATTAATCCCTAACGCAATTGTCGGCGCTGACGAACGCGAAGGCGATGGTGATGGCGATGACGTCCTCACGCTGCTAGCAACTCCCACTCGCGCGTCGTCGGGAGATGTGAGATGCCAGTCAAATGCTCCCCCCTTCCTCCCCCTCTTCCTCGTCACTGTCCCTTCGACCCGAAGACAGAGTCGCTCGTTGTCCTCCTAATGGGCTGCGCATTTCTCCGTCCGCTTTCACAGCCAGCTGATTATGACATGTTGCTCGCGTCTGCGATCCATACCGCGTGTTCCAGGCACCGGAACGTCATTTGCCCGTCTAATGATTCGCGGACTAATCTGCCGTTAGCCGGACAAGAAGAAGTACAAATAATTGATGGGAGTCTGATGAACTGGCTCTTCGTAAAAATGATATGCATGAATCATGCGCCCTTGATAATCATCTGTGTCCTCGCACACACTGGCTTTATGTCCTATAATCACTTTCCTCCTCTTGACTCTTTCTTCCTCATTCGACATCCTAAATCTAAGGATTCCGTCAGCTAAATCGTATTTTCTTTTCGAAATCGACCGCCAGTAGGTTAGTCGAAGGTTCGAGCGGCAAAGTAGCCAGGATCGACGTCGAGCGTCCGGAACACGAAGCTGCTGCGGAGTCACGAGTAGATCCATGCGTGCGTGTCGACGCACACTCACGTTGCACGCCTAATGCGACTCAGCCCATGCGTGCATAATGCGTTAGTGCTAAATTTACGTTCTGGCGACGTGATTCTAGACGTACGTGGGAGGACCCACCTCACCTTCAGACTCCTGTCTGTTGCGCAACGCGTGACGGTGTTGCCACTTGACTGACGATTTGTTACTTGCAGCTTTACCAATGAGTAATTGCGACGTCCTCTATCGCAAGACGCCAAGCGACGTTCGGGCGACGTTCGAGCGACGTTCGGGCGACTCGAAGCTGACTGTCCTGATTTCTTCTCATCTATGCGGGGATTAAGAGGAGGGTGCGAGGGTGCTTATTGCGCAACCAGACCGACTTAAAAATGAACCATCGAGGTTACGTTGGTCGGCCGAATTCATCAGAATTCTGCATAAAAATGAGTCGACAAGTCGACCTTTTACAATTATCGCACCGAAATCAGAAACTCGGCAAGAAGAGAGAGCGAGAGAGCGAGAGAGAGAGAGAGAGGGAGAGAGAGGGAGCTTTAGCGCAGCGTATAATCCAGTGCATTAATTACGCGTCTAGTCATAATACTGTCCGACGACAGAAGCAAAGGATGCACGCGCGTTCTCTGCATTGTCAGCCGAATTAACAAATGAAGCAGCGCGACGCGAAATTAGTGGTGGAAAGCTCGTTGGAGACGCGTAAGGATGAAGAGAGTAAAACGGTTGAGGAGGAGGCGGCGGCAGAGTAGAGGCGAACCAAAGACCACGCGTAGAGGCGGACGGCGCAGAGACTAAACAATGGAGAACTTTCACTCCGACGCACTTCCACTTTTGTCATTCTTAAGGAGCTGCTAGAGGCCTCCGATCGGTCGAAGACGCCGATCGACGCTTCGGCCTGAACCGATCGGAGGATTGCGTCCCTGAATCTTCCGGCGCATCGTTTCCTCGGGTCCAGCTGGAATTTGGGAAGAATAGCCCGTTTGCCTCAGACTCTGGCTTTGCCTTCCTCGATTACGACACCTTCGACTCTCCGGGTTTCCGTCTGCAAGATGAGAATCGCAGAGAGTCAAAGAGCTTATTAGCTTCGCTCATAGAGACGGGCAATGCATAGAATGTGGAACGTAGAACTTAGAACGTAGAACGTAGAACAGGAGCTGAGTGCACGCCTCCGTACGGATCGTGCTCACCGATCTCGCCCACGTGAGATAATTGTGTAGAAGACTAGGTGATTAACTGACCAGTGACTCGCAGATTGTGGGTCGGCGATCTATTTCGATCGAAAGCATTAACCCCTCCCACCCTATGGCGACAACGACTGAGACGACGACCATCACGACCACCACGACCATCACGACGACCACGACGACCACGACGACGCCTGTGGATTGCGAAGAGCCTAACGGCCATCCCCTAGGTCGGTGGGCTCTTTTTTGGCAGAACTTATGGAAGGATTAATGAGGAAAAAGTAGAGAGGAATGAGGAACGAGAAGGGAGTATAGGGTATTCCTGTTTTATTCTTTACGGCTCTCTTTGAAGCTGATCCGCCTAATTCCAGGGCACGAGAGTATTATAAGGTTCGCGATTTGTACGTCGGAGCGAGTGAGAGAGATTTTGATTTTCAGCAGGAGAGTGCTCTCCACTAATTTGGTTAGGCTAGGTAAATATTTCGGAGAACGCGCTGTAACTTATCGTCAATCGAGTGCAAGTACATAAGCGTAACGCGTTATGAATATAAAGATAAAGAAAATAGTAGTTGCTAGGTGGCACGCGGCACGCAAGATGCGCGCCACGCGGCCTGCGGACACTATTATTTGCCTGTAATTTATACGGAGCTGAGATAAAGTAAGTTATCTTGTAGCGAGGCGGTGCGACGAGACGCGACGTAAGGGGCAGCAGGACACAATGCACCAGCACGAGCAGCCGCTAACATTCGCGTGCTTTACTGGACGACCTCCCCCTCTTCTTCTTCTTCTTCTTCTTCTTCTTCTTCGCCTTTTCCTTTTATCTTTCTTGCTCTTCTTCCTTCTTTTTTTTTTTCTCGTCCGGAGCACCGAGCACCGATCTTTGATCGACTCTTCGTTCGGCCAACTTGTTCCTTCGCCTCCCCACCCATTATCACTATATGGACGCAGTTGCAATTTGTCATTTATTCGAGAGGAAAGTAAACGTTAAGAAGAGATGCTACCAGTTTCCCATAGAAGATCGGATCGGCGGAATCGTTTGGCGTGCGAGCATCCGTGGGTGCGGCCGGAGGCTGCACACTCCCTACGCCGCCAACTCAAATAATTCACATTGTCCGTCGGGAATGGCTCGGGGGCTTTCTTTTGCCAATTATTTTGGGACGCAATGCGAGGAAAGAAAGTCCCGCGGCAGAATAGATCGTACGATTTTCTCCGGACTAATTTAGGAGTGTTCAGCTGGCATTACACGTAGTCGCACGAACGACTTGACTGCCGCGCGTCTCGGAACGCGTGGGACTCCTCTCTCTCTCTCTCTCTCTCTCTCTCTCTCTCTCTCTCTCTCTCTCTCTCTCTCTCTCTCTCTCTCTCTCTCT
>JARQSV010000237.1:119975-134042 GCA_030142285.1 Calameuta idolon | reverse complement strand
CTCTCTCTCACTCTCTCTCTCCCTCTCGCTCTCCCTCTCGCTCGCCCTCTCCCTCTCCCTCTCTCTCCCTCTCTCTCTCTCTCTCTCTCTCTCTCTCTCTCTCTCTCTCTCTCTCTCTCTCACTCTCCCCCACGGTTATTCCTCGTGGCCCCGATCGATCGAATCACCGGCAGGCAAGACGAGAGCCAATCCATGGATCGACTCATCTTCCTGGCTGCGAGGACATTTCCAGAGTTTTCCAGACATGTCTATCGAGGTCGATCCATCTGCCGGATAACGGCAGATTAATGACGAGCGGATTGCCAACAACGAATCAGCCCCCGAGCGTCTTCAGGTTGCGCTTCGCTATTTCCTATTTCCTGAGCCAAGGCTTGAGTGGACTTGGAGTTCTCGGTGGATAGCGCGAACAAAGAGAAACCGATTGTGCCAATCTTCGGCGACAAACTCGCGTCCCGACGCGTCTCTTCCTCGAGCCCTCCATAGTCTCATCTTCCTCTTATCGTTAGATTGGCTTAATATCGAGCAGGCGAGTCAAGTAAGGCCAGAGCTGCTCGAATATTCAAAGAAATCCAACTGTCGCTTGCGAATTAATCCTAGCCAATGTTATTAGCGCAGATTGTAGTCGGATAGCGCTGGCGCTTGTGTGGTTAAAATAAAGATGATGAATGCCTCGCTGATTCTTGCTCAACCTGGATGCAGACTAATATCGGAGCCTCCTCACTTGCTCCTCACTTCGTACTACCTTACTAGCATCTTCCGTCGACTAGGATTCTTTCTCCTCATCTTCTGGATTCCAATCATCAATCGTTGCAACTGCCATCTTCGGATTTCCCTCGCGGAATCCTCAAGCGCTGGGTGTGCTTTTTGTACAATAAAAATTCCTCCTCCTTCCGCGCTCCTCACCCCAGCGGCATTTGCCTGACGGAGCAACGTGCCACTTCAATTATCGAAGCGTTAAAAGTTTAAGGCGCTCGCGTCGCAGCCAAGTGCATCGAAATGCAGGAAAACGGCGGCCTCTCGGATTCTCATTGAGATAAGCTGACAGGCGCTTAAGATGCTAATGCCTCATTGTTCGAGCTCGGTCGCAGAAGGACTTCGGGACCTTTCACAGTCCGTCCAATGAGATGGGCCCTTGTTAACCTCGTACGTGCGTTAAGGAACTGTCGCTGCGGTTAAATTAATTCGAATGGCCGTTTAAGTCATAGTCGACGCGATCGGTATCGAACCTGCTTGACTCTCTCCTGCCTGGACGTCGTCGATTTGGTAGGCAAATCGAGAAGATGAATCAAAGGATGGACCTTCCGGTTGGCTGACCCGAGCCGGTTCAAACATTTCACATTTATTTGTTTCAGGTCCGACTTCAGCTGGTCGCCCTTTGCCGTCACACGGAGGAACGGCGCGAACAAAGACGAAAACCCGATCAGCATCCCACAAGACTGCAGACACGTCACTCTTGATAACATTCTCAGACAGCGTCTTCCCGAATTAGCGAAACGTCAGCGGATAGTAATTAGTATGATTATCCGAAAGTAATGTTGATATCAATGTAAAATGGCCGCTGACACAGATATATCCTATCCGCAGCGTCTTACGACGGATACGATTTCATGTAGCGTTAGCCATACCTTTCTATATCAAAGAGCGACTTTGGCCGCTAATAAAGATTTTTTGAGAGCCCTCAAAGAACCCTTTCCTTTATCCTCCAGGTATCGCGAAGGTATTCAGAGCTAGTGTGTACTCAGAGATTCCAGTCTCGGTTGTGCAATTGGCCTCATTAATGAGTTCAATTTCTGTTTCGTCGTAGCGACGGGCGAAGACGTTGTAGCCATCGGGCCTTGTAACGTTTGACGTTGACCGATGCACCGAGACGGCCGATTGTGTCCGCAGATTTCACTCGGACGGGAATTGCGCTAAAATTAGAATGTGCATTGCTCGCGATATATGCAATATACGCAATGTCCGCGATAGACGCAGTTCGCAATACGTAAAGTACTTGGCTGTCCTTGGACGAAGCATTTGTCACGCACAGGAGAATGACGGCTGATCGGCTGCCGCCTCGAAGATGCGGAAGAGGCGCAACGGCCGGATCCAGTCTCGTTCTAAGAAAACTAAGGTGACTGTAAGCATCTACGATGAGAGTAGATTAGGGGGGGGGGGGGGGGGATGGGTCGAATTATCGGAACTAGGAGGAAGCAGCAGCAGCTCAGAGTCAGAATAGTGTGGCCACGATTCGAGTATCCTGGTGGTTCTTTGACGAGGGCGGATCTAGTCGCGTTCAATTCAGCCATCATGAAGTTAATATGGTGAGCACAGGGTGAATTGCGAGACTCGATCATATGGGTTTGAGATTGTTTGCTGTTGGATGCTGTTGGATGCTGCTGATTGCTCTCTGTTCGTAGTCGATGGTAGGTGCTGCCAAGTGTGATGGTGCGTGGATACCGTGAGTTTGAGAATTGATTCGGTGTGTATTCCGTAACGACCATGAGCGTATTTTCTGCTATAGGACATGCTGGTGGAATCGGTGCATCCTTCGTAAACGTTGCAGGGCTGCTACCATGCGCTGCTCTGCATTGCTGCGCTCAACTCTGCCGCCGGTCCATTAGCTATTAAGCGAGCAGATATGTATATGAGCCCAAGCGTGGGCTCGCTCCAATCGCAGACTGATTGCTGTGTGGTCAAGATAACATTTCGATTTGATTGCGTGATATAAATAGAAAATAATCATGGAAAGGCAATAGGCGATAGGTAATTGGCCGGATTCATATTGATTTTCTTGAGATCATTTTGCAGCGACGCCTTGGTGGATCGATTATGAAATTTATGAAAGTTAGTTTAGTCCGCGAGTCGAGATTTACGGTTGCCGACTAAAGCAATCGAGATCTTACGGTTCGTCATGTCGATCGAGGTTCTCCGTCGATTTCACCTCGCGCGAGAGAAAGACGATGTTCATCCGAATTTTCAATTGCTCAGAGATTTTCGATAAAGCGGCCTTGCTTAGGTAGTCGGATGATCTGATGATCGGATGGTCGGGTAGTCGGGCATTCGGGTAGTCTGGTAGTCGGTTGATCGAGCAGTCGACGTCACTCGGTGGCTAGAATGTCGAGGCTATTAGTCTGACCATAGCGTAAGAAAGGAAGAAGGAGCGACAGGAAGATAGGCGAGAAATAAAGAGAGAGTAGAAAAATATGGGCGGCCGGGGGTTTTCTTTTCTCTGCACCCGGTCGTGCATACGAAAGGAGCATTAATGAAGCAATTAGAGAGGAGTGCTGCTGCTCGCTTCGAAACGAATGTGCTCCTCGAGGATTCCAATCCGAATCTCGATGCAGTCGGCGATCTTCCTCGGCAGGAGGAGGAGGAGGAGCAGAAGTGGAATCTGTGTTTCAGGGCGCAGCGACTTCTTCGTCGGGACGCGAGAACCGCGAGCTGGGAAGGAGTTTTTGAAACGATTCGGCGGGGGTGGCGGTGACACTGCGCCTGATGAGTCCGTAGGAGGTGGACGTGTCCAGAGACCGAAGGAGAAAGATGTTCCTACTGGAGAATCTCCCGAGACTCTCGCCCTATCTGGATTACGAGATGGAGTTTTATCTCGCATCGTTTGACTCTCTCTCGTTAGTGCGCAGCGCGTGAGGCGCATAAATTCGGGCGGTTCAGAGAAGCCACGTTGAGCACTTTACAGGTAGAACAAAATGACCGAGAGCTTTTGGTCTTGGGCCGAGATGCGGGGATGAAGCTCAGGCGGTTTTATCGCTCGAGCATTCGTGGCGACGGCAGGTGATTCTACTTGTTATTGCGTAATTAGCGGATCATAAGGCCAAGCCTCTGACGTCGCGTGGACATTTTTCTTAAAGATGAGACAGCTGTGCACGGAGCCTGCTTCCTCCAAAGTACGTTGGCTCATCTCGAATAATAAAGGGCTCCAGCCCGAAGGAGAGAAGAGGACAGAGATCTTGTTTGCGTTAAGGGCACGACTTAGCTTCGCCTTCGGGTTCCCATTGATCCGGCACGTGGAGGCTGAGCCCAGGCCGCAGCCTCCGCTAAGAGTGCAACAACTGGAGACGTGAAAAAGTTAGGCCAAGTAGCCGCCGTCTTCCTCTTGTTCCTCGTATAGGGTCTAGGCCGAAGGACTAGGGCACGCTCCAACCGAAATTCCGGGTGGGGCAGTAGGGAAGTGGTGGTAGGACAGGGGGATTCCCGTAAAAAAAAAGATTCATTCAAAGCCGAAGAACCGCACGGCACAGAGTCCCTGCGCCATACCTCGGATTTCAAGGTAATCGCGTACGTTGCTCCTCGCGTATCCCTTGGGACGAGGGGGATCCTCCTGGCTAATGCATTGACGGGCGCTGCCTCTACCTGAGCCGGGGAAAAAAAGGGCAGAGGATGGCACGCGCCAGCTCGCACTCTCAGCTGATCGAGCAGCTGCCGCCCTTTGCTTTTGCCGTTGCTCTTAAGCCGGGTTAGTCACTCGATCTCTTCTTGGTCTCTCTTGGCATTCTGACCCTCCGATCTTATGAACGTTGTCGATCCTGTCATCCAAGATGAATGACAAGGCGCATGTGTGTTCCATCCAACGGTGTGGCCTGACGTGTAATAAGTTGATTTTTTATGTCTTGCTTCTTTCAAGATCCCGGAACGTGATAACTCGGTCCTGGACACGAGCGTCCACGGCGGCTTCTCCGCTTCCCGAACACTCGGACGAGCTCAGTCCCAGTTCTCCCTGCCTTGGCAAGAAACAGCCGCTCGAACTTCCTTTATACTCTTTATTATTGGAAAATCTTCTTGTTATAGATTACGTGTCGGTCAATATTTGGACAAGGTAAGGTAAGGTGAGGAACAATGCCCAGGGGCGAGAGGCTGGGGGGGGGGGGGGGGGTCCGTGGTCCGGTCTGGTCCGGCCGTTGGTTCTTCTCGTTCATCTTTGTTGGGGCTTGTCCTGCAAAATGTTTACCATTGTAAGCAGGATGGCGGTCTGGAAGCTTGAACTCCAGCTACAGCTGTGGATCTTTAAGATCTTTTCTTGAATTCTATCCAATCGTCAATATCGCGTGAGAGTTCGGTGCACCGAATGAATTACTTAAGGGTATTGCTCCTTGGTGTGACGGACAGCTGAATCAATTAGCTTAGGAAATTTATTGAGACGCATTCGTTTTCTCTCCCACTATTACCCCGTATCCTATATCCTTTCTAGAACGAATCTGCGATTTCTGTTAGTCGAACGGCGAAGCAATCGACAACGAAGTCAGAACTGCAGTTTGGCCGATTAACCCATTACGCCGATATGACTTTTTACAAGCAATTTATAAACAAGCTGCTTTTATCCCGAAGGATTCTTCTGAAGCTCTAGAAAAGGATAAATGTGCAGAATATGCAGTCTGCAACTGCAACCGCAAGTGTAGCGCACATTCCGTCTCACCGGCTGATCACGCGTTTTCATAGTCAACTTGGCGACAATCGAAGCCGATGAACCGCCGTCTCTTCCTTTTGGAAATTCCACGATTTCTGATTCTTGAATGGCTGCTGGAGTCGAGGTTTTCCCTCCGAGCAGCTTGTCCTCATTTAAGCTACGCTGCTAGTTTACCGGCAACGTGGCAGGTGTTCCGATTTGAGTGAGAAAGGTCTCTTATGCGTAATAGACAAGCCATCAGGCCATCGGGCCATCAGGCCATCAGGCCATCGGCCATCGACGGTCCTTCCTCCAGCCATCCTCCACTATCGACAATTCTATCGAGCTCCTCGAACCTGACTTTTGCTCTTTCCTTTTCTCCTTTTATCTTTCTCCTCCTCTTCCTCTTCCTCTTCACCTTCGCCTTCGCCTTCGCCTTCGCCTTCGCCTCTTCCTCCTTCTGCCACCGTCTCTCGTCTTTAATGCGAAGCACTTTAAGCTTCTATTAAGTCCCCGCCGAAACAAGCCGAGCCTATCGAAATACATGGGTCCTCAGTAAATTGTACAAGCGTTCCTGCCCTCCAGATTTTATCATCGAGTTAAATATGGGCTAAGACGTTCGACTCCGTGATTAGGCAATAGACCGCATCCGATGCCGATAATAGTGATGGAAATCGGCTATTACTCGATCGCTCGCTGCCGTTTCTTTTTCCGTGACCGATTGAATATCGTGATGAATATACTCGCAAAATCAAAGTCGAAAGAAGCGATAGAAAGTATCGTGAAAAAGTTAGTTCCTGAAGAAAGACGACGATTAATAGTCGAATATGAGTGGGTGACGATGACGTCGATGAGGTCGACGATAACGACGGCGCATCAGGTGAATTAATAGTGCGCGATAGGAGCGAGCACTCGCGAAGAGCAACGAAGAGCTGGGAGGTGGTGGGAAGTGGGAGGAGGCGACTGTAAACCGAGTAGAGAATGACCGATGCAAGTTGGCGCTGGCGCCGCTGTAGCAGCAGGATCAAACTGACAGGATCATTTCGAAGCAGGTGCTTCGTGTCATAACCTGGTAACGTTTCACCGGCAGGAGGTACCAGGAGATTAAGAGGAAGACGTGGTAGTAGCGGGTATCGTATCTCGACTTGTCGAGACACCACCCGCGGAGAGCGCTATCTCACTTGACCTCCTACCTACGCAACAGGTATACTTTTCTTTCTTAATTATCTATCATTCTATCATCCTATCATCCTATAATTTTATATCATCCTTTCCCTTACTGATATCCGACGCCTATGACTTCACAATACTCTACGGAGCTATTTTCAATAATATTTAAGACGTGAATTTCGATTATCTCTGGAATCCACAGCTGTGCCGTGTCAGTCGTCCATCCACCGTCAGATAAGTAATTGGGAAAATCGTGATGATGCTGCGCTTGATTTTATCCAAATTTTGAAAGGAATTCTAAGATAGTTAATCTTCATTCAGGATACAGGTTAACTGGTGCAAAAAATCGTAGCTCTGTGCGTGCGCCGCTTCGACGCCGCTTCGACGGAAGACCACACAGCGGTATCGTTCAATTAATATTTTGGGCGGAGTTCCATTATTCATTGCCGCTGTGTCTCAGGGATTGCCATTTCGGCCATTTTTATCATCGATCTTTGTCATTCCTGCCGTCTTCCACATAACTGTACACATACGACGACTCGTCGCATTTATAAAGTTTAATTAATCTCCGAGATATCGATACCCGAACGGAGGAGAGTCCCTCCTCCAAGTGCGGCAGTTATTGATCGATTGCCTTTAAGTACATTATCGTTAGAAAACTGCGGATTCGGAGGATATCATTTTGATAAGGTAAAACTGCTAAAAGACGAATGGCGCGGCGCCTTGGCTTCTCATTCGTCCTTGTGTCGTATCGGTGATAAAATTTCTAGAGACTTTTCCTGGTGATCATTTGTTTCACATCAGCCAGTTAGTTTACCAGTTATTCGTGTTAGCCCGTGCAGTCGATGATGATGATGATGATGATGATGTACAAAGTGGGCACCGAGTGTTTTAGGCTCAATCACTCAATGTTTTAGGCTGAGTTCCTTTATTTTTTTTGCGAATTGGCCATTTCAGTTTTTATAATATTCAAAATACGTGACTTTTTTCTTTGAAGGGATACAGATGCATTTGTCTGTGGTAGCGTGGTAGCGTATTGGCGTTGCAGCGTCGCAGCGCAGCAGCATCGTAGCACAGCAGGGCGGCAGGGCGGCAGGACGGCAGGGCGTGCAGCAAACATAAACAGCGGGCGCTGCCACTCAGCGGCCCGTAAAATCTATGAAATATTAATAATGTGCCGACTCCTCTCTAACCTCCCGACTTCTCGGAAAGATTCGAGGACATAACGAGAGGTTCTGTTGTCGTAGACTCTGTCGTCGATTTCCTGGGAAGCATCCCAGCAAACGCAGCGGCCGTGCTCTTTGTGCAGACACTGCAACCCGAATTCGAGCTAAGCGAAGGAGTAAAGTTGATATCTTGGTGATTTGGAGTCGCGTGTCTGGTGCTGCTGTCGCAAAGAGGGAAGAGCACCGATCATCGGACAATATCGAATTATTATACAAATATTGTGAGATTATAATCAGAGGTAGGATCGAACAAGATATTCGATCGTTTTAATCCGACGCTGGGAAAGACTAAATATAAAATATAGATATTAAGTGACGAGCAGCTCATCGGGGCACTGGGTTTCCTCAAATATTTTTCTTACTGGCATAACCATCGCTCGTCACTTAGGATTTTCGTGATTCGTTACTTGGTAAAGATGACGTCAGTAGATAATTGCCTGTAATTCTCGAAGCAGTGTTGCCAGCGGTGCTGAGCTGCCTCCGAAATCCATTCCCGACTCGCGCTCCAATATCCTTCGTCCTGTCCTTTACTTTGCTGCCGAACGTGCGTCGTTCCATCCATCGCAGCTTCTCGCTTTTACCCCTTTTCCCCTTTTGCCACACAAACGGTAGAATCTTTTGGAATTCCGTGAAATCGAGTGCGCAGAGATTTCGCGCTCGATCGCGACCAGTCGGAAAAGTATGTGGATCTATGTGAGGATGATTAATGCAACGACTAGCGTCATTCACAAGGCGATTTCCATTGGCTCTGGACTTCACTTGACCGGTATTAATTGTAAACTGAGCTTGTCGCAATCATTTGATAAGTCAGTGGCGAAGAGAGTTGCGTTGTTGCCGCGGCAGGAGCATTCATCTCTCTATTTCTCTCTCTCTCTTTCACTTTGCTTCCGTCTTTCATTTCGACGTGTGGTGACGTGTGCGTGTGGCTGCGTGAGCGTCTTTCGTGCCCTTTGAGCAGGTGAATAATATGCATAATGAATCGAGAAGCGTCGCAGCGGAACGGCAGGGCGTGGCTCTCGGGATTCTGAGCAATGACCCCCCGAATTAATCCGTAATCGATTATGTGCTCGACAGCTAATTAGCGGTCGGGGAAGGAGAGAAGGGGTCAAGGGGATTTCACCTTCAGGCCCAAATCCTTTTATCGATTATCCTCTATCCCGCAGTGGCTTCTCGTGACCTTTGATCTTCCTCCGATCTGCAATTACGCTTCGCACTTCACCTCTCGACTGTCGCGCCAATCGCTTCAAAATCCTCTCCGACGCACGTGATAGGACCGATCTCGAAATGTTCTTAGAGGATTATGCAAATGGGAGGGTTTCTAGGCGTGAGTAGCACGATTACGTGGGCACACGTGCGCTGGTATCCTGGTATCTCCCGCATCTTATGTCCAAAGTCAAAGAAGCATTTTTATTGTATAGAGGCGACGGCGGCGGCGACGGAAGACAGAATGGAAACCCGTGTATGGCGTTGAGTGACGATTATGTTTCATCCTTATTATGATATCCCTTTTATTATCATTATTCCTAGGGTGTTGTGACCGTTTCCTAGGCCAAAGCCGTGACACTCCCTCCGGGCCCTCAAATTTCCATAAGGAATCGTCTACGAGCGACTGACTGCGCCACGACGTGAGCAAAGTCGAGCAGCATCGCTCTGTTTCGATCTTATCCGGAAGGAGAAGTCTCCATCGGCAATTCCAGCACTAACGTCCTCGTATAGTTATTATACACTGATTATTACAATGAACTCATCGTACAAAGCTATTCTCGCGAAAGACATTCTCCGCCAATGCAGACTCTTTTATATTCTATTATGTAATAACGATCGTGCGCCTCGAAGCGTGTTCCTCAAACGACGGGCATTCGCCAGCTTGCTTCTGGATAACATCAGAGGTCCGAGCTCTCCAGAGTGTAGAGCGACGCACAAGGGAAATCGCATCGGTTATCTTCGGGCGCTGATGAGGACACCTCGTTGTTGGAGGTGTCTGGAGGAGCGAGAGGAGGATATAAGAAGCCCTTCGACTTCTCGGGTGGCTCTGTCCTACCTGCGTCATCCATCATGCCGCGTGGGAGGTTCTTGTCTTCTTTCTCGTACTATAAATTTAGCTCCAACGCCGATGGAATCGCGATACTCGGGCGTCCCTCATTCGCCTCACATTAACGCATATTGTTCACTAACTTTCGTTCGCACTTTAACAGAATTTACTTATTAAGCTGCTCCTAAATGGAGCACGCTGTTACGATAGTTAATGCGAAGGGGGTCGCGCGCGATCCATTCAGTCTCAGGTGCAACGCAATCCCTCTTACCGATAACATCTATTCAAGTCGAACAAGATCTCGAACCACCGTTATCTCCCCACTCGAGCAGCTATTTCGAATATTCTGTCCATTTGCCTGTGTGCATCGGGCTACGTGCCTTGGCTAGAAATCTAGCCAAATTGGACAACTAATGTCAAGATGGACGAAAAGACAGTTCGAAACGTACTTTCGTTAAAAAAGAAGAACGAATATTTGGGAATTAAGAGAGAAGCAATCTCAAAGTCGAAACGGAATGTATATTTTCTCATCGTTTCCAAAGTTAATTTCAATTTATTTTTTTGGAATTTCCATTTTCATCTATAGCCGAATAAAGAACAAGTATACAAATAGAGAGTTACAAAGGTCGTGTCTCGTAGCCGCGGCTCCATGAATTCGATGGATGACGGCCAGTGAGCAACAGCCATTAGTGATTCTGATGAGATTCTCGGTGGATCAGCAGGCCTCTGCCTCCCGGTAAGAAAGCCGCGGGCATTTTCGAATCGAAGCGCGAGTTGAGCACCAGCAATAAATGAGTCGATCTAAAACTAATCGATCGGACGATTAAGATCAGGCTGGTTGGTTATCCATCACGCGGGCGACGTGTCACGTTGTCGGTCGGTCGGTTGGCCCAGCGTAGCTTTGCTCACGCCGCTTGAGAACCTCTCTCGGATGGTTCCAGCACCCTTCGGGGCTAATGCCGGGCTAATTTACCTTACTTTATTTTACCTTGCCTTGCCTTACCTTATTTTGCTTTAAGTTAGTTCATCTATTACGTATACCCCGTCCTACGTAGCTGGACGAAAAGGTCGACCGCCATGTTCGTTAAGCCTACGGTTGACGTCGACTTGACTGATATAAACTTTTTGCTGGCTAAACTTAGAAAAGATCATCGTAAAGTAAGTTGTGGCACGATGAGGGACAGTGAAATGCGTGACTCTTGGCAGAGTCTTTAATGTTTCGCCGATTTGTCTATTCCAAATGATCGGAGGACATCGTTGAACATCCTGCAACGTGCAAACAACTCAATCACTCCGTTATCTCGGGATCTCCCTGCCTACGGATATGTGACTTTCACGTATTAATTAGTGAGCTACACGTAGGGGCTTGTATCGTTTAACGCGATAACGCTACATGGTTTGTGCTATACGTTTTTCTTGCCATTTGACATTTATCGTTGCGCGGTCATTGATTGGAGACGATCCTTTTTCGCCCCCTCCCTTTCCCCCCTCCAAGAACATTCCCGAGGTCTTCGATATTCTCATTCGAACGATTAGATTCCTTTGCTTTGGCCTAGATGAGGCTGACGACGTGTAGACTCATTGTCAGTGAAGGAGCAGCAACAGGATCCACTGATGCTGACAACTACGCCTTGTCAAGAGGAAGGACCTCGGTGTTCGCCAGAGGACATAAGAGTCCATTTTGATTGTTCGAGTGGCAAGTATACTATGCATAACGTGACCATATGTTCGAGGTATCATCTGCGATGCTGGCCAGCACACATGTCGGCTCACGCATCGCGCTCTCTAAACGACCAAGTCACGCACGCCTCGGTCCTTCTTCGCTCTGATCCCCAGCTAAGTGAGCCTTCGAGGAAGGTGCTCATGTCAGCCTAAACTCGGGCTTTTACTTTTCTTCGAAAATGATTGCAGGGACGTCTAAACTCTTCAACGAGACAGACCATCCGGCCACACTCTGTATGGCTCTTTTCATTTGCCCTTGATTATTCAAATTCGCCTCCGAACGTGGGTACATTGCGATGGAGGCTGCGACTGAAGTGGCCATAGGCCAGTCAAGGGGAATTCGTATGCGAATGCGAAGGCGGTGGCGGCGACGAACGCTCGCGTGCGCATGATTGCACCCTCCAGCTCCTGGTCAGGTGGCTGTCTGCCAGTGGTCAGTGGTCAGCGGCCAGTGGGCAGTGGGCAGTGCGCAGTGCACACGCAGAGCTCAAGCACCTAGAACGCAGCGTGGATGCCTCAACCTGTTTGTACGCTCGCGGTCCTCTTGGCTACGGATGGGTTAGTTCCGTTTTTGAGAAGGTGCGCATTGTAACCAGCACGCACACGCGCACGCACACGCAGACGTAGAGGCACCTAACGAGTCGCTTGGAGCCTGCGCTTACGTCCTTCGGCGGCGACTCAAGATCAACCAGGCGAGGGACTTTGCGAGCGAGCATTGGGCAACCATAGGGAGGATGTGCTGTGCACCGGTGAGGATGAATGCGCGGGAGCGCCGGAGCATCAGAGCGCCGGAGCACGCGGCCGAGACAAAGGTCCGGAAGGGTCTACCGGAGGAGGATGAGACCGAGTCTTGGGACGACTCCGAGGCGTGCGTTACGGGCATTAGTTCGCGTCGCCCCCGCTGGGCGCAAATTAGAGCCAAGCGCTGCTCAGGCTCTCGTGGATCCAATACTGGGGTCGTGTGATGCTGCCAAGCGATGGTGGCGGTTGCCTCTGCAAGGAAGACTCGGAAGATGCGGATGAGACGAAGGGCGGCTGCGACGATGGAACGGAGGCAAACGCGATGAACGACCGCAATCAACGTAACACTGCCTTGCGAAAATTGCCTGCAATATCCTTGTATATATTATCCCCTAGGTGTTTCTGCATGACGTTCTTCGGGTCAGAGGTCCCGGAGCAGCCTCGAACGGGCGGGTGCGCCGCACCAGCTGCTATTGCGGAGGGAAAACGATGAAGGTGTCCTTGACTGCGACAATGGACACTGCTGGAGTCAAGGAAGATATATGTATGCATACGGTAGGGGTAATTCAATGATAATAAAAATATCGATTTAATGGAACTAATCCCACAGCGTACATCTGCTTTAGCCAATAAACGTAAGCGCCAGGCAATATATTATACATATTTACGAGTTCCTTCTCCCCTTCGGCCACTCGTTATAATTTTCAGAGAATTTGGAATATTATCATTATCACCGTCATCGTCTCAGACCGACGGCGGAAAACGGGCAAAAAGTATGCGTGTCCAGCCTACAAGAGGCTCGTAGCGAATGTACTAAGGAACAAACGCTGCGAGATGATAAATCTTTTTGGAAGGCACTTTTGAGAGCGGTGCCCTCACTTTAAAATAATCCTCGATATTGGTTTTGACGCTGCCTCCGGGACAAGGACGTAAATCATCGGAGTTGCCTACCGAGAGTTGAGAGCAACCCAGCTGAACCAGCAGTCGAGATATCTTGACTCATTATAGTGACGTATAGTGGTTGCCGGGCGGCATTTAACGGTCGACGCTCTGTGCCCGATATTCGCTCGCTTCATCGATACGTTACATACGTTTCTAACGATTCTTCGAGGTAATCATTTAGCATTTCTATCGATTAATAATTCTCGACGCCCAGGACGCCCGGGACGCCCACGACGCCCAGGACGCCCAGGACGCCAACTTCTTACCGTGGAGCATCCTTAACCTGAACTTTTGATTTACTAGATTTTTAATTATTTTTTTTTACATCTTTCTTCCATATTTCCCCTTAGATTACTCAACCTTCGCAGTTGGGCTATATAGCAACTTGTGTTGAATTTTATTGGCGAGTTGAATTATGAAGTTTAGGAACGACAAAGGATCGGAATAGGATCTCTTTGTTGCGTTTTAAAATTTAAGCTACCGATTGAGAGTTGCGTAAGAGTTTTCGGCACTTGTCGTCCGTGAAATGAAGCCGGTCAGAAAAGTAGGATTGCGTCCGAGGAATGCGGAAAGCAGATCCTGCCTTCGGAGTCGACTGCTCCCGTTCAACAGTCCTGGAAACCCGTAGAAAGGATGGCTTCTCAGCTTCTGCGAGCAAGTTGTCGCAGCTTCGTTCTGTCAATGTATTTTATTGCGTTTATTGGCTACCTGTGTCTCTCTGTCCTGCCAAGCGGCAGGCGGAGCAAGAAAGAGGAAATGAAAGTGTGCGAGAGGGAGAGAGAGAGAGAGAGAGAGAGAGGGAGAGGGAGAGGGAGAGGGAGAGGGAGAGGGGGAGAGGGAGAGGGAGAGAGAAA
>JARQSV010000237.1:90385-115107 GCA_030142285.1 Calameuta idolon | reverse complement strand
TCTCTCTCTCTCTCTCTCTCTCTCTCTCTCTCTCTCTCTCTCTCTCTCTCTCTCTCTCTCTCTCTCTCGCTCTCTCTTGCATGCTCTCTCTCCCTCTCAGCTGTGCTCCTCTCTGCGATATTTTTTCTAGTTTCGAATCTTTGAAAGTATTATCACGGATGGTATCGATCTCCGAATCTGCTCTGATGCTTCGAGAGAATACATACGAAATGCTCACAACAAAGAAATCCCCAGGGGCTCTTGACATGATATCGCTTTGCCATCTTGTCAAATCGACTGATCGTAAAACTTTAGACATCGAGACGCCCGCAGAGTCCGATATCATCGCAACGACTTAACCGC
This sequence comes from Calameuta idolon, assembly GCA_030142285.1. Taxonomy (NCBI): domain Eukaryota; kingdom Metazoa; phylum Arthropoda; class Insecta; order Hymenoptera; family Cephidae; genus Calameuta; species Calameuta idolon. The sequence goes on along the minus strand of JARQSV010000237.1, from coordinate 114,765 downwards.
AATGGCAAATATATTAATTAATATGGAATACGGGGAGTCTCTGTGGACAATGGACCGCGACCTTCATAACGGAACACTTCCTGTGTCAAAGTAAGACAGATTAAGGAAAAGGAAAGAGGAATCGTACGATTTAAATGGAATCTTGAGAACTCTCGATTAGCAGGAGGAACCGAGTAGTTACCCGACTGCACGGGCCGCTTTCGCGAATCTCACGAGAGATCTCTCGAGTGATCTTTCGATGGATCTGAATTTCATCGAAGGATCGAAGGATCGTTGTTTCCCCTGATCAAAGCTAATTATCTCGATGTTCGTGGCACTTTCGAGCGCTTCCAAGAATAAATTATAGCAACGGAGCAGTAGACTTGCCCTCGGCGCTATCGCCATATTGGTTGCATCGTTTGGCTTTTATCGTTGTTTAATCATCTTCATTGTGTCTCGTGGCAAAGATGCGCATCATGCCTTGCCGTATCTCACATTTCTGCTCGCTCATTCTCCGCCCGGTATCTACCGTCCTGTCTCCCACGAACTCTTCTTCGTCCTCCTCCCACTACTCCTCGCCCTTCTTTTGGTCACCTGTCGCAATTCCGCCTCCATACCCAAGAGCAAGCTCAAGCTGCCTCCGACCTCGAAGAACGCATACACCCTGCTGAACCCAGCTGCCCACTCGCGAGGGTCGCTTCCATCCCGTGGAGACGAAGTATCTCCATTCGCGTTGTATCTGCTCGTCTTGGCCGGATATCGCCTCAGCGAAAATGACGTCGTTCTTCTTCTTCTTCTTTTTCTTCTTCTTCTTCTGGAAAGCTCGCGTAAAACCGACCGAATGTAAAATTGAGAGATTCTTTTCTCTAACGCGTTCATAATGCGTTACAGCTTCTTGGTTCTTGCGAATCGTATCATCAGTCCCGGCACGGCTGACAATGAGTTATCTCGTCATGTGATACCGCCGAGATGAGTCGGTGTGGTTCTTAGTCAAGATCCTCGAGAACTGCGCGCCATTACTATACTAAAAATGCACTCTAATCAACCGAAAAGAGCAACGCTAAGCTTTTTGTCGGTTCGCTGTACCGAGCAACTGATACACCAAGGATGACACGATTTTCCGGCACAAGACTTGCAGATTTCTCCACGCGATCTACGAGAAACTGGAAATGGCTCGGTACAATGAGAAAAATACTAAATCCAGACTCTTCTGGTTCTGCTGATTTTCTCTTCACTTTTGTTATTGCATCACTTTTATAAACGCAACGACATCTCGTGATTTTGCCGTTCTAGTCCAAGAGAGGCACATAGAGGATGCATGCTAATCAGCTCGATTAATTGAAGGCCCAGCATTCGGGAGAACGTGCTACCATTGACAATGGTGGTATCGCGAGAGCAGTAACAATTAGAAGACGAAGCATCAAACTTTTCTCTTCGGAGAAGACGAAAGAAGTCTAACCATTGAGAGTTTGCAGGAGTACTATGCGTTGGCTAGTTGGACACTTGGACAGGCAGTCAGGCAGTCAGGCAGTCAGACAGTCAGACAGTCAGACAGTCAACCAGTGAACCAGTCAACAAAGCACGCATGTTCCCCGCAGGCATTCGAGAGTGTACGTGTGTCGAGTTAAACTTTCACGACCTGTTCCGGAATGTCCCCGGAGTCTTTACTCTGTACTGCGTAGACTCTGCACAAAGTGCCCAACCGGTACGAGGACCAAGTTATGTCCCGGGCGGGTTTCATTGTTCTCAACGTCGATAGCGCGTGTCTGGCTGTAACGTCGTTTTTGTCGATTCCTCCGACGAGGCGTGTCTTATGCTTATAGGTTTGGTATTTATTGGATTGCACGTGCGATCCTGTGGGTGTTTTGTGATTTAAGCGTCTCGCCCGCGACGATAGCGAGTTTCCTCTCTGTCTCCTTTCTCGAGTTTCTCGACTCTGCATTATCGAGAACTGGCGGACGGGTTTCAGAAGGAGGAGAAGGAGGCGAAGAAAAAAGAAGCACTACAGCCAGCCGGCCCCGTTGCTCTTCTTATAAGAAGCAGATTTGGTCCTCCGATGGTCCAAGCGCGCATATTCCTTCATTTTACACTCTCGGAAATCCTGCAGGTTCTGCGAGTTCTTCGAGTGCCGCAACCTAATCGAGGGTAGCAGATTATGATTGGCTTGGGCGTTGATGTCGGCATTCGCGAGCTCCATTCGCGGGATGCTCCATTCCCTTCAAACCAGAGGGAACGCGAAGCTGCGCTTCTCCTTGCTCCGATTTATAGGCGCGCGATAGGTTGACGCGTCTCCGGACAGGATTATATTGTTGCAAGGTGGTTATTGGGAACGGTGATGGCGACCGTCGATTCTTCCAGGCACCCGAGACGCCAGAGACCCTCATAAATCCGCGCATAGGCATTGTCATGCGGACGTTGACGTCATTTACGATTATTAACCTATGATTTTTTGCAACGTGACAGAAACACAGGCGTCCTTAGGCTAACTTATCTTTTATTGCGACACGTTAATACTATTAGTTGGAATTCATTCTTTATCGTGGAACTAAGCCGAGCGCTTCTTATCGTTACCCGTAACCGCATGACCTGCTTTGAGTCCTTATCACTAATTTAACCTCGACGTTCCTCCGCATCAATGGACGAAATTCTCATATTTTTAGATTCCGAGTGCTAAAGCAATCGGTAACTCATCATTCCTATTTCATTTTACGATCTCGTGGACAGATTAGAAAATTGTTGAACAAGCATTGGCTAAGTCGAAGAAATAATAAAAGGTTCTTAAAGCAACTCAGTGGCACCTACCCACTCAGTCGTACGAGACAGCTTGTCCTGTCGGTCAAAAGAACTAGCATGTCCAAAAGATTTCCGAGGCGAGGACGATGCCACGGAAGCAAAATATGATCAGCGTCATGATCGTCATGATCTTCATGAGCGTCATGAGCGTCCATTTGATTGATTGCTCGATCCGTATCTGTTAATTCGTCTTCCGTCCCGATTATACGATTCAAGGACCGAGTCCAGTCCTCCATGCTCCATGTTGTCTTGAGTGGAGGAGTCGCCCCCCCCCCCCCCCCCTCTCTGCCTGTCTAGTCTTTGCGCATTTGTTAGATACATTTGCGCAGTTCTGCTTCCGAAAAATTCTATGGTTTACTAAAGTATATTAAAATAGATATCGCAAAGATAGGCTTCCGAGGTTGCAGGGGAGCAGGATGCTGGTGGGACGAAGAAGGCCAAGCTGAAAGGAAGCCGCAAGCGCGACTTACGTCGCGTGTGTCGCGTGAGTCTGGCTTTGGCAGGAGATCCAGGTATAGGTAGAGGTGCGCACAGGTGAGCTAAGAGGGAAAGCAAGAAGATCAAAATTTCGGATAAAATTCGCAGGAGACTCGGATGGGAGTCGCATGTCGGTTCATGATTACTCACGCTCCCAGTATCTCCCTGGCAGTCGAGACTCTCCGATCCTCGCTCACTTTAATACGCGATAAAATATGCTCTCGCATTGGCCACAAGCTCTACTTAATCTCCGTTAATTATGGCCGCGCGGGTCGTCTAGTGCGCAAACGGACAATCAATGAGTAATTGATTTTGCGCACGCCATTCGCCGGGGAATAGAATGAGCTCAGGGCGAGACGCAAGAGGGGAGGATCCCGCCATTAGCGCACGCCTTGCAATTGGCAACTTTAAACGTAACTGTATTTTCGGTTGGGATCGAGACTAGCCAAACGCGATATTTAAATTCTCATTATCCAAACTCTTTTTTTTTCCTAGGTGGCCTTTTGCCTTTGCCCCGTTGGCCAAAGAATGTACCGAGAGAGCAACAGACTAGACCGACAACTTCCGAATCTCCGTTCCGGTTAAAAGACAGAAGCGCCACTTGCTCGTACTGCGCCATAATTCTTGAATATTAAATTAAATCGGGCTTTATCGATTATGATCGAGCGATCGATCGATAACGAAATTGACTGTTGACGGGAGAGATGCGACGGAAAACGCTGAGTTGTGATTACATTGTTGACCCTGAATGGAGCTGTCGATCGTCTATGGGATCTTAGAGTGCAGCGACTGAAGGAGAACCAGGTTTCACTTGGTCCTCGCTCCAGGGTCCCTCCAGGCTCCCTCTAGGCTCTCTCGCTCTCTGCTCTCATTGTCAGTCGGGGATCCGACACCCACACGGGTGTTTCTCTTCTTTTTATTTACTCTCGTACTCACTCGTACCCCGGCAGCGTCCCTCTTCGTCCCTCAGCGGAATATGCAGGACAGGACGACCAAGAAGTGAGTCCTGAGCGGGCAGGGCAACTTTGAGGAAGCAAGGGAGGGGGACGAGCGGAGAAGCTGCAATTGGACCACGTGGCTCCGAGATGTAACGTCGAGCGAGGATTCAGCCCTGAGGAAACTTTCACTTTGCGAAATCAAATTTCCTAACGTTACGCTCATGAATTACGAGACAGGTTAACGAGAAGAAGTATCTATATTATTCTATGGACTCCGCGGGTTCGTGCGAGCTCGTTAATGGACCAGCAAGAGATAAGAGGATTTTTCGAGCCAACCATAACGATAGACGCTAACAAGTCGATTTTTTCGAATTGAATAATCAGCTGGCGGAAACTCAAGGGGGATGCCCTAATTTCTGCATTCGAGTAGAGATACCAATGAGATTCGCAGGGTTAGGTCTTTGGTGGTCTTATACTCATATAGTACTGTGGAACCAGAGTGCCGAGGCTAATGTCATTGGCTCCTAAACGATACGTCTCCATTGACTCGCTGCAGGTGCATTGGGAATAAGACACTACTACCACTCTAAGGCTCTTCCTTCTACGTTACACTATCATTTCATTTCTCCACCCCTTTGCCTCTCAAGAGCTTCGCCAGGACCTCATTAAAATTATTATACATATATCACCCAGGCATAGCGAAGGTCTTGAGTTAATTAAAACCGAGACAAGTAATGGCTGGAGTTTCCGTTCATGAGCATACAGTCGCAGCTGTCAACTGATTTTGAGATCCACTCAGCAGAGCACGTTCGGACTGTTTTGAGATGTTTGCGCGGAGAGAAGCGTTGTGATAGAGAAGGATGGGAGGAGGAGGCGAAGTTCTGATCCTTCATCCGGATCTTCTGCAGGTAGCGTACGAGGAAAGCTCATAAGTTATCGAACTTATGTGTCCCCCCCCCCCCCTCCATATTTTCTGTGAGCGCCATTATCGGTAAACATACTATTAGCTGCTGCTACCCGTAAGAAAACTGTGTACCAATCTAGCTCCATAAAACTAGCGAGTGTCCGGTAATAACGTGCGAACGCCCTATCCATCACAGGCGCTGCGCGGACAAAACAGTTAAGCGCCTATCTGCAGTATCTCCAGCATCTTCAGCATCTTCAGCATCTCCAACCTCTACCCGACGCTTCGCTAATGAACGCTGCCGCGGCTGTTCGCTCATCAGTTGTGATCTTGCAAAAACCCAGGAACAGACGGTAAACCTCTTCTCTTCCGAAGATCCTTTGGCGGGAGCATCTAGGAGGGAGAGTTCGAAGGTGCGGATGCACCAGTGGATACTGGCTCGAGCTGATCTTCCTGTGAAGTCTTCTTGATCAGCGTCCTGACCCTTCTTCTTTAAGACAAGGATTCTAGGTGCTTATGAAGTCAAGGCACCTCAGCCCTCCTCGCGGCTTGCCGTTCTATTACGACTTCCAGTGACTAATTAAATTCTTCGAGAGGACCAGTCTTGGACTGTTCACACGAACTCCAGGTTCCAGGGGCACGGCCCTCCCACCCTGCTCGTCCTGGTGACCGCCTTCCTTCGCCCTACAACCATGGACGTAGCCTCTGGCCTAACCTCGAGGTGGCTTCTTCGCTGCGTACCGCATAAATCTACCTTAATGATATCACGGAACGTAGAGGTGACGCTATCTTGCTCGGTAGACGTGAGAACACTCGTGACGCCTCGAACGCTGGATTCTCCGTTTTTTAACTCCGTTTGGTGAACCTCAACCTGAGCGTGAACATTAACGTAAGCACGAGCCCTTCCGACGACGACAACACCAAGATCTCCTCGAAGGTTCCAACCTTGAGAATATTCTCCTCGAGTTTAGAATTGGATCCTTGCGTTGGCTGAAATGCGCGAGATGAGCACACGTATTATTTCTATTTATCGGGAAAGGAACAACGGGGTCTTCTTCTTCTTCTTCTTTTTCTCCCTTCAAGGAGGAAATCGGTCGAGAAGGATAATTACTCCGGGCGAAGGACTCGTAAATTTGTCAAACCTGGCATTTCCCCTTTTCTATTTTTCGCGAGTCTCTTGCAAATTAGCCCGTTTCAATTTGTACGCTTCTTATCTTGGCCGGCAGGTTATGTATCGGCTGACTCGTTAAATGATAAATAAGGAGCAACGTTTCAAAGGCAAGAAAGGCTCCATTATCTTATCGTAGGAGACCACTCACCTCTTGACTTATGCCTTGAAAAACGCTTCCTCGACGGGGCTAAGGAGGCCGCGGTGCTTCTTGGCTTCTTGGTTCCTATGGTCATAGCTGTTCCAGAGATACGCACAGCTAAGACTTGACTTATGGCCGAGTGGCTTGTTTCCTCTCCAGAATTTGGAGAATACTAGAAATTTAAGAGGTCAGGCAAACTGGCACAATCGGAAAGCTGGGTGGAACCACTGGAGAACGAATACAGAGGCACCCGCACGGGTTAAGGGTGAGATTCCGCGTAGGTGAGTGAAAAAGAGAACGGAATAGAAAAGAATGGAGAAGAACTTTTTATTGAAAAAAGAGAGAGAGAGAGAGAGAGAATATGAGGGGCCAGGGAGAGAGGAACAGTACGCGTGTTCCTGAGTGGACATCGAGCAATCTTGAAGCGGTCCTTCGGGATGCTGGGACAGGGCTCAGGATGCTGATACTCGGTGGGTCATTAACGAGGAGAATGTCCGTGAGCCCCCTGCTTGGCGCTGCGTTGTCCCGTACGAAATAATAATGTGTTATGAAGAGCAGACACGAGACGCTCCGAGCGGTTGGAACGGTTGGAACGGTCCGAACGGCATAATGCACGGACGCGTACTCGTTACGGGACACAATGGGGCGCATGCTGAGCTCCCAAACTACGGCAGCGCTTGAATTAAAGCCGCCATCACGCGTTCCGTGTCCCACGTTCCTCGCGCGCGATCGAACGAGTGAGAAAACGAAGAACCGATACGTCAACAGGTATTTCCCTCGAATCCTCATAAAGTAAACTCGGCGGCAGGAGTGCGCTGCTAACACGCTCGACGATTGATGTTCATTCGATCGCTTAGAAATCGATTAGGAGTTGCCGATACTTTAAGAAGGTCGATACGCATCAACCTCGTCTTTCCGATAAGAGTTCGCTACCGGTCAGGTAGCACAGCGAGGAGCAGCAGAAGGCTGCTGACGAACGGACCAAGATGCGTCAGTGTCGCAACTGTCGCTCGGGGCAGCTAGACGGGCCGTTAGACGCGTATTAATATCGCCTAATGAATTCCCAGTAGTCCAGTCCCGATGGTCCCGATGTTCTACCGATGACACGTGACTGGTAGCAGAGAGTCGAGTTGTAGCGAGGAGAAACCGATAATAGTGGGAGAGCAATTACAGTAATGGATGGCGATCCCATACGGGTGCTGCTTGTGGCTACAGCAAGAGTCCTGTACGAGAATAGGAGCAGTTAGATCGGCCTACTGTCCTCTTAGGCGGCCACCATGGGATTCATATTTGGATATTTCGAGATAGCCGAATGCCGAGACTGCTATTCTGCCAAATGCCACAAATCGTTTCACCAAGTTCTGTGTTCGAACTTTGATACGCGAAGGTGAAGCTTCTCTCGAGAAAATAATCTTCTGTCATAATTTTTTATTTATTCGATACTTTAAGCAACAGAGATCAATGAGATTCTACTAATTTTTAAAGATTTTACTTATAATGATTTTCAAATTACATTTTTCCACTTTTCTTTTTTCCTTCTTGGCTTTTTGTCATGTGTGTAGACCGTGTGTGCGATTGTGCGCGCGCGCGTGTGTGTGTATATATATATATATATATGTGCGTATGCGTGCGAGTCGATTCTGCGAGCTGCGTCGCGAAGAATCATCTGGTTTACTGTAATAATTTCTTTACGGGACAACGGTGGCAACGTGCGCGACACGTGGGACAGAAACTGGGATGCAGGGACGCAGGGACGCCTCTCACTCGATCTTCGCTTCGTTGGGACGCTCGATGCTGCCCTCTCGTTCGCTGCTTACCGATGATCGGCTGTGAGTTCGCGGCCGACTGCGACTGCGACTGCGACTGCGACTCCGCGAGTGGGCGACTCTCTCCCTCTGCTCGTAGCCGGCCGAGCGGCGAGCCCGATGAGATCGGTGAGGATCATGGGAACGCTGACTGTTTTCGGTAAGATCCGGGCGACGATCTCCGAGCGGGTCGCGGGACAGTACGTCGTCCTCGAAGCGTCCTCGACCTCCTTGGGTCCTCCTGCGAGTGACACCCCGTGTCCTCCTGCGTCCGCCTCTGCGCCGCCTTCGGCGACCCCTCCTGCTCTTCCTCCTGCGCCTTCCGCGCCCCCTTCCGCGACGGCGCCTTCTGCCTCTCTTCTCCGTGGTCGCAGCCTCGTTCGGGTAGAGTGGCTGGTTCAGCTGGTTCGGCTCCGTGTTTAGACTGTAATGCCCATGCACGCGCTTCAGGATTCCGCAGGCCAAGCCACGTCTCAGTGCGGTGTACATCTGCAAATTAATCCCAGAATTATTTTATACTGTTGGCACGATATAAATTGATAGAACGGCGACTCCTCGCAGAGGACGGACTCTCTGTGGGAACCTGAAGAAAAGGATGCTCGAAAGTCAAATAATAAGGAGATCACCTGACGCTGAACTGTTGGCTCCGAGGCATCATACTCCGAGGCCAGGTAGTTCAAGATCTCCTTTGAGGTTGACCCGTGGGCATCGCGCAGGTTCCTGATCGCCGAGACGACCAGGGCGGGCATTTTCGGCACCGGCTTCACCATTTTTCTTATGGCTCCCTTCGAAGAGCGCGTTGGTTTCGTCGCATGGATCTCCTCAAGCTGGTCGATACGCTGCTGCACCGCTAAGGAACTCTATGGAGTTTCCAAGAAGTCGGAAGGAATTCTCAATTGCGTTCAATTTTTTTGCACTAACAAGTTCGAGGATCGATTATGCATCCTCAAAATATCACAAGGCAATTTAAAAGGTAATTTAAATGTCCAAAGATTAACATCAGTGTGCGCGCGCGTTGCGTGTTGTGTAGCCCGTTGACCGTCCAAAGATAACTGAGTGCGCTGTTATCGGTTTTTTTACTACGTTGCTACCCATTTTCTCTTGTTTCGACAAGAAGGATACGAGTGGGTCAAAGTCTCATGAACCTTCAACTTTTTCGATATTCATGTGTCAAAAGTAAAGGCTACATTTTTCACCGGACTCGGGTTGAGATATGAAATGTGTACGTACGTAATATATTTATACATATACATATGTATACATTAGTAAAATACACGGTATGTGTTTATGCATTTTCCTCTCGTACGATTTGGATGCAAACGCAGTCAGCGAAAATTAGGTGGATGCACTGCTGCGTAAATACAATAGTTGCCACTTTTGCCATCGTGAGCAATTTGAATGAATTAAACGAATTACGATATCGTGCTGCTCCTTATAGAAGATCGAGAGGAGCGATACTTGGTCTGGTAGAAAGTAAACAAAAATTCGGGATATCGGAGTGAGAGCACTTGGGCAAACATGCGTTTTTTCGGATCATCCATTCCTCTTACGCATTTAAAAATAACCCATCGACGTACTCTTAGGGCTACACTTCGCGAAAGGTTGCCCAGAGCATGCCCTAAAGGATGCTGTGAAATTCGAAAGGACCAAGCCAAGGGATGCTGACCAGAGAATATGGATTTCTAGCTGCACCTGCCTCCTCTCGATTGTGCAGCCATCACATTGATGGACCAATGAAACAGTGAACCGGTTGCTTGATCTTGGTGTTGCCTGAGATAGCCAATGGGCCATTCGTCTCCATTAGAAACATCGGAAGAAGCGATAGATCGAAGCTTCTTTAAATTTTGAGCGTTCGAAGACACTCGAACTTTTCAGTTAATCAGGAGGAATCGCGATGGCGTCTCCCTGTGCGTCTCCCGGTGTGTCTCTAGGCGCGTATCTCGTGTCGTAGCACTTGGGCCAGAGAAACGAAGGTAGTTTGCGACACCGATGGAAATAGACTGAATGCTTCGTAGTCCTCGTGAAGCGAGAGACACGCTTGCCAACGTTCTGTAACTGTTATGAGTAGCTATAATAACAGTGGCTGGTTGAAGGAGCTCTCTCATTAATGGAATGGCAACTATGAATCGTCAGGCGAGACGCCTGAACGAAGTCTCTCGAGCGGGAGACGAGCCTCCATTCTCAAGGAGCGAACGTAACTGAAATCTATGGGACATGCGAAAGTCGTCGGATCTCCCGAAGAACATTAATGTGCGCGCAAGGGTGGCGCAATCGTTTGAGTTCCTCCTTCGGACTCTGTTCTCCTCTGCGTTCCTCCTTCCTTCGCCTCTTGCAACTCCAGTCTTACTTTTGGGGCTCTAATGAAGTATTTGCGTGGGAAGGGAAAGACACCGTGCAACCAAGAGGCTGGCGTCGGTGCACGACAATTGGCTCTTTTGGGCGACCAGCCGAGAAGACGAGAGGGGCGGCGAGGGTGCGATGACGGGAGAGATGCCGTGACGCTGATCGTGAGTGCGTCTAAAAATAGGAGGACACTTTGGCACGGTACGCTGCCCTCAAGAGTTTAGCGCTTGTTTACATCGATAAAGCTGTTGCGAGACTCGCAAGACTCTCGAGTGCCATTTCGAGCCATTAGTGGCTTCCTACATCAGCCTCGAAACTTCCTTGCTTCCAACGCGCATTGATCTTGCGAGGCTCATCTCCTCCATTCATCCGAACAATCCGAGCCATCCGATCTCAGAGGTACCTACTCCTCCACAACTTTGCGACATCTCTAACTTTGCCGTTCGGTTATTGATTATTGAAATTTTCTCTGGCGAACTTTTTCATGTCGGCACCTTGGCGTGGAAGACTGATTGGTCAAGTGTCATGCACGCGCTTCTTTACTCACGGAGTCTTTTAATGTGTCCTGGGGGTTCCACTGATTGCTGTCTTTGAGACTCAACCCACGTATCTTATTCTTATCAAGACGACACGTTCTTTCCCTTACTGCAGTTCGGTTAACTGGTAAAGTTCAAGGCAATCGAGAAGTTCTGTTTCCTGATTTCTAATTCCTAATTCCTAATTCCTAGACACTTTTGAACCGCAGGTGCGTAGAAGCGATAGCCTGCCTGAGCTTTCATGGTTAAGAGAGGAACTCGGAATTCAACAGCTGAGAATGAGACTACGTCGTGCAACAGTACATGGACCTAACGTGCACCGCATTAGACTTGCGCTTACGGCACTGGAGACCTTTTTTAAAATTTTCTGGGACTGCACCATGTACCTACGTTTCAAAATTGCACGTGTCACGCAAATCATTTAGAAATTTACGAGATCGGCAACATTTGGAAACGGATGCATCGAAATCCAATTGTGCGATATATCATACTCTCTAATCTCCCATCTACGTGATAGATGTAGGCAGCCATCTACCGATTTATGTTCCAATGTCGAGGATCATCCAAAGTCTGCGGAAAAACAACTGGTACGACGACCAAGAAGACCAAGAAGATCAAGAAGAGCAAGACGAGCGCGAAGATTACGACGGTGCTCAGTGCGAGACGCTCGCAGTGATAAATAATCCCTTGTCGCCGATTTTGACAGGAACTTTTTCCAGCGAATACGTAGACAAACCCGTAAAAAAAAAGGAGCATGTGCATCTTCTGCCTTCCTTCTGTTCCTTTTGTTTCTGGTCTTTCTTGTCCACTCCCTCGGTACCTCCCACCTTCGGAAAGTTTTCTCACCACCGCAAAGGACGGATTCTCGTATTGTTCGTGCGTAACGCGAAAATACACGCCAGACGCGTTTCTTGCGATCCTCGGGTTAAAATGTTTAGTCTGACTTGGACGGTGAGTCGGGGGGGGGGGGGGGGGCAGAAGCGCCCCTCGGCGCAGACTCGAGTCTGTTGGGTGGTTTGAATTGAAAACTGAGAATCCGAAAGAGCAGGAGTCCTACTAGAGAGAATACCTTGGCAGCCAGCATCAGACTTCTCTTGAATCATTGTGGAAATTATGCGACGAGGCGACACGTGATGTCATTATGACACGACGACGGGAATCCGCGACAGGATCATCTATTCGATTGTCCATCCGCGACTCTCTCATCCAGTTGTCGTTGTCAGCAGGCCTACCATACTTCCCATGCTTCTATGCCGCGTGTCTCTTGGTCCCTTGAATTGTCGACTCATGAAAAGATGGTCTTAATATCAGGCAAGCGACTGGAAGATCCTCCTCCTCCTGTGATTTGCCAAGGGCTTCTAAACTATCAGTTGAGATCTAGGCGACGGTAAGGACAACGAAGGATGCATCGACCAATGGACAAGCGGAGCAGGACTATGACTATGGAGAATTGACGCTCGCAACGCTCGTTGCGAACAGCCAGACGACATTCCGTGCTTATTAATATTGTGTCGTGTCTCTTGCAGACAGTGGTTCTCAGGAGGTGGACAGAGATCTCTTCCAATTGGCTAATACGAAATGGACAACGCGTAGGTATACGATGCACTGATAATGCACCTTTTAAGTATAACTGTGATATCGTTGGGGACTGCCGAGAGAGAACCGGTGGACGCTGCCAGCATAAATTGCAATATCGGCGCAATTGATTTCAGGTAAAATTAAAAAAAATTCACTCTATTCCTGTCGACGGTCAAACCCAAGCCACAAATATCTTGTACAAGATTTATCTAGCCAGACGATCAAGTCGATCACACCTAGATCCCACCTAGATCCGCACCTTAATATGTCAACGTCACGCGGAGAGCAGTGTGCGTAATTGAGTTACACGCAATACGACGCCCACGCGACGCTTGGCGTCGACCGTCGAGCGTCGAACGAGCTAAGCCGAAGCTGTCCTAGGGCAGCTTCGCTGCTCGGGATTGAAGCATGCGTGGATGCCTGCGTCCTCTTATATTTTCTCTCCTTAGAACGCGTGTTCGCGTCGCGCGAGACAATGTCAGACATGACGCATGTAGGTACTACTGACACATTATGTCGGACATGTCGTATATTATCTACGTTGCTGTGAACAATGAGATATATTTGCTACACTGAGACAGTCGGCTGTGGATTCCTTTCGTTGAAAGCACCGAGAGCACCGAGAGAGCCGAGAATACATATTTTGGTGCCCCTGCTGCTTCTGTTGCTGTTGCCTACGTCTAACGTGGATCAGTATTATGTCAACCAGAGCATTGCGCTGGATTCAGCTGACATCCCCACGATATCATTTCAATGCCTTCATTCTACGAGACTCGCTACGAGTATTTCCGCCAGTACTTACTAACCAATTAATAGATGAAATATTGGCAGGGTTCTAAGAGAGAGAGAAAAAAAAGAGTTTGTTTGATTTGGGATGGATAGCCCCGTAAACCGGATAATATGCCAAGAGTACATCGATAAATATAAAGAAAGAGGAAAGAAAAAAAAGTGAAATATAGATAGATATTAGTAATATAAATACATATAACTAAGCAGAATAAATTAAGCCGATTTAAAGATAAGTATCACAGAAAGCAGGAGAATAGTAATAACGTTCTAAGTAATAGAGTAGATTCAATGGTAGTAGAGTTTAGGAATATTTAAAATCACGCATACTATCATCCATTAAGCCCACATACATCGATCCATACGTCGCCATTAATCTTACAAGGAGGCAACAATAATCAGGCGGTATACGGTATCCGAGTACTAGAGGCAAAGAACTAGATAATAAGCTAGTTTGTGGAAAGTGAGAGAGGGTGGGGGGAGGGGGGAGATCCGTCTTAGGGGGAACAATGTAAATCGTTGATCTGTCGTCCAGTGAGCGCCTGCCAATGTACCTAAGGGCCGAGCCGATCGTCCTCTGAAAGAAGATGATCATCCCTTAAAAAAAGAGAGGGCTGTTGGACTCTGAAGAACCACACCGAGAGTCTCAGAAGTCAAATCAGATACTGACGATAACTAGGTGCGCACGACCACTTGTTGCACGCCTTTCCAAATTCCTCACGGCGCTCTGAAATGTTTTAAGAAAAAAGTAAAGTTGCGACAATGAAGCAACAGCGAAGAGTCATCGATATGACACAATCGAGAGGAGAATAGGATCGGCAGGATTGAGAAAATTGCGGACTCGAGATTCAAAAAATGCGTCGTGGCTAATATTATGAGATATTGGCTGGGGGTGTCCTACACGCTATGTGCTTCGAGTCTTTGTATTTTAATAGGCGTAAGCGAGGGAGACGGCATGCGCTAACGTGATTTGCGGCAGGCAGTCCAGCTTCGGCGTGGGAGATGCTGACAATTCTTAAGTATTGTGGAATTAGCCACACTGGTCGTATCATGTGCTGGCAGTGAGGAAAAGCATCGCGAGAAGAGTTCCCCCGGAAACGACGTATTAGCGCGACCGGATGTCAGCGAGCGGTGACAACCGAGTTGACTGGACTGTCGAGATCAAGGAGTGCCTTCTCGTTTCCGGGGTAATAAAGGAGGATGACTGTATGAGCGGGTAGACGTTGGGGACTTTGAGGCGTCAATAACAGCTAATAAGCGACAGCGAATCTGTTGGGTAGCATTAACTAGCGCAATGGTATGCAGAATGTGCTCTACCTGTATGAGAATTATCGCAATTTGATATTCGCCTCTCCCTGCGTCGGTTCGCCAGTCGTCCAGTCGTCATCGGAAGGCTTCTTGTAAAATCACAGCCGCCCGCATGCTAGAACTTAAAAACAATTAAACCGGCATGCTCTTCAAATTATTCGGACACGAGACACCAGTAAGGTGTCCATCTTAGCACCTCATCACCTCACCACCTCCGCGACCGTAACGATTCTTTAAAGATCCTTTGCCTATGGCCTCTCGTCATTCGTCATTTCTGATGTCGGCGTCTTCCGAGTAAAGCTCTCGTGGGATTCGGGGATTATGTGAAAGACGAAACGAACCCAATTCGAAATCCGGCAGAGATACATACGTCGCTGCATTCGTCGACTTCGTCGTCTACCTCGTCTACCTCGACCACTGCTTTGAAACGCGATCCGCAACATGTGGATTTATTAAACGTTGAAGGACGGCTAGATCAAAGCGAGTATTATTAGGTTATGACACGGTCACGCTGCTGCCGCTGTTGCTGTTGCTGTTCCTAGGGTGCTACAGCTCCTGCTGTTACCGTTGCTTAATAAAAATAGAAAATCACCCGCGCACGTGCTTTGACATTTGGCCTCTTTAGATTTTAATTACTGACTTGGCACCTGTAGCCCATCTCGTTTGGACCAATTCAAGTATGTAATATGCAACCACGCGAGATGCCACTCGCTTTCGGAATTCTTCGACTTCTCTATATCAGGATAGGTATAGGTATACATATATGTATACGTAGGTATACCCTTTATTTCATCTTCATTAGCTGATTAATACTTCCACGTCGAATAGTGCCGCTATGACTAAGACATTGTAAGGTTCCAATAGCTTGATACGGCAGAGGAGAAATCATTCATGGTTCAACGGATTAATCAGCTTCATTCGAGAGGCTGCGATAATCGGAGGCGTTCAGCGCTGTGAAAGGGATGGAGATCCACGGCAAGAAAAAGTGGATCATTAATTCATCCTGCAGCTTTATAGAAAGCTGAAGAAAGTTGGAGCTCAGAATACGCGAAGCAAAGTATTCCTGCATAGATGAGAAAATGTCAAAGAGATTAACAGTCAATTGAAGTTTTAGGAGAGCGAACGATGCGCGGCAGATTAGCGCAGATGGAAGATATATGTTACATATAGTCGCGCGCGGGAGGCCTTCTGCTCGTTCTTGATAATGCACGATAAAAAATCTCATTTACGTTGCACCTTGCGCTAGAGGAGGTCGTCTGCTAAATTATGTTTTCCCCAAATCGGTCGTCGCCCCGCCCACACATCAAAGAAGCTCTCGCTCGCCTTCGGATCCGAAATCCCGGATCCAGGATGGGTGCGCGTCTTAGGACTTTACGGTGATTAGACTGATTAGTGTTTCGTGCCTCTGAAGGTTCTGCCGTTCCGATGACTGCCGCTCACGGCAGATGATTATTCGACGCGTTTAATTGCGCCACCTTTTTCTTTTGAGCTCGAATTCCGAGCAAATAGGGAGAGAGAGAGAGAGAGAATGAGTGTGGCGAAGGGGGGGGGGGGGGGGGAGAAGAGAGTACGTTTAAAATTAATTTAGGCTTTGCATTTTCACGCGACAGTGCCACCTGCTCATTGTTCGGTTCGTTAAATGCATTAGCGAAGCCATTACTCTTAATTACCAAGTCCATAAAAGGAATTGCACATACTTAGTCTTACGACACTACCTTGGGCACACGACGTTTCCGCACGCCGACGCTGCTACGAAGCGTCGCTTCTACGCGTTTCCTCGTAATACGTGAAGGGTCCGGCGTGTGCAGTTCGGCTCTGATAGGTTAGGTGAAAGACGCTTAAGTTGAAGACGCGCGCGCGAAGAGAGAGAGAGAGAGAGAGAGAGAGAGAGAGAGAGAGAGAGAGAGAGAGAGAGAGAGAGAGAGGGAGGGAGGGAGGGAGAGAGGGAGAGAAAGAGAGGTAGAGAGGTAGAGTGGCTATCGGCGCGGGATTCGCATGCCGATGAATGAAGACTCGACCGGTGAATGAATCGAAGAATTGGAACGATATCAGGGATTCGAACGCGCAAAAGGGCAGATCATCCTCTTGATTTTCAAAGATTCTCTGAGAGTTCAGAAACCGGCTGTTCTCGTTGCTCGCAACCGTGAGAGTCTTTGGCCCCTTGGGCGATTTATGCAAACGACTCTTTAAAACGGGATATTTGCGTTAGGGATCGGTGCAATCTGCATTCGATCTCTGTTGCTGTTAGTACTGTGTACATGGCTGTGCGCGGCGGGTGCGTTAGGTCCCCGTACAGGTGGCCCTTCTGCATCCTACCTAAGAGTCTAAGAGAAAAAATTCCGAAGAAGATGCTCGCGGCGGGTTTCGCCGTTCCTCTTTGCCGAATAATAATAACCCGACCCCTCGCGTGGTTGCAATGTTCCCACTCTTCGTGCACACTCCGGTCTCGGCAACCAATCGTTCTCGCTGTATCTTTCGAGAAGCTTTTCAAACCTCTGACGACAGTCGAAAGCTCCTATTCGTATCATCAGCCTCGCTCTATTACGTGGCGAGTAGCAATCGTAGTGACCGTAGTGGCCGTAGTGGCGTCAGGCAAGACAGCAAGACGCACCAAATCACCGGAGTAATCGCAATCTGGCCTCCCTGCGAGCCACCGTCGCTGATGATGGTGATGGCGGCGCTGAATTTAGTACGCAATTTGGTCGGAACTATTTTATAGCCTGTCCGGCGGGAGCACGGGAGTACGAGCTGAGTAGAAGAGGACGACTGCGGCTCGTGAGCATCGCGAGAGGGTGTAAGTCGAAGAAGTCAGCGCTACACGCCGTCGTCGATGTGGAGATCTATAGGTGAGTGGAGTGTATGTGTATAGGTAAGCGCAAAGCGTAAGGCCGTAAGAGATGAACATAGCCCGGGGCAGGAGGAGAGCTACTGCGATTGAAGCAGCTCTTCGGACGCGTCCATCCATCCTACCTACCTACCCAGCTACCCATCTACCCACCTACTCACCTACCTATGTTATACCGTCTCGGCAGAATGTCTACCATCTACCGTCTCTTATTCTCGCTCTCCTAATGATAGCGTACGCACAAGGTAGGGGGCCTCGAACTCCCTCGAACTCCCTCGAACTGGCAACCGAGTGAACAAAGTGAATCGGGTGGAAGAAGGATGGAGCCATGGGTAGGGGCAGGGAGGGGGGGGGGGGGGCAACCTAACTACCGTACGCCTCCACCGCACTAAAACATTGCGCCTGCGCTGCCTTGTAGGGTAAGATCGGACAGCACGTAGTTCTCCTAAGTGCTATGCGGAGCCCGCACCGTCTCGGCAGCCAAGGTGGTGATTACATTGAGGGTGGAATTCATTATATCGAAATCCCTTTGATCGGATGTCCCGTAAAAAATAATGACGCCTCGAGATACACACGGTCTTGCGCGCTTCGTTCTCGTTAGATGGACGCTGGCTTCGAATCTCAGCGAGACACGCGTCGCCCAAGTGCATTTTTGATCGATACTATAAGTGGTCTTATGCTTTCTCCAATTGTCCACATCTTTATTGGTATTCGATCTTTTTGTGAGCTTTACGGCACCGGTGTTTAAGTGGAGCTTGATGCGTTGCCAGGGCCGAAGATGGCTGCCATGCTCCTTCGGTCTGGCTCGGGCGCTTTTTGCGATGTCTTGAACGAACCTGGCTGCGCCTGCTGGAAGCCCATCGGCGGAGGATCAGGGGAACGAGGAGGACGAGGAGGAGAAGGAGGATGGCGCTCGTACGTGACAACGATAATCAGCAAGTTAAGTGGGGTTTAATTTTCGAGCGGTACACGCTCGAACGGTGAAGGGGAGTAGGGGTTGGTGGATCGGGTAACGTTGTTCGAAAGATAGAGGTATATGTGCCAAGATAACGAGTGGGGGGGTTGGGGGTAGAGAAAGTGACGGAGGGAGGGAGGGAGGGACGGGAGAGAGGGGGGGAAAGGAATGGTAAAAGGCGAGAAGAAATGGAGGAGGAGGAGGAGGAGGCATAGAACGAAAAGTAGCCTGGTGGTGAAGTTTGCGACGGCAATGGACACTGTAGAGGCGCTGGTGGTGACCGCGATGAGGTCGACAGGACGGCAGGATGGCAGGAAGGCAGTACACAAGGAGAAGCTGAGGCTAAGAGTGCGATGCGTGTATACACCTGCCAAGAACACGCACGTCTATACATAGTAGAGGCGGACTTTGCACGACGGGAGGATGGCTGAATGCAATACACGCCAGAGACACAAGAACGTCGAGAGACGCCCGCGCCACCTGTAATTGGGTCCAATCATGATGGTTCTCATTCACGGACCGACTGCGATCAAGTGCCCGCATGGAGTTGTTCAATGTTTTTCCTGGAATAAACAAGTTTTTTTGGATGGCTCTTTCGAATTCGTGGAACGGTAGATCCTTCGATCGAGGCAATCGCGTAGCTCGTGTCAATTGCAAATGCGCCAGTCGACGAACTGGCCTTAGTCGAAAGCTGATGGTCACGATTAGGTTGAGAGTTCCTGGTTGGTTGGACATACAGGAGCTACATCGCATCTCCTGAGGCAGCTGCCTCGCCTTGCCGCTGCTCAGCGCGCACAGTTCACCCCACGCCGCACAGAGCGAGGTATAAGAACGTTGATTGAACTCGATCAAACGAGCCAGAGATGGATCGAACGGATTTTTAGGATTCTTTGGCTTGAGACAAGCAATCACAGCACGACAGTTGTGACTAGGAAAGTTCGCTCTCCTATCCCATAGTAACTGACAGGGTCGCAGAGTCGGAGGATGGAAGGATGTAGGTGCGAAGCACGCGGCCAGCTCTTGTCTTCGCGATCAAAACGCAATAAGACGCTCCTCTTGCTGTCTTCCGGATAGACTCCAAGGCGAAACGAGCGTGGACGAAGGATGTTCGCGGAGCACCACTAGAAGGGGGAAGGGAGGGGGTATGATCCTTGAGCAGGAGAAACGGGAAAAGTGGGAGTAGAAGGACGACCATCAAGGTAAGCAGTGGTGTGTGTGCTGGAGGCGCGGGGGTAATAGAATACGTCGAGGGTCGCTTTGTCGGTGGCAGGAGTTGTGATACCGAGTCGATTACACCTCTGCTCCCTGATGCGATCCTATTGTGGGAGGTGATAGATCCAGACAGCCGAACAATGAGATCTGGATAAGAGCGTGCTCTTTAAATGACGCACCGTAATGGCGGCCCTGCGTCCTTGGGATCGTCTCGATCGAAAGATCGAACCGTCCGTGCGCGCGTGCGATCTCTCCTTCCGTAAACTCTTCTTTTCCTTTTTTTTCTTGATATTTCGGTGTGTACGGGTTGCAAGTTCCTCGGGACTCGTAGAAATTACCTGCTGGCTGCCGTAGGCAGAGGCTTTGCTGTCGAGTATCCCGCATCCAGCGATGGAACGATACTCGGCCCCCCAGACAATCGAGGACGCCGACGAGGACGAGGACGACGACGACGACGACGACGACGACGACGACGGGGTTAATTGTAAAAATCCATTTACCGACAGTCTTCTACCGCAGTGCGCGCTTCGAAAAGATTATCTCAATTATTAACGCGTAAAAGAAGCAGACTCATGCCGACGCGATGCTCGGTCATCATCGTCGTGAGAGCGTGGCAGAATTCCAACGCGCGCTATACCGCACATACTATAATACTACATACTATACACATGATATATAGACCGCACGCCTCCACCTGCCGCCCTGCAGCCACATGGATGATGCCGATGCCGACTATAAAACCCGAGGGAAAGCCTAACTTCTGCTTTTATAGACAATGAATGTTATACGGCCGTTCTAACTCGGCATTACTAGCCAGCCGCGCGAACAGAATCTTTGGACAGCATATGTATATCTAATGGAATAAGATTCGTCGAGCTCCGTTGCTATAGACTTACATCTGCAACCACGTTCTGTCCTCAAAATTCCTCTGGGGGTTGAAATTTAACGTCGAAGCATCCCGACGGGTCGTCAGTCGCGAGCACTTGAAGCGCTTAAGTTTGCGCTTCGTAGTTCATTAGGTAGATGAGCCAAATGGGCCAACGGCGGCGGGGCAGAGGGGCAGAGGGGGAGAAGGCCCAGGGAAACCTCGGATCGCTGCAGGACCTGCAAGTAGTTAATATCCTTTCTGCCGGGCATATCTTACCCGAGATACAATCTTCCGAATGCCCCGCTAAGAGGTGCACGTGTTTATCAGGTTAACCTTCACTCCCTCCTGCCGATATATCTGCGCGCCGAAATTCTATTAGACGCTCGCATAGATGCGCAATCGAATCGCGTTCTGCTTTTCTTGGTTGCTTTTAATATAACGTTAATACTCGAGCTTCGCGCAGTCAGCCTGCGCGAACGAAGTCAAGCGGCGAAGCATTGGGATCCAGGATTTTATTCGATTCATAAGCATGCAAGCGTTCGAGATTGCAAAGACACGTTGCACATAGAAACGCAGGACGCGAGTTGGGCGCTTAACGCCTGTCAGACGCATCACGCGTCTTCCGCTCAGACGCGCGCGTCACCTTCTCTAAATCGGCTCTCGTTGCTTCTTGGCTGCATTAGTTGCCGTTTAGCCACCTAGTCGCCGGCTCCTCTTTTTACCGAGTCTATATGTATAATATAGAGGGTGTACCGCAACTCCCGAATAGAAGAAACTCTTATAGCTCTTACCCAATATTATTGCCTGCTATCCAGCTATAGGTATAGCTATGCCCCCATGCACAGCTATCCATCTACACCCCATCCATAGTATGATAAATAGTTAGTGGCCAAATTGTGCATCTTACTGTGCACATGGTACACACGAGTCTCGCGACTACCGCTTCGTAAGCACATGGAAGCTCCTACCTCTCTTGTTCGCGTCACGATGGCTTCTAGCAAATCCTTTGAGGATTTGAAACCGATTGCGGTCTGGTCGAATTAGGTAGCCTCGCACGAGGCTATCCGAAGAGTCAGGAACTTGGTTTCGTACGTTATACAGAGACTGGTGTAATAAGCTCCTAATGGGAATCTGACTGACTTGCCCGAGGGGTGGAGAAGGAGGAAGCGGGGATTGGGGGGGGAGGAGAGTTGAGAAGAAGGGTAAGGAAGGAAAAGCAGCGGGGCCGCCGTGAAACCGAGCGGCCAGGATCATTTGCATATTCAGCGTTTGTCCGAGGTACAACAATAAAATGGCAGTAAACACGTGTTTCACGTATGTTCCGCGTATACTACAGAGTCGCTCTTGGCAAGTCGTTCAGCCGTCGTCGCACAGGCGGTCGCGGCACAAGTTCGTTCCACGAACTGTATCTGCGTAGAACCGCGCTCGCACGTGACCGCAAATTCTCCTGACCCACGCAACATTCGTCGCGTTCCTTTAATCTTCCCTCTTATTAGCCACCACCTTCCATTTGCGAACTGTCAACTACTCCCTGTCTCGGCAGGCGGATTTCGTGTAGTACCGACTCGACTCGAGTGTACGTCACTTGCGTATCCCGAAAAGACATACCAAGGTGATTAAAAATTCCAAGAAGCGAAAGAAACGCGAATAGTCTAATGGAATCTCGGGATCCCAAGACGTAGGAGACTCTGGTGAAATGCTGGTAGAAGGAAAACTATTGGTTCTTCGAGTAGAAGGCGCAGTTGTGCGTCGAGCTCCGTCACGTAGGCGAGCAATTGTCTGCTTTTTGCGCCTAGTTTGCTCGAGGGAAAAATTAAAATAGCCGAGAGTATTTTTTTGAGCCTACACGAAAGGGTAGGCCGAGTATGCCGTCCGGGACAAGATAGCAATGTAACAGTTGGAAGGAAATACGTGCCGCGCGCGACACAACGGTCACTCCCTAGAATGCTCAACTTGCTCGACTCGACTTGTCTTTTTCAAATCCTCCGGTCGAAAATTCATCCTGCACCGTCAACTTAACTGCTCGAGCTCGATCAACTCCAGGCGACTCTGATCCAGGTAGATATTTTAGAAAAGGTTCGGGTTCAATCGCGAGAATAAAAGTTTCCATCTTAATTCCCATCGCCCTCGAACGCGATACTAAGCTGGCAGAGTGGCCCGATTACACGATCAGCATGACGGCGTGCTTTTGACGTTTATTTTATTTCGACAGATGGAACATCTTAATCCTCCTCCTCCTTCTCCGCGACTAGCAAAGTGGCTCTCGAGTATACAGTAGAATAGAGGTAGGAGACGCAGATTAGGCACTTTCAGATCGGGGTTAGTGGAAGCTAGCGTTCGAGTAGATGAGGATAGAAGGTTAGAAGAAAAGAGAGCTCCTTATCGGCGAAGGCGAAGAAGTGTCGATCGCGATGAGGAGAAGCAAAATGAAAAGTCAGCGAGTGCAATGGCTAAACGACGTGGTCCACGTTCTTCTGACGCGTCCACAGACCTGACGTTTAAATCTTCGACGATCGATCCGATCGCGATCGACTGATTGTGACTCCAGTCGAATTAAACAATTACTTGAATCCCAAAGTTTATACTGATTCATGATAATATTGCAACGTCTAAGGAAAAAAGAGTAATGTAGGAGGATCGCAAGGTTACCACTCAATCGCAGTAATGATAACCCCCCCCCCCCCTCACCCTCCACCCCGATAGTTAATAATTCAATGGACAGATGCATGAAGATCGTTCAAAGAGGGTAGTTGCTGAGGAAGGTGAGGAAGCTGAGGAAACTGAGGAAGCTCAAAAAGGTTCTGCCACTGTGGCTCGGTGGCTTCATGGCTTCTTGACTTCGTGACTTAAAGGCGCGAACTCATGGATTCTTTTATTTGAACCAGTCGCGGGCAGCTTCCAGTTTTTCTTTTTCTTTTATTCAGGGCCATCACTACCATTCAAGAATGGAATCGACGACCCTTCCCTTTCGACATTCCTACCATTACGCCCGTAGATGGATTGACAGATACTGACTCGCGCTGTTAAGAAGCAGAGGCACTCTCGTGCCCAAGTTGAATCGAGTCGAGTCGAGTCGACTCGAACTAAGCCGAGACGAGCCGATCGAGTCACTATCAGGAGACTCAGTCGAGTCTCGCATCAAATACTAGGATGTTCTAAGCGGCTGCCACTGGCATGTATCGTGATGCACTCTGATCAACCCGTTGCGCAGACAACTCGATTTTGGTCTTGCTATTGAATATGATGCGAATTCAACGAGTTTACTCAAAATTATTCATAGAACCAGGATCGATCCTCTGATCATTGCAATCGTGATGAAACGTGAATTGTAAAACGTAAACTACTTGATGCGGAAAGATAAGCGTTTAATTTGGGTGCAACAGGCCGAATCCGTATAATGCATCGTAATAAGAACCGCGAGGCCGCGCCGAGATAATACTTCTTCCCCTTTCACCTTGGCTATAAGATGGAATTGATGGACCGTCAGAGGATAATGATAGCTCCAATAAATCGTTATTTATGGAGCATCCAGACATCCTGGAACCAACCAGGAAGCACGTTTTCAATTATCCTACAATCTTAAAAATCACTAGTTCTCCACGCCTGGCTATCTCAATCCTCTGCACTGAACTCTCTTTACGAGCATTACGCTTTCAGTGAAATTTCCAATCTCTCTCTCTCTCTCTCTCTCTCTCTCTCTCTCTCTCTCTCTCTCTCTCTCTCTCTCTCTCTCTCTCTCTCTC
>JARQSV010000237.1:75178-88984 GCA_030142285.1 Calameuta idolon | reverse complement strand
GAGAGAGAGAGAGAGAGAGAGAGAGAGAGAGAGAGAGAGAGAGAGAGAGAGAGAGAGAGGAAAGTTAAGCAAAAGCGGTAAGAGAATATTGTTTTGCCTTTGGGTGTTGGCATTAGTGGTTCAGCGAACGGTAGCACGACAGCAGGGTGCCGGTTCAATTTCTGCGCGCCTCGTACGTACTTACGTATTATGCTCATTATCATTATCATTATTATCATTATCATCATTATCGCGATGACGGTTACCTAAGGCGCAGGGATCGCGGGAAGAGGCGCGGGCGGAGAGAGAGCATCGCGTACCTCATTAATAATGTGATTATTAGGCGTAGAGGCACACCGTTACGCTATTCAGATATAACCTAATTAACATCGACAATCGGCTGCGTGACGAGCCGTTTCGTATCGTCGGAAATTTACCACCTTTCAATCGCGCCGCAATCGCCGCCACTGCCACCACCGCCGTGATCGCCGCAAACGCCAGCATCTTCGCTCTGATATCAGCACTGCCGTTTGTTATAATAACGATCGAGGGTCTCAAAGCAAATATGAAGATAATGTACGCGTGCCTTATCTACTGTCTCGGTAAGCGGAATACAGAATTCTGATAAGAGCGGTCAGTATTAAGCACTTACGCAAAACTACTCATTCTGCAGTCAACATCAATGAATTAAATGATACCGTAAAATGATGAAAATTCATCTGACAGAGGCAGTGAAATAGACGGTGACGTCCGTATAACGAATAATCGATCGATCATTCCCCTGTTCGCAGAGCCCTTCGATACTTCGATCCTTCGATCCTTGGATCCTCCGACTCTGCAGTGCAGAGTTCACAATAGCCAAGCAGCCTCGATGAAATCTCCTCGTTTACATAGAATTATAGCATATCATTCTCCATAAGCAACATGTCGCTCGCGTCCTTTCAATGGTTTCTACCTTTATGGACGGTAGTCGCGACCACCTACACGCACGAACCATCCCCGCCTGTCCATACTTGGCGAACACGTGAGCCAGTTTCCCGCATAGTTTGGCGTCTCGACGCTCGGGGACGCCCAGCAGCTCCCATCCATATCCATTTTGACCCATTCTTTTGAATCTCTCGATCCTCTCGATCTATCACATCCTCCTGGCTGGGTTGGTCGGAAAAGTGCATAGCTCGATTGCCAAGGAAGAAGTCGGCTTTCTTTTGTCGGCAGTTATTCTTCCTCGAGGAATGTAGAATTCTAGATCTTCATACGTAGCGACCAGCTCCGTAGATGGCCACTGCGGACATATTCCTAGTGACAGTCGCCGGTCGCCGGACGCAATCAAGATTGAACAGCGTCGCTCACCGCCCCGCCTTATTGCCCTAACGTCGCCTCCAGGCTCTATTGCTGTACACCACCCTAGTCGAAGGATCTTCAGGAGGATCTTCTACTTTCAGGTTTAAATTTTCCAATGTGCTTCGTTCTGAGCTACGTGATGACGTGGTCGAGAGGCAGAATCGAAGAAAGAATTTGGAGAAGACTCATTGTAAGAAGGAGAACGATGCAAAGTGCAAAGTGCAAAATGCAGAATGCAAAGTGCGAAGGGATTAGGTGAATTTGAATTGAGATATAAGGAGTTGGTCTGTTCTAAGTATAATAAAAGCTCCAATGAATAATCCTGCTTTTCGTACTTCAGGGTAACTTTTTTTAACGGTTGTACTATGATGAAACGAAAAAAGAAAAGAAAAAACATATTTTACTCGTGGAATAACTAATTGTAAGTACATGTATAATGTAATAGATATTTAGGTTATAATCTTAATGATAAAGACCTTTATTGAATATTTATTATTCTGTTTTTCTCAAAAGGATTTCCATGATTCAACGAATAATATGTTTAATTTAGGTAATTTTCAATAAAAAATTCTCTCCCTACACTAAATACATATTGTATTTACTATATTATACATATATATAAACTTGTACAAGGGCAGTTTCGAGGACATGCGGCGTTCACAACGGCAAGCTCATGTTTTTTTTTAAAAAAAAACTAAACCTTGGGACATGTGGCGTTGGAGTTCTAACCTTTCTTAACCTATCGTGGCCATATCTTAACCCATCACAACTCCGCGTGTCTAGCAGACAAATTTTTTTCGAAAATTCGGTGTGAGTGCCGCCAATCGGCCCTGGAAGTACACGTTGCATATAGAATGTTACCAGAACCGGTCCGGAAACTGCCAGATGTCCTGGAACCTGCCAATACACATCAGAAATGGTCCTGGAAACTGACTACTGACATATTTATTATTATATATTAAACACATATTCTGTGTGCGCAGATTATCCGCGAAGAACCTACTGACTGGCCAACAGCCAATGCGAGATAAATATTCTTACTGTTAGCTTTGACATCGGTAGGAGATACATTAGAGCTTTATTGACTACAGGACTGGGGCTGCAGTTCGATAGAGGCGCGAGTAACGGGTATTCGAGCCGAGGCAAAGCCTCATTCGCACGCGACACAGAAACTCTTAATTGCAGCGACGAGCAGATGTCGGTTGTTCTGGCTCGGTAATGTTTTTTGGGTCGTTCGGCAGCCTCCCATAGATATGTAGGTAGAGGATGTGGGTGCACCAGGAGTCGGTAATCACAAAAGCCGTTCCCCGTCCTGAGATTGTCGATAGACCCCTCGAAGAGATCCTATTCGAGATCCAGCTCCTGCGAGATGCAAGGATCGCTGACGAAGGAAGAAGCAAGAATAATAAGGAACGGCTAATTGGAAGTGGGCTGGATAATCTCGCGGAGCGTCAGATGGAATCGAGTGAAGAGGATGCGTGCTTGGAAGCGGAGAGGCTCGATCTGGAAAGAAAGTCAGGAGAAGGGAGGAGGAAAGAGAAGTCGAAGAGCGTGCAACAGAGTGAAACGTGAGGCCGTGCGTGTAAAGGTGTGCCCGTTACGTGTACAGGAAGGTAAGTGGTGTGTGATTTGGCGATGATTGATGGGGTCGCGGGTCAAAGTGATCAGCGGCGCTCGGGGCGCACCGGCTCAACGGCTCACCTGACAGCCAACATCGACGGGATGCTTTGGAAATATCCTTTGCAATATCAAGCCGATACCAGCGTCTTGGCTGCACGTGCGAATGGGACGAAGGGCTGAACATTTTAAATAATTCAGCTAGAATCGAGGCAGTTTTGAATTAGTTGAGCCAAATGTCTCGAATATGTCAGAATTGGCGCCTCTTTTCATAAGGAATGATTATCGCGATCCACGAGTTGCCCAGCAGCAAATGCCGCAGCAGGAACGGCCGGGTAAGGCCGGGTAAGGCCAGGTAAGGCCGGGTGAGGCCAGGTAAGGCCACGTGCATCGAGTATCGTCGTACCGAAGATGGCTCAGCACGATCCAAGTGCATCCAAGAGGGCCCAGCGGGCTACGTGTCCGCATCGCGCTTCCAAGAACTTCCAAGCGACAAATTGGCCTTCGCCTCTTGGTCTCCGGTACGTATAAGCAGTATCATTAGTCAGGCTTCTGACTAATTCGCGCAATTAAGATTGCTCGAGGACTCTTGGATCCCAGAGTATCAGAAGTAGCCAACGGAGGAAGGAACTCGCTGACGGAGGTCGCTACCGGTTCGAAAACTCCTTCGTAATCGGCAGCTCGACTGACAATGCTGAACTTCGTAGTCCTTAAATGAACGGAAGAGAACATTTTTTGAAGATGTAATGTCCGTGTCGCGGCTATATTAAAATCTCCCGATTGCCCACCGTTCTGTCAGCCGGCCTTAGTTGCTGCTGAAAGTTTGTGCATTTTTGACATACATCAGCGAGGCCTCCCTGAACCTGGTGGGCGATCGTGCCGCTCAAACTAGATTGGCTCTTGGCTGGCAGAGGGCGATCTTAGACAAGGTGATCGTAGATACAACACTACTACGAGGCTGGAGTAAGCCCTGACTAATAAAGGCCTCTTTATAGTACAGAAGAAGTCACTAAGTGTGACGAGGGAGGCGGGTCGAAATTACAAAGAAATCTCCTTAGAGAGCAGAGGCTAATCTAAATCCTATTGGGACGCGGCGTGGCGCTGTAGCGACAGGCGGCAGGCTCTCGATATTTCGTATCTCATAATCGGTTAATCGTATTTCATTCAATGGCTATCAACCTACAGATACTCGGGGCTATTTGGCTCCTCCGCCGATCGGTGAACTGGCTCGGCAAGAGACCTAGATGCGCTCGAGAGAGCACGGACGCCTGACTTTCCTACCCACCGAGAGCCGCAATAATCCGAGCTAATCAATTTTGGCCTAATTGGAGATTACGGGCAACTCTGCGGACCCGGGTAACGTATACATAATCGTGGCAGATACAGGCAGTCACCATTAATAGATTAATTTATTACGTGAAAGGCCTCAAAGACACCGCCGCAGTATGTGGAGTTTGTGGCCCAGCGACGTATTAGTACCGTGTCACCGCGATCATTAGCTCCCTTACGAAGTGCCATCCTCTTCGCGGGAATGTTAATTCTCGATGGAAAGTGCGCGTGTAGGCGCAAGTCACCTCTGGCTGCGCATGCGCATCCGCTTCGCCTCCCGACATACGCTCGAACAGACAATTGTCCGAGCGAAGATTTGCAATCCGGTACTCTAATCTCGCTGATATCACGGATTACAGAGAGGGAAGCGCAATTGCAGCTGGGCACGATTATCTTTCTACTATAGAAAATCAAGAAGTGAATCTTCGTTAGCTTCGTTAATTTCGCTTGTTCAAAGATAGAGAGCACCCTTATGCAAAACGAAAGGAGAGCGCACGCACCAGTGACGGGAGTCTCGTCGAATAGTCAAGATTCGTCTGGCAAGGTCACGAGGAGTCCAGCTTCTATCATCCCGTGACGTTTCACGGAGCACGGGTGAGGCGGTGGGGTGCACGGTTGGGTACGGGGGGAGGGGGGGGGGGGGCACGGGGTACGCTAGATAGGCTGGGACGTTGCCCTTGCGAACACGCATACATATGTTAACTAGCAACAAGGATCCACTCTAGAAATTGAAAGACTTCCTTTTCCGCGAAAACCCTCAGCGAGATTCCTCCGAGTGCCGCGAAATCGCAGACCCTTAACTCCAGGCCCATAAATTGCCGAGTGGGGCGTCATTAACACCGAATAACGAGTGCAATGTTGAGTTTGCTCGAAGCTCCCCCGTTGCTGTTCGAAAATAACGGCGGCCGTCACCCGCAAACCACGGGGTGCGTCACATTCTCAGAGATCCCGAAATACGGGTTGCCCTCAGCTACTACGGAAGCTCCCCGCTGCTCCCGTCGCTCCCACCGCTCCCATCGCGCTGCCTATTCTTCCTCCTCCGATTCCACTTGGGCTTTTTGCTTCGCATTCTGAATTGCATTTACATGGCGCGTGTCAGGCGAGGTAAGTTTCTTTGACCAGAAGTCTTCCTACAGTAGAGACTCAAGGTTCCAGGATGCCTCCTTCCTGACGCCGCTGGCCGCCTACTTTATGGTCGACCTCACACTTTTCAAGCCAAAAGCGTCGTAGGGCAGCACACGTGTGCTCGCCGAAGGATAACACGCACCGTCAAATTTATTAACGAGCCCGTGACTAAAAGACAACATCAGCATCAGCAGGCTGGATCAAGCCAGAAAATACATGACTATGAGAGAAGAGTGCTCGTTGCTTTCATAGTTCGTCGCGATTTTAAAAACCATTCTTCTGAGTGCGACAATCATTTTTGGGGATGGTTCCAAACGAATAAAATCACGAACGTAACGGTATCCTTTGCTATCGTTTGTACATTCATTGCTATTGTGTCCGAGGAGGAGTTTGCAGTAGGCGGCGAGACACGTGGGCACCATGTTATTAGCCATGTGATCCCACAGAGGAAGGTAATTTAATAAGAAATTGAATATGCCAAAATAAAAGATGATGATGCTGCAGAAATCGAGTTCACATTACAGGGAGCATAGTAGCCGCGAACGGTCTTTTCACGCTGTGCATCTCTTGAAGAAATTCCTTGAAACTCTTGCTGCACAAAGCACAGAGGTAGCTGCTCATCAGGGTATCTCGCGTGCTTTTCCTTTTAACGGTGATCGAGCGCTTCGTTAGACATTTAAAACATATATTTTCCACAACTTTCTCAAGGCTGATCAAGCACCAGCTCCCTTTTATGACTATTTTGGCTACTTAGTTCTAGAATGACCCAAGGTTCGGAGAGACGGTGAAGGGATAGTCGTGTTATAGCAATAATAAAATGTTCTTCGGTTTAACTTTCTGATCTCGCGTCTTTATCGAGTATATGTGATGTCGGCGTATTCGGAGTGTTCTTGACTTTGTGGAAACCAACACTTCCGGCTACGCGTGGCTCGATTGGCGAGAGCAAACACTCTCCCTGTTACTTTCTAGGGTAGTTAATGCTGCGCAATCGAATTCTTTGCTCTAGAAGAGGCTCGACCGGTGCTTGCGCGATCCGATGATACAGGAATAGATAGGAGAACTGAACACCCGAAATAAACTACTTCTTTCCCCGATAAGAGATGCGAAAAAAATAATATCCCAAAATACGACGTCGAACTCTTTACAAATAAATTATCGTTATGTGTTATCGCGTGCCCAATTAGTCCTATGGTTCTTAAGTTTCGCTTGCGAGTTGCGGTAGCCACCTAGTGGCGTGGCGGTGAATTAGCGATCTGTTCGTGTTCTTCGTATGCTTATACCACTTTCTCTTTTCCTAGGAACACTTGACACATCGTCCAACTGATAAATAATGTGACACCCTCCTACTAGCTACGTCTACTCAATTCTACTTCTTCGAATTAAAGAGAATCTTTCGAGAAATCTTTTAGTTTGCAGTGGGACTCGATGGAACCTCTCCGTGCGCGAGGTGAATGCATCCCTTGGCAAAGTCTTTGCAGGCGCTTAGACTGTTATCGAGAGTAACGTACGTACGCGCATGCACTGCGGATAACCGGAGGAACAAATGCATCCGTAGGCGCATCACTCCAAATAATCGGGCAATTACTCACTCATAAAGGAAAGACAGTAAAAGAAATATGCGCGGCGATAAAACTTAGAGCCGAGCAATGACAGAAAACGCCTGTATAAAAAAGTTTAAACTCAAACGATACTTAAGGCCACAATGTTGCCTCCTGTTGAGTGATCGTAAACCCCGTTCCACACACAATTTAGTTATGCATTAATTATTTATAATGCGCCAGTTAACCGACTCGCCACGGGTACCTACGTAACCGAGTGCGTTTCCAAGTATGGTAAAGAGCGCAACTTCGGGCCTATACACCGCGCGGACACTTTCACACTCGAACTCATAAGGAGACGGCGTCCTAAAGTAAAGCTGATGCGTCGAGCGGGTTGACGACGGACTCTGACGGCTTGATATTTTGGCACTTGGATTACGATCTACTTACGATGACACTCAGAGAGCGAACCAGTCGGTTTTATTGCGTAAATTATGGTTCATATTATCTGGTCGAGTAGTAAATGTTATTGCTCTCTTAAAATTGCCACTATAACGCCCCTGCCAAGACCTTAAACTCAAGTGTCTTTTGATGTTTGCGATTACTTTGGCATCTCAGGACTTTGAAAGGCTCTGGACCACGTCAAAGACGTCAACCTCATATATGCACCGCTAGGTGAACTCGCGTAGGGATTGCGACGATTTCGTTACTCCGAATATTATCAGTTTGAACGGTTTCAGGAGTGTCTTGCGAGCGAGCGTGCTGTGTGAACGCGGCCTTAGAAGACAGAAGACAGAGGCCAGGTCAACAAAAGCATATCTCGCATTCAGCAGGCATACGGAGCATTAACTCCAGGAATAGTCTGCGTGGGCAGATCTCCCACGTACCTTCGTTCTTTCGTCTCATACGTCTCTCTTATCTCTTCGCTATCCCCACACTCGTCACTTTGTCTCTCTCGGTTCCTCTGTGCAAAGTTCCTGCCTAGGCACGTTCAACGACTTCTACGGAGGCTGCTGGCTGGCTGGCTGGCTGGGTAGATAGGTAGGTAGGTAGGTAGCTAGGTAGACGGTTGGGTAGGTGGATGGTAGGCAGCATTAATAAAAAGAGAGAGAGCCAAGTAAACGTCTTCAGTTGAGTACAAGTCCGGCGCAAGTCGAGTGGAATTCAGAGTCGATTAGCGAACCGCGAGGACCACGCGGCCTATGAGGACGAGGCAGAAGGAAATGCGGACGGCTTCGCTGGGGGGCGGAGGAGGAGTTGGCGGCAAGAAAGAGTAAAGTCGAGTATGGGATGGAAAAAAGTCGATGGCGAATGTTAAATGTATGGGTCGAGAGCTCGATTAAAGTCAGAATAAATTGAGAGGAGTGTGGGAGCGTCGGGCCGAGGCTCTCTTGGCCAATTGACCTCACTTGACGAGAGCAACGCCGACTGTACGCGGGCAGATTCAGCACATGCCTAGATTTTTGAGATTACGCCGCGCGCGCTGATACGGGTCAATCCTCATGGGATGGTCCAGCACGCGTACGACGATCGCGGCTGCAGCCATCTGAACTTTCGCGGCTTATGCTGATCGCTAGGATGGCTGGTGCGTGATTCGGTGTGGACAAAGCGTATATACTGAGGATTCCCTGCGACAATTAAATCAATAAAAAAATTTCATTCTGATTAAAAATAGTTTGAAATTCCTCCAAAGCAGGTTGCATGATCCGTAGATCTATTATTTTTTTTATTATTATCTTTGGCAACACGACGTTGAGAAATATATGTCTACGGATGTTGCAGTCGACTTGGGACAAACTTGAAATTTTTCAAATCAAATTACAGGCTTTACCCTACATTACTCCTATCGCGTAAGCATTATTCTTTTTGGACATTCGTATAAGAATATGATCGCGATCTCTGATGCAGCTATGACGTTCAAATTAATGATTAGAACTCCAAATTGAAATGATGTCGGTTTTTGAAGTAAACTGCGGACTCTTCTTTACGTGGACAGCGGAATATCTGACTCGGCCGCTAACGGAGGATAGTTTATTTGGTTGGTCCAAGTAACGAAATCATTGAGATCGTTTGTTCTCGCCATGCTGGCCGGGAGGCGAGACGCAAGACGCCCACACACGGGATGCCGCTGCTTAAGTGCTTCCAATGAAAGACGCATACGAGCGACATTAAGGAACGTAGTTCGGGTCTTGGGCGTAGCTTGAACCGTTGTTGCATTAT
The DNA here is from genome assembly GCA_030142285.1 of Calameuta idolon. Lineage (NCBI taxonomy): Eukaryota > Metazoa > Arthropoda > Insecta > Hymenoptera > Cephidae > Calameuta > Calameuta idolon. Next base: position 79,835 of record JARQSV010000237.1, on the reverse strand, counting down.
AATTACTACAAATTGAATCGTTTAGCCGCTTTAAGGTCGTGAGACACTGGCAGGGAATGCAGCGAGGCTCAACGTACACAATCTGATTCTTAACTTGGTTCCAATTTACACGCACACTATTTGTCAGGAAAGATTTCTTTAACATCTCTTCTCTCTCTCTCTCTCTCTCTCTCACACACGCGCACACGCACACGCACACGCACACGCACACGCACACGCACACGCACGTCGAGATTTTCCTTCGTCAAAGCTCGACGCCCTCGAAAAACGCGCCTTCAGGCTGAGTATCGCTCGATGCGCACTCGGGAAAACGGAAAAGTACTCTCGGGGATGCCAATGTTACCGTTGCCACCCGGGGGACTGTTACGATCCCGCGATGAGCTCTCGTAAGTGCATGTGTGTGTGCACGCGCGTGTGTGTAGATGCGCACAGGTGCGCGTGGGTGCGTTACGACCGTTTGGAAAATCAACCGACAAGACTCGTTGGCTCTGCTGCTTCTCACCTCATCTTTCGCTCACTCGCCTTTTTATATCTTTTCCGTAGCTGTAAGAATAATATGACGCATCGAGTAGCAGATCAGAGATCGAACAGCTTGGGAATGAGCAGCCTGCATAAGCTGCAGGTGAGGACTGGAGTGTCGGAGCGGAGCGATAGATTCGAAAAATGATAAAAGCCGCGTGTAATTGGCGTCGTTATCACTGAGGTCGTCGTTATTGTTATGCAATGCGACGTCATCCAGGGCAAACACTACCCAATAGGATTTATTGACGGCACTTAATAAACCAGATTTACGTCTAATCGATACTATCTGGAAGTCCTCCAGCCCACGAAGACTCAGGTACCTTATGGCCCAAATAACTGATAGGTACCTGCTTCCCATAAATTTTCCATCACTCGGCCACCTCAATCGAACGAGCGAACGAGCGAACGAGCGAACGAGAATTCATGATCTTGCTCTATAAAACGAGTCGTCAATTACCAGCGATATCTGTACCTGCCGTAGTACGCCGCTGTACGCCGCTGTATGCCGCTGTCTTATCTCTCTACTAAATAATAGTCCTCCTAGAGCACCGTCCGGCATCCCAAAGGTCGCAGCATCGAACTCCCTGGGACGTAAAACGTCTGGTCTCTACGGCGAGATCCGAGAAGGCTCGACCCCTCTGATCCTTTACTATCGACAGAACATTCTTGTCTTTATCGGATGTGGCTGCCATCTTGGATAAACACTTATAGACGCAATCATTCGTGCGCTGGCTATGGATCTAAGCAAGTTCAGGAGCGAGCATATATTTTTTTGGCTGGATCAAAAAGATTCCTGGCCGACGCAATCGTTCGCACGAAGATTCTCCCACGTGTCAATAAAATATTATCGCTATGACTCTGTTGCGCGTCTCCTGCGACTCGCGGCAGTTTGTGAATATTTAAAGTGACAGTGGTTCGGATAATCGCGAAACGTGCTCGATGAGTCTACGCCTCCAGTGTAGAATCCGTCTTCTGCGTAACACGGTGCAGTGTTGGCGAGGTGCACGAAAATGCGTCAGAGTGCGAAGAGAAGGTGGGAGGGGATAAGTCGAAGTCGAAATCAAAGTCAAAGTCGAATGCTCAGCAGTCTCGAATCTCGAGTGAAATGTTTGCGGCACCCACGCGTCAGTCGGCTAGATGAACTTCTTGTTCTGCTGCAGTGAGTTATGATGAGGCCATGGCCTCGCACTATAGAGCCACCGTATATTTAACAACTGAAAGCACCCAAATGAGACCCAGGAAACAGCACAATTGCTATTGTAAAGAATCTTCAGCCGGAAAATATAATATTTATTTATTGACTATTTATGCACGATTCGCAGAAGCGTACGAATAACGTTTCCAATACGCCCGATTCGTCCGATTGCAGCACGTATGACAGCTCCGGAACTTTCATTTTCGCTCGAAATGGCAATAATATTCATTAGTCATTACTGATTAGTGACGATCAGAATTTAGAGAGGAAGCTCCCGCGGAGTTGATTTGTTAATCAAAATCATTATAGAAATGTTGCATACAGCGCTTAATGGCCGAGCGAACGTTTCTCGTTTCCGAGGTAATTCTCACTTGTGGGACATTTGGCTGTTTACTGTCGATTTCGAGAGTTTAAAAAGTTTAGTTACCCCGTCAGATGGAAGGATCAGATGATGTGAGGCTAGACGTGGCCAGGCGGCAGAAAAGTAGCATTTCCTCGTTTCCTTCTTTTTTAACGGGAGGCGCCATTGGAATCGACGGCGTTTCGATGCTCTCGGTGCTTCGCTGTTCCGCCTACCATAACCCTCTCCCCCATTGACCAAAGAACCTACCGACATTAGCCACGTTCAATGGATTGCCTGATGTTTCGTGCAAGGATTTATAACATATTTAGTAGCAGAGCCCAAGATACCACTTAAGATAACCTTGGGTATCCTCTTGTTCAGAGATTTATGAAAGCGCGGGATGCACCGTTGTCGCCATTGTGCGAGTATTAGGTAACCACCCGGCGCAGCTTTATCATCGTTCCTATCAAAGGACCCCCCCCCCCCCTTCCCTCATTCATCCTGTCCCTTCTCTGTCTCTCTCTCTCGCTCTCTCGTCTCAACACCATTCCTTTCTCTCAGAGCCACTCGAAAAGTTGGAAAAAGTTAAGAAATCTCACAGTTCGCAGGTTCTTTTTACTTAAAATCTCTTAATTTTTATTTCATCTGATTTTGGCTTTCGCAGAGAATGAAACGTATGTAAAAGTTCCTGGAACGACGAGTGGACGAAATGTGAGTACCAATGACAATAATAACAGAAGGTCTCCATGGATAAGAAAATGAATAGAAGAATGGAGCAACAATCTATTGCATAATACTATCTGAATCTAATCTAAATAATAAGATACAATCAATGAAAAGAGCTGTATAAACAAGCTGCATTAGGAGTTTCTAATAAGTGTGCTTATCGCGGTAGTAGTTACTTCGGCATTGACACGGTTAACACGCGGTACGGGATCCAGCCATAGGACCCACTAGGAGGGGCCTCTTGGGCACCACTCGTAGAGTCGGAACTGAAGATGCTACGTGCCTCCGACGCTCTCTGCCACGCAGATGATGATAACTTGAGGCTCAAAGCTTGACTTTCCTCGGCTTTCCTCGGCTTCACTCGGCCATGCTCGAGGAAGCTCGAGGTAGCTCGGGTCCCTTCGGCCTGGCGAGTGGTCGGCACAGCATTCAACAACCTGTTGCCGCCGAACATACCGTGTCTCTGTCCCATATTTCATCGTGCCAGAGCAAGACGGGCTCAAGTACCAGCAACGGATCCAGGAATGCCAGCCAGCCTCGAATTCGGCTAGGGGAATCTGGTGTCGGGCAATAGCGGGGCCCAAGTGGGGATCGAAGGTGGCCTCTACTCGTAATGGAGGATCAGCCGACTGGTTATCGGCACCCCTAATTAAAATCGAGCGTTCTCGAAGGTGCCGCCGCTTTCTTTCGGGTGCGCGACGAAAGACTAGGCAACCGTTCGACTGTTCGACTGTTCGAATGTTATCTCTTTTCTGTCGAATGGTACCGAGTACACGGAGCAGGAGAGGAAAGGGGAATGAAGATGATGTACTCGCATACTAACCGCTCAACAATGCTAAGTCTCTGCCTCTTCCTGCTCCTTTTGCTTCTTTTGCTCCTTTTGCTCCTTTTGCTCCTTTCGCTCCTTTTGTTGCTCCTGCTTCTTCTCACAATCAGCCACGCGCTGTACACCTGATGGATAGTCAGTCTATGCCTACGCAATATCACAGCGTGGATTACATGAAAGTAATTCGGAAGCAAGAAACGGGAGAAATTTGCAAGGAAGCGTCTCCGTTATAGAGGGGGGGTGTCGATGGAAGCGAGGAACCGGTTCGATCGTTCGAGAGTACGTGAATGGCAGTGGTGGTGGTCGTGATCATCGTCCTCGTGATCATCGTCCTCGTGATCGTCGCCCTCGCCGCTCAGGAATACTTAGCTACCTCTGGAGAATTGAACTCGCGCTTAATCTTCGCCGCTGAAACACGCTCTGGCATTTTTCACGGGCACTTCCTTGCGTGGGCTGGCTCACACACTGGCTCCTTTTACTTTGCGCCAGGCCGCGCCACACTCTTTCTTTCGCCGAGTTAATTCTTTGCCGCTGGTCAGCTATTGGAACAAATAGGCCTGATACAAGGGGGACTACGTGCTGGTTGCTGGTTCGTGCTTTGTAGGCTGCACCACGGAGAAATATGGGATCTCGTCGCGGGACGTCGCATTAATAACTCTGACTCATTTTTATCCTGGACGCATTGTAAGCACGGAAGCAGTTAATTACTTCGATGGCCACACAGAGTGCTAAGTTAAAAAATTATGCAATTATGCTAAACCATCGACGTCGATGTCTTTCCTCCTTTCCATCTTCTCTTTGTCGTTTGTTTCTCTCTTCTCGGGACTCGGCGGTCAGTCGCGGACGCAGATCTATCGACGTTTCCTCCGCAATTGGTTTCATTCTCCGGTTGAGCAGCAAGTGCTACCGGTAGTCGGATGCTGTGGCGTCTCTAGTCTCGCAGCCACAAGCGGTGCGCTCGAGGAGCTGAGGAGAGAGAGAGAGAGAGAGAGAGAGAGAGAGAGAGAGAGAGAGAGAGAGAGAGAGAGAGAGAGAGAGAGAGAGA
>JARQSV010000237.1:62237-75078 GCA_030142285.1 Calameuta idolon | reverse complement strand
AGAGAGAGAGAGAGAGAGAGAGAGAGAGAGAGAGAGAGAGAGAGAGAGAGAGAGAGAGAGAGAGAGAGAGAGAAGATTGGAAGGACGAGGAGAAGGACGAGGAGAGACAGCAAAGGAGACTCGGAGGCGCAGGAGTCGACTGCTCGAGGCATCCATTCCCCATGCGTCGCTCTTCTGCTATCTCCGTGCGAGAAGTATCGACCGTCCTTGTTTGGACACGAGGCACCTGTTGCGCAGAGTTTCGAGTCAGCGCCGCAGCGTGGCGGTACCGTCTAACGATGACGACGAATTCGCAATAAGACCTACGAGAAGTTTTTTATGGCACTTGAAATCCGTGCGTACTGCGGACTACTTATGGACTGAGGAGGGAGCTAACGGAAGTAACGACGTGACGGAAAAGTGTTACGCAAACTACGGAATAAAGGAGGAATTTTAATCGGGATTACTCGCGGGATCCCGATATCGCGGCACGAGGCACAATGCTCCCTCTTGTAACGATCGAGACGTGAGCGGAGACGAGTTAACGAACGGTAAAAATGAACGCGCGTCCAGCGAAATGACATCTACCGGCAACGCGAGAACGAGAGGCTGATTCTTCGGTAGGCTTAGTCGAGATCGTCGAGATCGTCGAGATCCATCGGATTACGAGAGATCTCGCGATGCCAATTTTGAGCGGCCGATGTGACTCAAGAACCTCACGATTTCACCCCAATCCGACAAGCTTGAAAATTCGAAACCACTAGGGCGGTCTCTAACGAGCGCCCCGCTGTCACGAACGAATAATAAACACTCGAAATTTATACCCAAATAAAAAAATTTGTTGGGTCGGATTTAATTAGCGCCGATCCACGATACCATTTGTAACATCGTGGACTTCGCTTCAGATGCATTTTATGGCAACTTTTCAGCTTGGGATCTACAGCGACTTACGGCAATCGCGAACAATTTATATGTTTATTAGGCAAAATAATTGACTGACGATGCCGGAATTTATTGTCGTTTAATCGTATCGATTAAATATTACATAATTTCAATCTTCACTCGTTATTCTCTTTTTTCATAATCGTTACGTTCTATCTCAATACTTGAACATACTTACTATGTACACGTGCCAGTCTTTTTCTTGATCCTTTGTTCTCGAGAAAAATCAGCAATCGAAAATTTTCTCTTTGGAGAAAAGGAATGAAGGAAAAAATGAAGGAAGGAAGGAAGGAAGGAACTCCCCCCCTCCCTCCCCACTCATCAACGAAGGAACCGCCAGTTGACAAATGCTTTTCATGCGACGTAGCTTTTAACTACTTAAGGCTTAGCCTAATTGGCAATGGCGTATATTCGCGCTGCGGATACTCCGAGATCTTATTGTTATTTATTTTAATTGCCAGTGAATATTTAAGAATTGGGATTGACAATGACGAGGATTCTCGAGTAGTGCCAATGATAATTCCAGCGACGCTAATTAAGCAGAAGAGCCAAGGTACGCAAGACGCGAGGAACTGGACTCTCTATTCTCGCTTTTGAAGAAGACGAAAAATATGTGAAGGTAAAGACCCCTGGCGAAGAGACCCCCGCCGAGAAGATCCAGGACTCGTGACACTGGAAGATCCGAGATCTTGGGAGCTTACTGAATCTTTCCTCGCATATCTGATCCTGCCAGACTGCTCCTGGATTTTAACTTCTTCGCTGTCTACGTGATTTTTCTTCAAATTGTTCTGAAGGCGGGTGTCCTCCTCTTGGGCTTTCGTCACCGTCAATTGACGGCACGTCAGACCTCGTGTCGGTTCAAGCCATTCTGATCAATTACCTTCTCTACGTAACCTAGAATTATGCGATTTGGAGGTTAGACCGTCGGCTACAATTAGAAACGGTGCGTCACCCGATAGATTCGAAGCTTCCGAAAGGATCATCTTCTTCTGACTGAGCTTAAATAAAGTATCTAAAGTTTTGCGAAGCTTCACCGATTCACTTTTCGCAATAGCAGCAAACCACCTCTTTCGTATTATAGTTATTATTAGATAGTAGTTACTATTGTATTTAAAAAAAATTAAAGAACGACAGGAAGCAGTGAGACAAAAGGGAGCGAAATAAAGAAGGAAGCATCAGAAGCTTAAAAAGATGGCAGGAGGATCTCGTCCTCTCCGCTGAGGAGAACGAAGAACGAAAAGAGTGAAACGCAGAGGCAGAAGATTCTCTGGTTCTAATGCGAGCGAGCCGCCAGCAGTAGGAGCTGACGTAACGCGTGATCTATCTAGCAAGCTATATGCGTTTCTCGAAAGTGCTTTGCGCGAAGGCCCACATTAGACAATTAAATCTTTTTAATCGTTCGGGTAATTGTTCCGAATTAGAGATCCTGTCCGTCCGCGAGCGAACGTGCTCCCTGATTATCATTGGTGTGCGTGTGCGTGAGCGTTGTGCGTGTGCGTGTGCGGGAGGCTGCGGAGAGGAGCGTCGAGGGAGCACTTAGCCAGAATACGCCAGTGATTATTGGCCGTGATAATGATCGAGTCGCTGCAGTTGTCTATGGCGTGATTGCAGCTCGCAAGATCCTTAGGCCATGTGAGGGTGGTTATTAGGGCAACCGGTTCCATCTTCGAACGCCTGGAACCCTCCGCGCTGACGAGACACTCTCTCTGCATCGGACACTGTTCCTCCTAGTCCCCACCTCCCCTACCTACCCTTCTCAAATATCCTCCACATCACCTCCTAGCTCCACCTTTCGCGTCTCCCTCGGCCACTTTTATCACTTTCAATCATCTTTCCACTTCCTCTTCCTGATAGTCATCAAAGTCATTCATCCGCAGATCCATACTGATTGTTCTTCGTGGTCTCCTTTGACGATTACGAACGGACATGATATGCAGGCTACGACCCTTCGCGACACGCTTCTCTTAAAGTTCATTCACCGAATCGCTTGACGCACCCTCAAGAGACAATATAATGGACCCAAAATCAAGAGTGAGCGATTAAAAGTAGATTTAAATTGACTGAGAAGCGCCTTGAGAGACGATCGGAAAGAGTGGGGGAGGGAAAGAAGAAAACGAGAGAGAGAGAGAGGGGGGGGGGGAGAAAGAGAGAGAGAGAGAGAGAGAGAGAGAGGGAGAGAGGGAGAGATGAAAGACTCACTCGCACTTCCATGGTCCGGTACCTTGGCAATAAATCTTTCTAACATGTAAGTAGTAACTAGTAACCGATTCATATTTATACGACTGTTGTGAGATATTAGCTATTATAAAGAGTTATAGCCTGACCCTCTCACTACGGGGTAGGAACTAGGAATGACTGTGATCGCGTGTTATGAATTATGCTGCGAAACCCGCTCGTTTCATTTTTCGAATTAGGTATTAGGTAGTAGGTAGTAGGAATTAGGAATTAGGTATAATAATGAATAATGATAAACGGGACCCCTTGTGCCTTCGGGAGGAGCCCGGCACCTCGAGTCAATTTCTTCCTACCTAAACATGCGCCTCCTCAGCTCGATTTCTTGCAAGACTCTCATGATCCCCAGAGGAAAATTTACGCAGAACTTATAGAGGAGATACGGCTGCCATAGAGAATCAACTGTGGCTTCGAATTAGGAAAATCCTGTGGGCTCACGCGAAGATGCATAAAGCGTATGTAGCCTGGTATTCGAGGTTACTCGAAGACTCGCTTATTGAGTCAAATCGACTGGGCACTGATCTGCTTTTGAATTTGGTAAGGGTAACGGCAACAGCTGGCAGATTCTAAAATTCTTTATACTTCTTCGATCCCAACATTTCGGGGCCTCGAATATCGTCGCTACTATCTTCCTGTCGCCAACCTCGTCATTTTCCCGTCATTTTGTACATTCGAATTCTCTCAAAATATTATACTCGCTTCGGCGCATTTTATTCAGGCATGACGGTCATTATGTCTTTTGGCGGGCCCCCGGGACGACCCTGACTCGGTGATTACGATTTCGGCCCCCGAGTCCCGGACTGGAAATCCTCTTAAATGCCAAATTATACGTATGCTAAGTGGCGCGATTTAAATTATTATCATCTCCGTTGAACCTAAATCCTCTTCCGAGAAAGATTATAAGATCGTTTTGCGTCCCTCTTTCCTCATTTGAATGTGATTTGAACTGGCAGTGGTGCACAGTGATGCACTGCAGTGGTGACATGCACCATCTTTCATTTTTCTTCATTAGATCAAAATCTTTTCGGCTCTTGATTAATTCACCAGGCAGATCTTTTGCGCTCGAAAGAAATGAGGTCAGCCAAAATTGATCTCTCTCGATGATCATCTTGTCGGTAGTTGACTTGTTCGGAATAGAAGAAAATAATTCAGGATCTTCGGGCTGTCCGAAATGGAAAATGAAAGTCACTGGTCAAATGATAGCGCATTATAAAACAAAGCGTGCGCGGGTTAGCCCTATTGGAGGTGGTTCTAGTAATAAGTCGTTAATTTGAATGCGCGTGTGATGAATTATTTAGGGAACGACGATTATCTTAATATACCTATTCACCTACTCGGTCGCGCCCGATTGCTCACGTATACCTACGTACTCGCTTTCTGCTCTTATTTTTGACAATGGAGGCGTCGAGGTGCGTCAGGACGCATGCGTCCTGGAAAGAGAGCTAATTGTCGCAGTCGCGTTTCCGGCAAAAGTTTGAAGTACACTGACGAGAAAGGATAAGGGGGCACGTGTAACGAACAGTGACACTTGTTTTCCTGCTCGGAAATACATATCTGACGTTGAAAGAGCCCGGCCTCATTGGCCGTTAGTTATACTCTGTTGTGCTCGTAAAATTCCGAGATTGGCATCCGTTCGAAGTTCAAATGTTTCAAGCTCATCGTGAGAGAGGAGCATATGGTCTCTCGACGCTTCAACCCTGTTATAAGAAAGGGGCCAGCACCTCGGGGAAGGAAGATCGTCGAAAGCATTCCTGAAGAGTCTTTGCGACGGGCAGGCAGCCAGTCCTTGCCGGCGTTCAGCCAAAGATGGACGAACAGAAAGGAACTCCGGTGATTTCGGAATATTCTGTGGGTGGGAGGCTACGCGAGACGTGTCCTCAGGCCCTAAATCTCTCGAATACTTGTGTTGACCATCGCACGATTCGGTTAGCCCCCTCTCCCCCTCCCCCCTATCCATTTCTCCATTCATCCGGATTATTATAATTGCCGTTTATTTGGGCACCACCGTCCTCATAGCCCGGAGCTAACTGCGAACAGGAACGCTGAATTACGTGGAATTCCTGGCCCAGTCCTCGAACGCTTGATTAGTTCAGTCATTCTAGGCAAAAGGAACCCATACTGTTCTAGCGATTGCCAAGAAACGCAACCAAGAAAGAGGTGGGTGTGCGTCGAGGGGTTCGTAGAACGTGCGATCACTCGAACGCGGCAAAAAAGAATGACGTGGAACCGCAGGTAACATCTTTAACAATGAACAATGGACGACAACAACTCGTAATTCTTTAAATGACATATTTATTGTTTAAATTAAAAGTAGCAGTGTTATATATATCTACAGGGAAAGGTACAAAGATGTAAGTTTTAATGCGGCAATAACAATAATGTCATATGAATTTTCTTTCTCTCTCGTAATAGACGTACGTAAGAAAGTAGTAAGTGATAGAAGCAAATCTTTTTATACTTTTTTAAAATTTATTCCCTACCGCACATGAATTGATCGCAAAAAAGAAGGAGACTCGAGGGAGGTAAATGCGGTCGAGCGTAGAAGTAAAAAAAAACATAAATCACGAAAAGCAACTACCGACGGAAGGTACGACAAAATTCTTAATAAAAGCAGATCTAATTTCAAATATCATTCGCTCGTTGAGCCTTAATATCCATACTAACGATTCTTCGCCGTGACATGGTGGATGCCGCACAATTATATCGGGTATTTACGAGAAAAGGTTCAAGCATCAATTTCACTTACGTCTAATTAGCAACGTTACACTTCTTATGGTATTATCCTTAAAAAGTATAACTCGTCCTCGCAGTCGTCTTATGTATCGATTTACGGTGTGCTCGCCAATTCAATGCAATAGAGAAATTTCGATGCAACGTACCATTTAACATAACGGTACCGTTACGTAACGTAGTGCCAGAAGTGACGTGCCACAATGAAACAAGAGAGTATGGAAAGTTAAAGATTTGTGCCTTTGTATCGACTGTACACGAATAACTCTTCTTTTTGTAAAAGTCATCTTAATTCTAATATAACGTATTTACAATAGATTATTCAGGAGTTACACTAACACACATACAAAAGGGAGAAATAACTCAAGTTTATCGTATCTCGTACAGGACTGCATTGACGTAACAATGAGAATATCTGGCCGCTAACGTCTTGTATCAATATATTTTATGTACGTCACATTTTGAGTGTTCTTCGAGGTCTTCACGGGAAGTTTATGGAAACGAGCCATCTCGCTAAACCCCATAAAAGCTATGACCAGCCCCCCTCCCCCCGTCCCTCCTCCTGCACTTATTTTTCTTTCTCTAGTCATTATCATTACTTTTATCGCCGTTAAGTATTTTAAGCAAAATTTTCAGCCGGCAGTCTTATATTTCTCGTCGGAATAACGCAACGATTCTTTCTTTATGTCATCGTACTTTATCTTGATTTCAGTTTCATCGGGTGTATCGGACTGCGCAGCGTAAGTCTACGTTAAAACGTTGGCAAAACTTAAAAGATTTAATTGGTCATGGTTACGTATGCAAGTCTATGTTAAAGAAATAGTGTCCTTTCAATAAAAAAAAAAAAAAAAACTGGATCTGAACCTCAGCCGTTTTCAATTGGCCAAGAGAACTTTGTGATGAACAAATATTTAGCAAACTTTGGTTAAACTGGCGGTAAGGCCCAGAGAGTCGCCGTCTTGTCTGCCGACGTGCTCAGGAATGAGAATTCTGTTGGATGCCAACGACCGGAAATCACTTTGTCCTGGTGTTGAGCGACAACGACGCTTGGTAGAGGCATCGTCAAGTCACCTGCAGAAATAAAACAGGAAATTTGGGCTTTAGACTCTCGGAAATTCCAATTGGAGAAATCTCCTTTTGGACTCAAAGTGGAACCAACCTTGCAAATCCGTGAGTACGAGTTTGTTGTCATAGCCGGCGGTGAGTAGATAGTAAGCTGATGGAGAAAAGCGAATACTTCTGATGTCAGCGGCGTGAGGCTTAAAGCACTGGACGGTTCTACCACCGCGAATGTCGAAGAGAACGCAGCTGCTGTCCTCGTGACCGGAGACCAGGAGCCTCCCGGAGGGATCAACGCAAAGTGCTGCTACAGGGCTGCCAACCTGTAACGGAATCAAATGCTACTCAGAGACAAGTACAATTGGATTCCAGTTTTCAGTCTTCATCATAGGCGTCCGATAAAGTTTCGAGTACGTCTGCGGGTAGAGAGTACATCTCTCAGTATGCAAAAGGTCGCGAGACGATCATCGAAGAACGGCGCGTGTATTAAATGGAAGGAAAGTTTATCGGACGAGAAAATAAAAAGAAAAAGAAAAAACGAAGATAAGAGCAAGAAAATCGCGTAAGTAATAAAAGAGTTTCTGAAGAAAAGTGAGACTATCTCGGGTCATACCTTACTGCCAGGTACCGTTGCTGGTGTGACCATGTTAACGCAACCCCTTGTCCTGAGATCCCAAAATCTGACGGTCTTATCCTGTGAGCCGCTGACGAACATCGCACCGCCCCAATTGTAGAGCGTGAGAACGTGTCCGCTGTGTCCACTGAGGGCTTGGAAAGGCGTAGACGTCCTGCAGTCTGTCACGTAGATCTTGCAATCGCCGGCACCTCCGCTGATCAGGAGGCTCGACTTGTTCGAGGTGTCCTCGAGGAAGCAGAGGTCGCGCACTGTTCCATCGTGCATCGTCAGATCCACATCATCGCCTGCGTCGGAAGTACATTTATTAAAGAGAAGATGAGGGTCAACGCGATCATCGACAAAATAATTATAGGGATTTCGTGATCCGAGTGGGACTCGTTACCTCCACGGTTAATCGTATTATCGTATCAGTCTGTTTGTACGTGTAGTTTTACCTTCGAGGTTAGAAGTGCATGCGTTGAATCGCATCAGTTTGACTGTCTTGTCGTTGCTCCCGGTGGCCATGAGTTGTCCGTCCGGAGTCCAGGCTAGACAGTAAATCGAACCCTTGTGGTGTTTTGTTCTCTTGAAGAGAACCGTGGGTTGGTAGGTCTGGTGATCCTCCCTGATCGAAGAGAATAACGTTAATAACTTTAAGCGAAAGATACGAACGACTAGAGGAGACAACCAGGGAGGAGAAAGATCGTGCGAGTCTCGGGACACTCTTGTGCCTCTCGCAATTGCATTCTCGTTCCCAGGCATCGTTTTTCCTACGTTCCTAATTAAATGATTTCCGAGAACTAATAACTGGTCGGAAAGCTGGGAGGAAGTGGCGAAGCTAAAAATGCGGAAAGCAGAAAAGAATAAAACGAGTGCCTCTCGCTACGTTCTACACTTTCTCATAAAAGTTTATGCAGATATAATTAGAAAAGATTTTCCCGACGCAGCTTGTCTTCTCCGGCCTTCACTGCCTACGCAAGATTCCACTCCGGAGGAGTTTCACTTTTCCATATGTATTTTACGCGTTGTTCAATGAAGCTGGAGACTCGCGTCTTGTCATTTGCCAAAAGATGATGACCTCTCATCATTTTCATTTTTAGCGAAGCCCTCCCCTCCCCTCCCCGTTATTTATGAGAATCTTTCCTAAGGCTACGGATCGAATGTCCTGTGTACGTTGTGTCTTTTTTTTTTAAATAGCGGAAAAAGAACTAACGGCCGCAAGAGCACGAAAAAAAAAAAAACAAAAAAAAAAACAAATAAAATTCTAAAGAGCAAATTTCATGACCCGCGCATAGCTATTGTGCGATATACGTATTATGTCATATATCTGCACGATCGTACGATTTTAAGTCATTAAATGGAAAGTTCTTTTTTTTTCTTTAGTTTCGTAACCATCGCGCATATTCATACCCGTTTGACGTAACGTCCTACTTCAATGCAACGGCCGCCATCATCATTGCACCTCGTTAGAAGGTGTAGTTTCGCAGCGCGACTGATGAATTTCGGAAAATCGAGATCAACAACGATTCCAATAATTGGCCAGGAGTGCGTCCGGACGTAAGGTCGAGGAACGAGTCGATTTACAGAGCAATTTATGCTCCGGTTGGCACGAAGGATTTGCCTGCGCTCACGCGGAAGATCGGTAAGGATCGTTGGGACCCGTCGACAGATGGACACGCTTATAGGCACCTGTGTGCCTTATTTACAGAATGGCCGATACTTACCGAACGTCACTGAGTTTCGGGTAGGCGCATATTCGCAGGGTCTTTGAATTTGATCCGACTGCGTAAAATTTTCCATGAGGATGAAATTCGGCACAACGAACAGCCTGAACATCTTCGAGCGCAGTAACCGGAACGAATCTGGGTCGGCCGCCGTTGCTACTTCCGTTACTCGCGTCCAGTTCCGATCTTGGTTCCTGCTATAGGGAAAATCAAAATCCAGAGTCATTATTTAAAGATACACAAAATGGTGCTCTCTGAGTGAAACTTTTAAAGTCGATAGGGACCCCTTCGAAGAATTGTCTCATAAAAGCAAGCGTTCACTAGGTGCTACATTATCGGGTTGCAAAAGTGCAGATACTATCAATGACAATGGAGAGTCAGCGAGAATAACCAAACGAGCGTTAATCGCTGTCATCGGTGTCATCGCTGCTCCCGGTAGCAACGAGTCCCAGTGACCTTCCGTCGAGCATCTGGGCTAATTAAAAAGAAGTTCGGAGGGTGAGATTGTTAGACGTAACGGATGACGAAACGTTGAATAAAGTAGAAAGTCCGAGGAGGACGAACTCGAAAGGAAACGAAGCGAATGGAGCCTACTAAGTGTTGTCTTTCAGGCAGTGAGCGACGTGCGAGCCAAGCGCGAGCAGATTCGGTAAATCCTCGAGCGATCTTCGCTTCGCGCCGGTGCTCGTACTCGAGGAATCAGGCTAACACCGGCGGGACAAACGGTCTATTACTTAAAATCGTTCTAATCTTCCTCGCTCGACTTGCGCAACTTCATTCTGGCTGCCACGTCTTTCATTAACTTTAGACCTCTTTACTCTTTACTTTCCGAGGACTCCGATTACTCGTAATTATCTCCGAGAATTATTATCGGATTGCTGGCAAAGCAGACGGACTGCTTGCACGTTCCTCGATGTCTTTGAAGTTCCTAATGTTCCCGATATTCAATTTTGAGCTTTCAAAAATTTCACTGGGAATTGCTTGCGCTCGTCTTAGAAGTTGCTGCTGCGATTCGAGTTTCTCCGCCAGAAAGAACGCAACATCCATCTCACACCCAAGACCCGAGACCCAAGACCCGAGACCCGAGATCCAAGAGACCCGAGACCCGAGAGACCCTTCCCTACGATGGACCCTTGCACAGCCTCCACGAATGAGATTTGCTTGGCTCGATGCCTTCATCGTTCCCGCAAAGCCCTCCGCAGCATTCGCATTTTTTTAAAGTCTGCGTCTTCCCATTATTCTGTCTACTCGTCGCCACGCAAACGACGGCAGCGAATGCCTTGACTTTCACTGAATTTCTAAAACACCGCACGGATGTACGTTTATTCGGCACAAGGAACCGTCTCGTAATCTGTCAAATGTCGCCGCTAAGACGAGTATAAAGTTGCATCAGTTTATGTGCATATATTATAGATATCTTAGGATCAATTACAGAAGCAAGACGATATGACATTCATACGCAATCATTACGTAAAACGAGAGGATCGCGAGTTGAAGAATCTAAAAAAAAATCGGATATAAGAGCATCGAAAAATGAAGGGGAAAGGGGGGGGGGGGCAGCTGACACTCGAGAATCACAACGAAGCGCTCCTCCTCTCCCTGCTAGTGACTTTATAAGAAATAATTAACCGTCCTGGAATTCGCAGATATTCCAGGCAGTGTTTCCCCCTCGCAATTCCACAGCAACGGTCCGGAGCGCCACCGTTTTACACGCTTCCGTTCTCGAAGATTCTAGGTCACAGCCAAGCGTCCATCCGTCGCGGCGATTCGACCTTCGAGTTTTATTCCCGATTTCTCCTGGGTTCGCATCGGGACCTCGTGAGCGTCTCGTGGTTCCACAGAGTTCGTTCGTTTCTCATTTTCGATAGAGCACCTATCCCGGCTGAAATTGGGTTAACAGAGAAACTTTAACGAAAACGAATAATTTACATATTATAGATTCGAAAATGCGACAACTGAGAGCGTAACGTAAATGACTTAACTGCGTGGCAAATATCCGTTTGATGTTCACGATAGTTCGCGATGCTTCGCACTCGCAGGCATCTCGAAATCCTTTATTGTTTTCAGAAAGAGAAAGCGTCTTAATGCGATTCGATTCATTTTCTTTCGCACCGCACGGGGAAACTCAGATTGGCCGATACTCCCAAGTGAGATTCTCACGGTTTGCAGAGATAGAATATTCCGCTATTAAATGTCGCCCGTAATGATAGAGAGGGGGGGGGGGGGGGGGGTATGGTGCTTGATGTGGCGCATCAGAACGAAAATGCTCTATTAAATTAATGATCTTTAAAAGATTTGCATTCCGAAAGACTCGCAGCCGCTGGACGGCTGCAGTACGAGGGATGCGAGATAACATCTTCCAAGGAGAATCGGAACCAAATAAAATGGCGAGTACCGCGCCAGAAGGGATAAAAGGGGAGATAATGGCGGATCGACACAGACATCGAATGAAGCCAAAGGACAGTGACGCTATGATCATCATCGATGACACGTGATCAATGATCAATAACAGGACCAAGAAGGACGAAAAAAGACGAAGAAAGAACAACGTTAAGCCGCTTTGACTGCGACAAGAGATTCGGAGACGGCATATTTTGGATTTTGAAATGACTGGCCGCGCCACATCTATCCATTGGAGACGCTCTTAAATTTAATTTAGAGAATGATCCTCCTTACGAAATTGACACTACGACATTAATATCAAAGGAGTGGCAAATAATGATATACATATTAAATGAGAGTAAGAGGTGTAACATTACGTAACGTCGGGTGACCTTTCGAGAGAGGCTGTATCTTTTTTTTCAAATTCTACGAGAGCAGCCATCGTTTCGGCCTTTCCACTCGCTGAAATTCTCGCGCAGTTTTAGCTATGAGAAAGAAAGCAAATGAGACTTTCGAAGGCATGCGATACGTCGTCGCACCGGAGGTCGACTAACAATAAGAATCCAATCTGACGTCCTAACACGCGCCGAATGTGCTGCCAATATTCCGGCAGGTTTTCATGGTTTGTTAGCCAAGAGGAATCTTCGGAGAAAAATAATAACGAGACAGCGAGCAGCCAGATCGCTGAGAATTCAAATACGAAAATCCGGATACGATCCGGTGAAACCAACCGGATTGTAACTAGGTTGCGGCACACTTTTTTTAAGTACTCGCCGTCAACGTCATTAGGTCTATTTGGTAGCCGATTCAACTCGGGAGAACTTGAAGTGAATTCGATTTCCTCCTGGTTCGAGAAATCTCTAATTTCTACTACTTGCTCTCTAAACTAAAGTTGATTTTTGTCAACCGGGCATTTTCGGGCTGTTTCTCGCGAAACACAAAGCACCCAAGAAGACCGTTGGTATCCATAACGCTTGGGATTCGGCGATAAAAGAGCGCGAGGAGTCACGTCGATTTCTTGCAGCTCTGTAGCATCCGAAAAGAAAACGAACCGACAAGATCGCGACAGCACGGCCTAGTAGGCGCAATAATCCTCGGAACTCTCTCTCTCTCTCTCTCTCTCTCTCTCTCTGTCTCTGTCTCTGTCTCTGTCTCTGTCTCTGTCTCTGTCTCTGTC
>JARQSV010000237.1:1029-62137 GCA_030142285.1 Calameuta idolon | reverse complement strand
TGTCTCTGTCTCTGTCTCTGTCTCTGTCTCTGTCTCTGTCTCTGTCTCTGTCTCTGTCTCTGTCTCTGTCTCTGTCTGTCTCTCTCTCTCTCTCTCTCTCTCTCTCTCTCTCTCTCTCTCTCTCTACCCCCCCCTCTCTCGGCAGAGTATTTTCTGTTATTCTTGGGTCCTTATGCGATTTTGCCACACAAAGTCACTCTCACCGATCGACCGATCGACCGATCGACGATCCATAACCAAGATATATCTAACAAGCAGAATGGTATCGAAAAGAACGAAACATTCTTCCCCGTGAAAACCGTCCTACTAATTGTAAGTAAATCGTGGCAATTTTCTTTCCGGTTTTCAGAATCTATCGTATTATCGGAATATCAGAAGACAAATTGTATATAGTAAATGTATATAACATGACGGTACCTCTTGTTACGGTCGGAACAAGGCAGAGGCATTAAGGCGCAGTCTCCGTCCAATGGCGTAATAGTTCCGAAAAACGATTTATTGGTTAACGATCGATAATCGACTTCCTGTCCTTTCCATTTCTTTTCTTTCTCTTCCCCCTCTCGGGGCACGAGAAGAAATCCGGACAAACGAAAGGGGATCTCATAGCCCTTGCTGCCAGGACAGAGAGTAAAAGTCTTTCCCATTGAGATATAAGAGAATCCCTCTTTGAAATCGAGTAAAATTCCATCCCATCCCATCCCATCTACGGATCATGCTGCGTTTCGCAGAACTACTTTCTAACGGAGATAGGAGTTGGCGAAAGGAGCATTTAAGATTCCAATCGACGTTGCTACGAGCAAAAACCCATTAAAACGAATGAACAACTGTAGACCGTGAACGGAGACGCTCATTGTGAACGAAAACGGATCGTCGGAGTCCTTTTATTTTATTTCTTTGTTTCAAAGCTAACGAAACGCGAAAAAGCTCGCGACTCACAGTCAGTGCTGCTTGGCAGCAGAATCGAAGATAAACTCGAAGCCGATTCAAAAGAGAAGAAGGACGGTTGAAGGGATGGGGGGGGGGGGGAAGCCAGGGTAGCCGCAACGAAAGGCAGCAGCACCACTGCGGCTCGTGAATTGCTAACTGTCATTCTTCTATTCTCTTCTATTCTAACTCTATGGGACAACGAACCATATAGCTTCCACGACGTCGTCCGAGTCTCGCGCTCCTTTTCTCCTCAAACTTCTGCACCAAGTCGGACTTTCCGCATCTCTCGAGATTGACGTCTCTCGTTCCTTCGACCTCGAGTAAATTCTCCATCGACCTTCTACTCTGCATACGACCCTTGTGATGACCCGCGGTTACGTGGTTCCCGTTCTCATCATTGTAATCCTCCCAGTCGCTGATCTCGCTCCTAACATCCTCCAAGGATCTTGTTCTGCCAACGGAGCAGGTGCACGGGGGCAGGCTGCTTCTACCATGGCCTCCAGAGATTTTGGCAGCCCTTGCTCGCCCACCTTCCATCAACATCATCCTCGGAGAGAGTCCCATCGCTGGGACTTGGAGAGTCTGACCGGCCGCTGGCGGAGGCATCGCGTTTCTATAGAGCGGCGTCAAGTAGTAATAGTCGCGTCCCTTGTTTCCAGGCATTCTCGTCGGCAAGTAGTTGTAGTCGTGACTGGATAAATGGGCCGGAAGCCAGCGTGATAAAGGCTCGACCGGAAGCATCGGTCGGTAGCAAAAGGAGGGTCCTCTCGAGGGGCTATTGCGATACATCGGAGGCCAAGCGCGGTGCTTCCCGTCGTTCCCAAGCCGTGGATCCATTCTTGGATCAAGAATCCTTAGGTCACCCATCTCATCGAATGTCACTGATCTTCACTGATCTTCACCGATCTTCACCCGATTCAATTGGATGCGAAACACGGGCTCACAGGAACCAAAATCGACCCTCACTTTTCCAAGTGACGTTCGACGCTGTCAATACTGGATTCCATAACCATACGATAGCCTCTTCTCCTTCTTTCTTTTCTTTTTATATTTGTTTAATCCTCTATTGTCCTCGAATATTTTCTCCTTGACTCTCTTAATCCTTTCTCAATACGACGGCATAAACTTGGGAGGTGTCGTCGGATTATTTTGATCTCTCATCAAATTTATTATATTGGTAGTCCTTTAGTCGGGTGTAACATTTAACCGGTTGACATGTCGATCGATATTTCGCCGATTCGGAACACGAGGCAGGAACGAAATCGAACGTCCACGAGGAGGCACTGCGATTCACGTTTTCACGATATCATCCTTCGTTTCGACACAAAGGACCACGTCCGGCAAGATAAAGGTCACGAAATTATGGCTGGATACACTACGTCGTTGTTTTTCATGCAAGCAGGAGAACGCGACTGTACTCGGCTGAGTGCAGCGAAGGAGTGTGTAGGTAGGTATGTTCTTGCCGAGTGAGTTCGAGTAGACGAGAAGCCGACCTACTTCTTCCTGAACAACGTTCTCTCTCTCTCTCTCTCTCTCTCTCTTTCTCCCTCTTGCCTCTCCGCCACCTTCCTTATCGTCCCTTCACTCAACTGAACCAACTGAACCGCGCTCATCCGTTCGCTTCCTCCATCAAAAGACCAGAATCGCGACAACGAGCCATAAGCGAGAAGGCCTCTTCCTCCAGTCCCGAGTTTTCGTCAAGCATCATACATCACCATATTAATCATTCATCGTCATTCGATTTCCTTCGGAGGTGCTCGTGACGTCTTCGACACTATCAACGCAAATTCAGAGCACCTCGAAATTAAGATCTGGAGGATCGATGTCAACGAAGCACGATTCTAGGAAACGGTATAGATAAACACTTTGGTAGATTTAGATTCTCTACGTCCTCGAGGAGGCTGCCGGCTTTCACTCCGGATGCTGCATCCTTTTTTCAAGCGATACTCATGACAGTGTGTGTTGTACGCATTAGAAACTTGGAGAGATTATTTGCACTACGTCAGGGAGTGACGATACCTGTCGATCTGCCGGTGTACGTGGCCGTCAGCGTGATCGACGCTATTGTCGGTTTTCATATTTCAATACAGTTGAAATCCACCTCGATTAGGAGAGCCCGCGGGAAGACTGAAATTTGCGCTAGGTTTTTCCGTTTACAAGTGATTCGGGATCAGTTAGGTAGATTGAAGTGGAAAGGCGTATGCTTGGTAAAAGTCAAAAGAAGAATACTGCTGTAGTCGCATTGGCAACGTCCACCCATAACCTAACCTAACGTAACCTACCTTTGCGCAGTTACGATATCTACGTGCCGTCATCGGCCTATGACGGATTTCCCTCATACGATCCGTTAACAATTATTTATTGACGATTGACGACTGACGATTGCGCCTTTTACGCTTCTTTTCCTTTATCCCCCCCCCCCTCTCTCCCTATCCCTCTCTCCCCATCTCTCTCTCCCCCCCCTCTCTCTCTTTCTGTCTTTATTTGTAGAAACGTCACCTAACCTCCATGAATGAGCTGCCCTCACACCTTATTCCCAATGACTTGCAATTTAACTCTGCAGCCGCGTGGAACGTCAAAACGAAAGAGATCGACTTAACGCGGGAAATAGTTCGTTTTTAAGATACGAATAGAGTATTAGATATGCTTTGCGATAACTAAAAATTACGAAGCTGCATCCTGCAAGGAAACAACAAGACCTTCTGGTGGCCCCAAACTTTTTACAATTAGTCAACTCGCGTTGGACTAAAACAAACGAAATTAACCTTCGCGGAATCCATTGCGGAGGGTCCTGTTACTCGATAATTGTTCCTTCGTTGGATCTGCATCCATGTATCTGCCCGAATGAGATAGCCTTGGGCTATGAGAGATCGGCCATCAATCGCGACGTCCTTTGAGACGAAGCTGAAGCTAACAGCCGAGTGATTTGACATATTTGAATTTCGAAAAAAGAATAATTTTAGGTCTTGCTTCCTGTTCATTTTTTGATTGCTGATTGGAGCACAAAAAATAGAATATTCATGCTTACTTTGGAATTTCTATCAACTTTCCAAATACTCGGCTGTTAAGCTTAACGCCGCGCACTGCATATAACACGCAAATCTTACGATAAATGAGTTCGAATTTTTCAAATTCACGAAATTGTTTCATTAATTTCAATTAATTAATAATTTTTTTTAAGTTGTTTTCTCCATATAGATCGAATTTTATTAGTCAAGTTCGAAATAACGAATTACGCACTGCACGAGGGCCTGCAGCACAGCACACTCTGTCGGCCCAGTGTGCACGGTGCGCGCTCGGCCACTGACTCTGTCTCCTACTTATATCTTGAGCCTTCATCGAAATGAAACGTATCGGTAAGTATTGAGAAAGTATAGATACTTTCTTAATTGCTTAAGTACCTACACGGACTGTTCGCTTAAAATTACCGTGAAACTCAAGTAGACATATACATGTAAGTATAATGAGCTGCCAAAGAATAAGCAAATAGCAAATATGAAGAATTATGCAACGTGACTAAAATCTAATGAACGTCGACAGCTCGCAGAGGTGAACCAGAATATTTCGGAAGAAAACAGAGGCAGTCCGATTAGTGGGAGACGTCGGCATTTTTGCTAATTCATTGTAAGATGCAGAGGAATTATTGACATACACTGCCAATACTAAAGATCTAAAGAATTACCAAATCGTCAGGGTCAAAGGTTTCGCCGAAAAAGAGAACGATCGGCCGAGTTTCGACTACCGGAAAAACCAGCTCCAAACATACGTGGCCCAGTTTATAGAATAACTGAACTCATTCATCAGAGGCATTTTATGTGTATAACATACATACATATATGGCTTCTTGATATTTTTTCGAATGGTCAAATTCTATTAAAGTTTGATCTACGTTGGTTTAAAATAATTGTCCTTAAGTTATTAAAGCATATATGTATACAATTATAAGTTATACGTGTTATTTATAAGGCAAATCACAATGAAGCAAGATAGGAAGAACAAGATAGAAAGAGAATTAAAGAGAGCGGGAATCGTGTGCTCGATGAGCCTCGATCGATACTACTTCAAACTGCAATACTATATTCGTTTGGACATTTAAAGAGTGCAGCTTTTCATCAGGTGACATTTGGTCGCTGCAAAAGGATAAATTTGCCGAAAACATTTTAATAGCTTTTCCACTTTCCGTTTTTCCATTTCGTTGATCCCCTGATACTCTTTATTTGACTCGCAATACTTGAACAGATTAATAATTGTGTACCGGTGTGATGGCCAAGGACTCAAGAATGCTCTTACCATGACATGAATCGGCAATGTAGATTCCACAACGTGCCACACCGCTTTACCAACGGTTGAGAATTTTGAGCGCTGAAGCATCGGCATAAAGGACTCAGGGACTGTAGTTTTAAAATTGTTCCGCAATATCGTGGCACGTGGTACATTTGTCTAGTTCAACCGTTCTACCGCTAGATAGAGCTACGTACTACCAAATTTATGGCAAGCACTCGAACTACAAATTACTAATTACATAGGTACTTCTTCCATCAAAGTCGAACGAGAGATGGAATGTATGTATATATCTATGTATACATAGATATGTAGGATAGATACACAGTACATACACACACATGTATTTCGCCTCTCGATTCGACTCCGGTGGAAATATACCAGCTGTGTTACTCTTATTATTAGATACATTCAGATTAATAGGTATTTGACGTTAAGCGCAACAAGGCAGTGGACTCTGTGAGGCAGCCCTCTCTCTCTTGACGGTAGAATGGTCGAATTAGAGAAATATGGGCATGCGCCACCATTATGGAACGATTTCGAGGATAGACCCAAAATTTACGAGATTACTGATAGCATATAATTTCTTTTGAAATACATATACAGTAGAACGTCAATCATCCGAATGATGATTTTGTTTATCCTATTGACGAAAAATCTAATATATATAAACGTTAATGTATTAAAGATATCGAGTGTCGTTCATTATATGTATATATGTATATTCTATTTTACCAACAAACAACTCCTGTTGGGTCATCCGAATTTTCGATTATCCGAATGCTAGTCGGTCACAATTAGTTCGGATAATCGACGTTCTACTGTGTTAAATATCTTTACATAAATTATTTTCTAATGTCCAAATTATGGGATAATTTGAAGAGACTTACTAAACGAAGTCTAGCCTTAACTATTGTATAGTTTATACACCGATAGAAATCATAACGTAATGCTATTCCTATTCCATCAGCTAAGCAGCTGATATTTATAAAACATTTGCATTTAGGCATATGCATCTTTAATGAAGTTAAACTAATGGAAAGATGAAACCTGTAAGTGCGCGCTTATAAAAATTTGCAAAGTTGACGTTACGCGGGAGGTGCAATGAACGTTCGCGTATGACAAAATTTGTTTACGTGAGATTGGTCGCGTTTCGGAGACTTCATGGCGACTGCTGCTTTTTCTCTTTCAGCCTGCCATAACTATGGTCTTTCAGCCTGCCTAGTTTATGGATGTTAATCTGTTGCTCTCCTATGAAAATAATGTACTAGTTCGCTAGGTGCGATCGCACAAATGGCTCGTAGACTCCGTAGTGACAGCATCGAGTTTCTTGATAATAATAATTCATCTGTTTCAAAGGCTGACAATGAGTTCTGAATTATCGACCGAACTCTACGTAGTATTATAACTTATAATGTGTATTCGCAGTGCCATTTGTGAAAACAATTTGGCATTAGTTTTTCGCGAGGAGGACTTCTTTTTATTTAATCGGAAGGGCCTGTAGCGGAGAGCGAGTGCTTGTCTTGAATTTGAATAGGGATACAAGGAGCGGTGACGGTGCCGCCGTTCGGAATTCGCTATTTGCGGTTATCCATTAAAATTCATTTACTTGATTTTCGAGAAACACGTTTGTTTTGGCGCTGTCCGCCTACACTGCATCAAAGATGCCTGTCAACAGTTCGTACGCTCCGAAAATATAATAATAACTTGATCGAGCAATTAATTATACAGGCATGCGCGTAGAGATTCCGACGGAGATACCTTAATAATGCTCCAAAAATGGCAAAGTCGTAGCAGCCGTAGCAACCGAGTGAATTTGCGTCGTAGCGAAATCGACTTTATCAGATCCAGTGGAAACTGCTTAATGATTTTATGTGGGCGATCGAGTGCCAATTAGCGTTCTTCCGAATGACACAGGAATGCACTAGTCACATTTGTTCGTGTAACATTTAAACAGATGATAACAATATTTAAAGACTAACACGTACTTCCTTTTGTAGTTGGATTCCAACGATCGAACCAAGAATTTCGGATTATCCGTAATACGACCCTTTTTTTGACTTTCTAACTCAATGATCACGAATCCTCATCTCCCAAGAAAAAACATGGCGGCTGATTGAGCGATCGACTCTGCCAAGAAACCTTTTATAGGTGCTCGTCGCATGCGCAAGAGAGACACAAATCGTTATCGTCATTCTGCTCGTTTCATTAGCGCATGAAAGATGAAAAAGCGGAGAACAAGAGAGAATAAAGAATAAAGAATAGCTCCTTCTATTTACCTGAAAGTCGAGGGATTCCGCGGATTCTCCGGAGAAGGCCTCGTGGCTCTCGTGGCCGTCGTGGCCCATCCACACGAGAAAAGGGGTAAGCTTCTTCTCAAAGTATGGCAAAGTACGCATCGTAGGAACTACGATAAATCTGTCCTTGGAAGGATTTATCTTTCTCTAGAAAGAGAGAATCGCTGGAAAGTAGCCGAGCAAGAGTGCTTAGGATCCTTCCTGCTGCTCAAACAGTCAAGAGACTGTGTTATACTTCCGATTTTCAGGGATTCGACAACTCGACGGTTTAGCTTGCTTCGAAACGACTGACTGACTGACGTGATCGAGTCACTCAATCGTTCCCCCTCGACTTTCAGCAGCCGTTGCACTCACAATCAGTTGATTAACTCAGGTTTGCAACATTTACCGACATACCGAGAGCCGGAGTCTTTGAACCAGAATACGACTTTCCATTTCTGCACGAATCGAACGAGACTCTCGTCGTTACGATATCGTTGGCGCTTTTATCGCTCTGGACATTTACGCTTTAATCCTCCTTCAATTGGCTCCAATCCTCTGAGTGATCCTCTACGATTGATTGACTTGATCTAAACCCCACCGATGACATCTAATAACCAAGCAGCGAATCGATTCGTGTTATTGACTTACGCCTCCGTTTTCTGCAGCACGGTTCAACGCATAAACACCCCACCGTTTATCTTCAAAATACAAGTGTCTGATTGGCTACCAAGTAATGGAGAATTGGCGAAATGCAAAAAGCGCGTAGAAGCACGGGAAGAGCGCAAATTAAATCCTCCACAGCCAACCTATGATAATCGCAAGTACCAAATCTCATTGTCAGTGTAAAGCGATTTCTCTCGAGTCTTGTTGCGATTTACTTCATGCAGAAAATCTTTATTGCAAGATCATTTTGCAGTTTCTTATAAAAAGCAGCTGATTTGAAAGAGTCGATTTGAGCAACTCCGGATTGGCACTACGCTTGCAACGCGGAACTAAGGTATTATAAAAAAGAAGTATTATATTATGGTATATTGCAATGCATCATGGGAAATGCGTCAAGCGGTGGCGCCGCCACCAGTGTCCCTAACGTACTATCAGGGTTTTATAGTGTATTCGTGCTAACTTTGAGTATGCTCCGTCCCAAGTATAATAAAACAACCAAAGTTGCCGCGTCCAAGAGTAAATTTCCTCCTTGTTTTCCCCCTACAAATTTAGCGATATCGTCTGACCATTAAACTTTTTGACACTTTCGACATGGGTTACAACAACAAAAGTCGGTAATAATCCAGAAATTAAGGGCCAGCTTATTAAAAATGATCGATAAGGGAGAACGATGCTCGTGTCGACTGCGCATTGCGAGATTCTTATTACGCGCGAATAACGAATATACTCGAGGGGAAAAACTGCAAATCGATAACTAAGAAGTTCAAACTGTTAATCGTGACCGTAACGAAGCAAGATCGGAGCGTCATCGGATATTCTTAGGACAGTGCGAGTCCTCCTAAGGCTGCTAAATAAAGATTCGCAAGACAACACAGTATAAGCCTCGAGAAAAGGAGATGGTATTGTCATTGAGAAGCCATTTTAATCCCGCGAAGGAACTAAGTCCTCTTTAAGTTGCCCTGATACATTTTTTTTCAAAGTCCTGAGTTTTCTGAAATGGTCGCGCGAGCCGCCGCCAATGCTCGCGCATTACGTCGCGCAATTCCAGGGCTTTACGTTTCTACTTGACACAGCGCAGTGGCCCAGTGGGTGATGGTTTCGCAAGTAATCGGTGAGTAAGCGGGATCCGACATAGCTCCCTGGCCATGACTCCATGCACGGCGTGCCCCGATGACGTCACAGCTGGCGTCGAGGCAACTTCAAAGTCGTTTCTCTCGTTCTATACTACACACCTGGGATAATCGCAATCCACGCCTCTGCGCGGCGATACACCTATGTATACCAATGGTGTAGTCGCTTCTCTCCAAATATTGACTATTTGCCGCAACCTCCTGTTAATCAACTGTTACGCGTGGAGCTACTTGCGCGCGTAACGCTAGAAAGGGAATTGATCACCGAGGAGTCTGTCATAGAATGAAAATAAGTGTGACACGCGTCAGCAAGGCAGAATCTCAGAGGTGCGCTCGCCACCGCGCACCGCGCACCGCGCATCGCGCACTTTTTCTATTTCGTTCCTATTTTATCTATTCTTCCTTTAAGATTATCGCTGCCTCACAGCCGCAAAGAAGCGGAATATTAAATGCAGCCGAGGTTCCTGTCTCTTGGAATGTTTACCTGATCGTTTTTCCTATTGACGATGCATTCCTCTTCCCATATAGGATCGTCCCATCCTCCGGAGGAGCCCGATGATCCTCGACGACCTGGGTCCCAGGAGTTCCTCTTTAGATTCTCAAGCGAGTCGGTTGAGCACTTTCGTCTATCGTAGGAACCCCTCCTGCGGAGGCTGCCAATATTCCCCGAAGGCACGGGTAAACTGTCCTTCCTCAGGTTCCCGACCGAGCCCATCGCCGAATCGCGTCTCGTATTTGCACTTTGATGCGCAGTCAGAAGAGAAGAACCTTTGAGGTTCCCATGAGAATTCGACAGAGAGTTTTTCAGATTTCCATGCGAAGATGAATTCCAGAGACTTCGCAGGGTTCCGCCGCCGCCGTCATGCGGTGGACTCCCGAAGACACTCACGTTGCTGTTCGAGTTCGCGATGGAACTTCGTCGCGTTCCTGGCTTCTGAAGGTTCAACATCGATTTGGCGACGTAGTCGCGTCTCAGAGGTGAATTGTAATTGGAGACCGTGTCCTTCTTGAGACATCCGACCGATCGACCAATGCTATCCTTCCTGAGAGGAGCTCCGATCAAGCCAATCGGGTCCCTCTTCGAGTGGTTTATAGCCCCAGTCGAAGCACCCAGAGGATTTCTCCTGAGAGTATCTGGGAAAGTGGACGGGTGTATCTCCCTCTTGGGCGGAGACATCGTCATCCCCAGGGAACTTCTTCTGCTCAGAGGTGCACCGATGAAGCCCAAACTGTCCCGTCGTCCGTGGAGGATGCTTCCGAGTGAGCCTCGTCGGTTAGCGCAGTTCTCCTTGGCATGTTTCCCGTGAACGTCGCAACACTTGTCGATTTTCATCTCGACCGTCACGACTTCGGCCGAGTTTTGTTGCTGCTCTAGTTTGACCTCTCTGAAAAGAGCCTCGAGCCTCTTGATGGCAGCTTTGGGATTTGCCGACGAGGACATTGCGAACGATCGAGAATCACTTTTTTCTTTCACTTTCCAGATATTCGGGAGGTCTGCACTGATTTCTTTCTCTCTCTCTTTTATTGTCCCTAGTCCAGGTCCAATTGACGTAAATTGATGCGTCGCATTTTCAAACCACGGGAAGAACCGCTTGTGTACAATAATAAAATAAGGAGCCCAGCAAGTTGCTATTTCACGATCGTAGAGCCTACGTCACAATATCTAGAGTTGATTTGCTAATACAAGACATTCACTAAAGAAAAAATAAATAAGGTCAAATACGCCGGCACCGAGTCCCGTAGTAGTCTTGGCAGTTCGTTAAGGATAAGATGTATAGACCGAGCAGAAGCAAAAATAGAAGAAGAAGTAAAAGATACGAAGGAAGAAACGAATGTCAAAGTCGATAAAGTAGGTAAATCGGAATCGCGCGATATTATAAGATATCAATAGAAGGTCCGTGTGTGCCGCAAGAAGACTCGCGCGACTGCCGAGGTACTGGCCTGGGTACTGAATCTCAGAGTCCCAGAGTGAGAGACTCGTAGCGACTCAAAGGAGCTTGGGATTCCCCCCTCCAACTGGTATTCGAACGCAAACTCTCCATATTAGGTCAAACTTATGGGTTTATTGCGCGAAAGCATGGAAAAGAGCTCACTGATTGGGTGGGTATACCCATCGAGAAGTTCCTTGCGGAGTATTACTCTGGATCAATTTAAAAGCCTGGAGAGTTCCAAAGATACTCATTATCAAAGGAAACAGAGGGTTTTCGTTCGTAAAAAATATTCAGTGACGCTTGCTTTGAAGGTAAAGCCTTCGCCCAAGCAATTAATCGATGCGATAATTTCATCGGTGACGGTCGCTTATCCACGGTTACGCTAAAAGAACATCAAGGTCTCGTAGCATCGATAACGTCAAGTCGTAAGCAGTTGATTGGTATGTATAGAGGATGAGCGTTATCAGGTTATCACTTATCAGGTAAGAAATTACGCAGTGGGGTTTTGTCATAACGTAACTAATATGTATTATTAATTGAGATGAAGAGTAGATCGACCCGTGGGAAAGAAAGTTTTCCAGTCGCCGTCGAACGAGTCTCTGTTGGAAAGTCCGCGAGTCTCGCTTGTCGCTGTTTTGCCGACAGACAGCAGAGCGATATGGGGGGGGGGGGGGGGGGGTAGATGCCGAAAGTAATGCCGCGCGATCAGCGATCAGCGAGAAGCCAGAAGCGATCGAATGAGACTCCGAAGCCGAACGGAAGAGCCGAGTGGGAGGTTATGAAGCGCGTACATGACCAGAGACTTTGTATTTTACTAGGCGTCCGGAACTCGATGACCGTTACGATATCTGATGAAACCGTTAAGATCTCTTCTGGTACTTCGGGATCCGTCGCTCTCATGAAGATGCTCAAGCTGCACACACAGGCGTGTGTCTCTCTATAGTCATTTCTTCGCTTTGCCTTTGACCTACATATGTGACTATGCCAACGCCAGATATTAGGACCACAACATGTCAAAATTCCGTTCGAGAATAATAATACGTACTGGCACCTTATTAAATTTCATAAAGTTTCTGCCGCTGAAATGACTTATTTACTTTGAAAATTTCAATGAGATGGAGCCACTGCATTCTTTCTAACTAATCAGAGACTGGAGGAGTCTCGAGTGACTTTGAGAGTGACTCAAAACGTAGCAGGCAGCACAGTGTGCGACAGGCTGTTCGCATTGCCTGCTATTGGGTGTGGTGGCGGTGGGGCGGCGTGGGATCGGGCAGGACAGGAAGTACCAAAGGCGGCGTCGTGCACAATGACGTATCGGCGTATCGGCGTATCGGCACATAAAGTACACATTGGTGCCTTAGATACTTGCAGTTATCTTAGTAGCTCCTATGGACTGGACCAGCGTCTCTTTGACACCTACGGGAGGCGTTTATTAATTCTGGTTCACCTTGGCAGGTGGACTTGTATAACACTCCTGCTCGTGTAGCCCTTTCGGAAAAGTGATATACTTGGAGGAAATGCATAGGTCTACAATATCTGTTACGGGATTCGAATGTCGTAGTGAATGGTGGTTTGCACAATAAGATCTCAGCGCTTTTACATAAATTCTATCAATTACTGGAAAAGATCCTTTTGACAACTTCCAACCCGTAAATACCATCAAATAAAAGAGCTCGCCCACGTAACTACCATTTAGGGATAGCTGGATGATGTGTTCTCTAATTTTGCAACGAACCAAAACAACAATTAACCGAGTTGCAACCGATTTGCATAGGTATAACGTCAGCTCAAACCATGTTTGTTCTCGTAACGCAATAATCTATGTTAGAAGTTGGCGTGGGTATGCGAGAGTCCTTGGTCCATGAAAATGTCAATTTAGACTCGCGCGAACTACGCATTATCGAGCATCGCTAAATTGCTTCGAAACGAGTCCGATGCATCACTGATTCTGAGTATCCGCCAAATCCCACTGTATTCTACTTCCTTCGACTCCGCGTCGTTTTATTGCGCGGGTAATTTTGGGCACTGTAAATAATTCTTCATGATCTAATCATTGGTGAATCCAAAGAAATATACATCAGTGGACCGATCGATCGCGTAATGTGGACGGGACCCTGTTGTGTGCATAACGCATCGAGTGGTCGCGTGCGCGATGCCACTTCCCAATTGTGAGAATTTGGTAGAATTCAAAAAATGTCACTGGTGACACACGACCGGGGACGAGTAGCCTCTGAACGTGTCAACAATAAACTAACGCATGTCGATTTTCGGACACGTTGAATCGTCAACATAATAATTGCCTTATTTTTTTATCAGGCACTTTCCGACCTTGAATAGAAAAACCTATTAGAATGTAAATGTCTGATGCAACTAACCATTGTGAATTTACCTATGTAAATATCTTTTGGAGTAGAGTTAGGTTAGGATTGAAGTTTATTCGCACTACCAATCACATATTAATGTATATCAGTATTTAAAAGGAAATCGAAGGCAGCATTTAACGTGGGGCGTCGGCTCATAGAATTCAGAAAACCGATTGCCGTTAACTGCCTACAGCAATTACATCAATCAATCGAGTTAGAGCGGCAAAGCTGCGCTCTCTGATAGCTTCGAAGAATCGGCAGCCACCGCTCGACTTATATTTAAAGATAAACTTTAAGTCGGTCAAATTTACAGAAATCCAAACTACTTGACCGGTTTTTCAAGAAAATTCAGGACGAATGGGGTACGTGATAATAGTTTCGAGTTTACAAATTTTTTTACGGATTAGCTTACCTTCATGGGTTTGATGACGTCGTAGTGCCCGTCTTGAAGTCTCCTGGAGTCGTCGTAAAGATTCGCAGGTGTTGAGTTTTGTCGTCTGCGAGAAAGGAAGAAAAGAGCGATGGAAATTAGAGGGTCCTAGCCCTACGACATTATCCAGATAATTTTTCAAGGAAAATCAAATTAATGAATTTAAGGTTAATCGTTCTTACAAAATGGGATCCGATCCGTTCAATGTGGTTTTCGGCGATTGAATTCCTGAATGAACCGGGGTGCTCGAATGAACAGGCGATGGTCCTTTGCTTGCCACGGACGGCTGTTTCATTCTGTAACGAGATATAAGCAATACGATTATGGTAGGATAGGCTCATAGATAAAAGTCTACGAAGAAAATGACCATTCACTTTCGATTCATTGCTCGTTCAAGCTATCTTTTCGTAGAACAATTAAATTCTTTCGTTCGAACGCTTCGTCGTGCGAGATCGTTAAGATCAAGAAAATTGTGAGTCTAGTCGGTAGTCGCTAGTCGCTACTCGCTGGTACTGTTCGAGGGAAAACGTCGAGAATGTCATACATATGTATATTTAAACACAGCAGTGTGGCTTCCTTCGCGTTCCGTACACCATTGCATCCGGTTCGTTTCTCTGATTATGAGTTATCGTAACATTCCCATTAAGAATCAATAAAAATGACCAAGTGCCGATGAAAATTTCAAGGATGTTGACGAAGGAGTCCTTACCGACTGACGCAAGGCTGCGCGGAGCTGAGACTTCTGAGACTGCAGGTGCTGCTGTGACTATTTTGCTTACTGTAAATTGGACGATTATTCACGGACACGCTGATCCTCTCCGCTATTCGAAAGCGCGGAGTAGTCGGCTTGTGATAAAGCATTTTAGCCACGAGGAACCGAATATCTTTACCGCCTCCCGTCAACTCGAGTCCTTTCGTGAACTGCCCGCTCTTCCTCCGTCACTGCACGCACTCTATGGCCGTAACAGCTGATGGACTGATGGGTCATCACCGGCTGTCAAATTACTTGTCAGGATATGCCCTCTGCCACCTCTGATTGTGTAAGTAATCCAAAAATTCGAAAAAATATCAACAATCGGGATGAAACACCGAGTCACTCGTGGCGCGTTCACGAGCTCAACTTCTTTAGATGCGATTTACGACCAGTCGAAAGATCCCGGTCTTGGCTGTCGGCTGAAATTCAGCGCAAGTGGAAGTCGCGGTTCGCGATGCTTCCGCTGGGAAAGCGCGTCGAGGAATATCTGCGAGAGTCACGTTGCGGCGTTGCGACGTTGCGACGTTGCGGCAGGCAACGTTGACTCCCTAGTTGTTGTTGCACGTCACTCGACGCAGCTGAGTTCACCGCTGACAAAACTATGCCAGCCTATCACAGCCCGCTTTGCTCCAGTCTCCGTCGCGCCACAATACACTGAATAACATAGAGCGAACATTGTCAGGTGAACACGCGATTAGCTGGTGCACCAGTGCAGCGTTATAGGCGACGCACAAGCACGACAATCTCTTGTCTCGGCGCCCCTCCCTCCCTCCCTACCCTCCCTCCCTCTTCCTTCTCCTTCCTCCTGCCGTTTTGCCACAGTCTTTTGCCTCAGCATCCCGACGTCGTGGGGTCCCTGCTACAGACTTTCAATTTTCCAGGAATTTCGCGATGGACGGCGCTCCGATCTGCGCGAAGCACAAAGCACAACGCGCGAGAGGCAGCACCTCGGCTGTCCGAGCATCTGGCAGCTGTTGTTGTATCGCTGTAATAGGAGTCGACATGTCGAGTATCCCCGTTATTTCTTAGGTCGATTATACGACGCTATCTCAACGAATGGACGAATGATTTCTCGATTTGAGCAGCAAAGAATCCGCAGTACATTATCGCGACCCGCCACACCTCGCGAAAGAATTCTCACGTCAGACGCAATGCGACACAACTAGGAATTAGGCAAATTATTATTCTTCTTCGTTAATTTTACTCGACTACCGCCTAATGATGATATTTTATTTCGTCTTGGTGCCACCTTGTTATGGGATGTCCTTCGCTAGAACGGAAATCGCGCAAGTCTAACAGATTCTGAAAGGGAGTTAATCTCGATCGATTAGGATGATCGATGCAATAGCGT
The DNA here is from genome assembly GCA_030142285.1 of Calameuta idolon. Taxonomy (NCBI): domain Eukaryota; kingdom Metazoa; phylum Arthropoda; class Insecta; order Hymenoptera; family Cephidae; genus Calameuta; species Calameuta idolon. The sequence continues at coordinate 46,028 of JARQSV010000237.1, read as the reverse complement.
TTTGCCAAATATTTTTTCTCATTCTACTGAGAACCTTTCTCGAGGCAATTATCTTAATTTTTTATCTCTTGGTGAAATTCTCTCGACGACCAGATTCCGGTGCGTCGCACCCTTACAAAATGCGATTTATTTCCCACTAAACACGCGTGTCTTTCACTTTTTTCACGTTCTGTCACAACCATCACGGAAGGGAAGAGCAGACATGAGGTTTTTCACAACTTCTCAAGCAACAAGCCACATGTTATCAAACTCTTGATGTATGGCTAATTTAATTCTTCTAATGAGCCGGTGCTGCAACGGTAGGAACTTTATTGACCGAGTTATAGCACAAAACGTGAAGGTACAGTTCTCCATTCCGTCTTACTGCTACGTCGTTGTGGGGTGGAACGGCAGGTACGATCGTAGCTGAACGCGCACAACGGGACTCGCTCCAGCCCGATTTGCGTATTTTAAAGTTTCACGTTGTCGGACAACCTAGAGATTGTCTACTGTGTACTTATACGGAAGACTCGTGGGCGATAAAACGAATATCATAAAGTTAGATGATCTGGCGATTAACTTTCAGTTTTCGCAGGTATAGCATGAGAGCGAAAAAGCAGAAAAGCACGATTGAGTAACCAGAAGTAGAGCATCTTGGCAGTGTAATGACGGGAAGAAAGGCACTCGTAGCATCCAGGGTTATGGTTGTCGAGTAAGGATACGATCATCTAAGGGAACAACAGAGCTATAAACTAGCCATTTTACGTCGCGTACATAAATCATTGACGACACATTACCGACAACTAACGACAGAACCCATCGCAGTCATGGCACCTATTGCGTATTGATGAAAATGAGGGTTCTAACGGATCTGGTATTGCTCATCCTCTCCTCCTTCCTATAGAGCAGTGCATCCTGTGTGCGGTCACGGCCAGAGAAACACTCGCGCGGATCGTGCCAACGAACCGTATCCAATTTTTCCTCGAGCCTGCTGCTTCCCATGCGCCTCGATCCGGTGCCGAGCCCGGCCCGGGGCCTCCACTACATCGAGTCGTTCACAACGTGTTCCATAAGGCGCAACGCAGCAAGTCACGGTTCGAAACTTTGACGCACGCCACTGGCATTTGTGGAGAGCAAACGTTAAGGGGAAGGGGAAGGGGGGCCAGCACTTGATGCTTTACGACTCGTGACTCGTACTCGGAAGTCAATGACACTCGGCTACCGGTAGCTTCCTTCCACAAGTTAACGCGTATGCAATCATGTCATACTATTTCTTTACTAATCGTAGGGATGTAGGTTTATGGCTGTGGACAGTGGTTCGAAGCGAAAACTCCAAGAGCCAATAGATGACGAAGTGGTTCACTGGATCTGTCGAGAAGTCAAGTATACTGCATCGAAAATATGTATCTCGATGTAATAATTGTAAGAAAAAAAAAATACTTGTCGAGAAACATCGATCGAACCCGGCGGTAAGTAGGTGATGGCGATTTCAACAAACACTATGTTATTTTTTAGTTTCATTATTATAAATTTTTGAAGCATCGTTTCCTCATTGAATAATGCTGTTTTAGGTTTCCAATACCTACAGCTGTGATAATGTAACGCGCTACTCAGCCGATTGAGATGAGCGAATACACAGTAACCATAGGATGGCGCCACTTGCTAGAATTTAAGAACATAACACCCGATACGGGCAGTACAGCGCATGGTCTATCTTGAGATGGTGCAAACGTGCACGTACGTCACAGCATTATACTATACATTGTTATCGTGTCGGTAATGTGGAGTTGAAATGCGGTGAGTGAGCCAGCGAGCAAGATAGATAGATAGATAGATAGATAGAGATAGAGAAAGGGGGGGGGATTATGAAGAAAGGCGCGCAGATGCAAGGAAACAAACAAGTACAGACCCCGTCTGATCAAGTTGAAGTCTATTGTCAGGCAATTGTGCGGGAAGTGGAGCCGACAATTGCCTGACAAGTTCATCCCGTTCCCTCTCCTTTTGCTGGATCGTCTCCTGTAGTCTCTGCTTCTGTTTCTGGTACTCTTTGAATAGATCGCCATTATAGCTCTGTTCCAAGTAATCTCCTGGTATAGTTCCTCGAGTAGCAACCGGACCAGGTTCTGGAATTTTAGCGACGATACCACTAGGCTTTTCCGCCAAGGAATCCCTTCTAGAACTTCGAGCAGTCGATGGGGCCGGAGATTCTCGACCTGGGACTCGGCGTTCCGGTGTGGACGCCGTAGAAGGATCCGCTTTAACACCTACGAAATAATAGAAGAGAGTGAAATAAGCCCGAGTCATACAAAAAAAGGGAGTCAAGATAGACAGATTTCTATAAAGAGTGGTAACATACCTTCGGGACTTCTTGAGTGTCCTCGTGTCCTAGGTGGAGCTTTTGGCTGTGCAGCGGCATTCGTAGCTTCTTGTATCGACGGTAACTGCTGAAACTCGGCGTAACTTGAGCTGAGAAAGACATCGCCCTCGTTTTCGAAAAGTCTATCGACACTCGTATTCATGATCTTGTTGTTCTTGAAACCAGTCAAATGGAAACTGGCGAAGGAGGATCTGGACATGGGATTGATGTCGCCGGTCGAGAGCGCCATTAACGCGGCAGATGGAATAGGGGTATTCTTAAGTCCGGGACTTCTGGGACCGAGACCAGCCTCCAAAGCAGGCACCAGACTTCTCGACATCATGTCGGCAGCGGACCTGGGCCTTGTGAATGGCATCGCACTGTGAGGAAAGGTTTTTGGCTTTATCGGTGTAATGAGCATGTGCTCTGTCCATGAGGTCTCGAGGGAGGGACGCTCGAGGCGTTCAACGTCGACGTTAAGCGTCCTCTGAGCGAAGGGTACGGCGAATGTGTTAGGAGGGATGCTCTGCAGCCAGGAAAGGAGGCTAAGATCGGAATCGCTAAACCCAACGGAGCCATCGAGGAGTCTTGAAAAGCTCATCTCCACCTGCTCACTCTCTTTCGAACCAGTCGCTTTAGCCTGGCAGTAGTTGACGCAGGACTCGTAGAGAATGCCTTTGATGATCAGCTGGATCAGTCGATCGTTCTTGGCGGAAGTAACAGGATTCGAGAGATCCGATCCGGTTTTTCGATCACCCGGCAAGAACTTCTCCACCAGAGGATGAACTTCTCGGAAACACTGGACTCTCGCGTTGCTCGGATTCCAATCTTTGTACTGAAGGTGATCCGTTAACCGGGGCAGCGTTAAAAGAAGGCAGAGGCTGCTGTATTCCTCTTTCGAGGGTGCAACCTTCTCGAGGTCGCTCAGAACTTTAACGACCTCCTCAACGGCATTGTCTACGCTACCGTGGGCGGCTCCAGCTATCACATTCGCCTCCGATTTTATACAGAGTAATTCGACGTATTTGTGTCTGAGTATCGAGTAGGTAAATTTTCGCATGTCAAAGTCCGGCAAGGCCTCCAGTGGCTGAATGAACTCGAGAACATCGTCCCACTGCCCGTCGAGGATGAGTTGACGCAGGAAGAGGACGTCGTCGCTGTATTGTCCATTTATCACTCCTGTCTCCCGCTCCAAGGACAACTGAGAGATGTGTAGATCCCGACTGTGAAGGAACTCGAGTGTCAGTCGAACCACGTCTTCCTCGCGCAACGTCAGGTGCGCCGCCGGCATCACGTACCGAATACGCAATCTGAAAATCAAAAGATTTCTTTAAAGCAAGATTTCTCATCGAGAATCTTTAGGGGTTACGAGAAAAGGTTATCAACTTGAACCCGTGACAATAACGAAAAATTGTCTGAAATTGTTGAAAACCTATTGGGTAGCCTATACGGGTAGACGGGGCCTTGCGAAATAATCTTGCGGGGAATTAGCCTTCATCGCCGTAACGCTTTACCCTAAGTTATTGTCCTGAACTCATATTTCCGTGAATAGCTGACACATTATTCTACTGATCAGCAATGCCGCTCAGTTGGTAATGTTAACTCGTCGGTTTAGCCAGAATTCTGCGCCCAACTTTAAAGTCTAAGGGGTTGCGTGGCATCGAGAGCGAAGGCAAGTCGCGATTCTTCAGAAAGTCTCATCTTTGGCTTTTACGACGTAAGATAGAAAATTGCTGACGGGAGCCATATTCAAAGAGTGACAAAGACTGATCGATCTTTTGCGGAGACATCACTAGAGCAATTAGCAAAGTTAGCTGCTTCTCTGTCTCTCTTTTGAGCTCAATTTATAACTTTAATTTGCGGAATTAATCTGCTCTACATGGTAGATTCATATTCTACGATTACCTAAGATCAGTTCGATTTGCAACCTGCTGAAACGGAGGAATTTCAATAGCAGGAATTTAGCGTCAGCACCTTGCTCAATCAGCGAAGAACAAGCGAAGAACAGAGCCTTTAAAGAAGCGCTGTCGGTGCCGATCAGTTTGATTCGAGCGTTTGCCTGGATCGCAAGACAATATGATGTCGGACTCACGAATGCTGGTACGTTCAAATTCTATTGATCACTCGTTTAATCCTATATCGTATTTGACATAATTTTTTTTACAATTCGTTAAACAGGCACAGCTCTTGACAGTGAGCTTTCTCATCCTGGTGGAAACGAGTGCCGATGTTCTCGTTCAACCTGGTTACTATCAACCTGGTTTAAATCAAGGGCACCAACGCCGACAGGACTCGAGTCAACACTTGCCGCAGCAGCAATATTTTCAACAGCAACAACAACAATGGCAACGCCGGGACTCCTCAAATCCGTACCAATCGGCGTACACGGGTGGAACAAATGCTGCAGATCAAAGAGTGTCAACGTCTTTGGTATCACCATTTCTTTTACCACCTTACGTACCGCCATTGAGTGGTATCGGTCCCGCCGGAAGGTTGTTCTCGTTAGGACCGCTGGGCATTCAATCGCTGAGATTTGGCAGTTTGGGAGGATACGGGATGCTCCCACTTCTCGGCAGTCCACCTTCGCAGAATCATTTGGTGAGTCTTCAGGATTATTTTAATCTCACAATCAGCTGGTCCGATGATCAGGATGCGAAATACCTCACGCACGCGTATTCTATGCCGCGTTCGTTATTGTTCCCCAGGCAGCACGTTCACAATTTCCAAGGTCAATCGATAGACAGCTCGAAGGAGGAGTTGTTGGGCATGAAAAGAGGAACGGCACAATTTGGAAAGATGATGATGTGGCCTCGAAGGCTCCCATGAAGCCTTTCAGCGAGAGTGAGCATCGTCCCGCGTTTCCAGTTTCTCAAGTGAACAATATAAATGGTAAGTCAAGTGCCCTGATAGCAAGAGACGTCTTAGACAATAAAGAGAATCAAGGTCGGCTTGTATTTCCAGAGCGTACTGCAAGCTGGAAAGAAAATGGCAAATCGGACCATGAAATAGTGGGCGGGTCGTTGCTCGATCCATTGGGTTTGATTGAAAAAACGGAAAACGCGATCGAGAATTTTGGTGAGCACTTGTCTCCGACCTTCAAACCTTTTGGACTTATAGGTGGGATGAACTCTCATTCGGGTCTTCCTGCGGCACATGAACCACATCTATGGAGAGAATCGGACAATTCGATAGTTCAGCAAACTCAGAACGCCTCGCAGAGCGTACCTCTCGGATCGCAGGGCAACCCGAAAACTCAAGCGAGCCAAAGTCCTCTCTTAGGATCGAGAGTTAACTCTACGGATTCCCAGGTGTCTACGCAACATCGAGAATCTTATCGTCCAACTTCTTATCAAAACGTTCTTCGAGAATCCAGTCCCTCCAATCCCGTGGGCTCTCCTGCAAGGCTTAATGGAAATCTGGGCGCAAAGAACCAACGATATCCAGTAGATTCATCCGTATTGCCTTATCGTCAGAGGACTTTGGAAAATCCAATAACTTATCAGGTAATTTTCAACAACAACAATAAGACACTGCAGTTAAGACATTCTTGCGTCTAATACGTTGTTTTCCCACACAGGATGGAAGTTCATGGAAAAAAGCACATGTTGCCCAGGGCCGGGATTCAGTGGGAGACAGGATGAATGCTTACAGGGGAAGTCCGGTAAACGGCCAAAGTTTCACAAATTATCCCAGCAATCCAATTGGCAGAACTCATCAAACAGCGATGCCCTCCTATCCTTACGCGGGTGCAGCCTCTCCGTTATATGGGAATCCGAGCCACGGCTATAACAACAACGCCAATTTAAAAGCAGTAGGTCCTAGTCGGACGGGACAGAATCGGGAGTTTGGTGGGACCCAGCAGAGAACGACAGCTTTCAATAATTATCCAGCCGAGTCGCCATACGGATCGAATTATGCGGAGACGGCTGCGAGTCGGAGGCAAAATATCCCTGCCCAGTACACATCACCGTCTCAGGGCAGAACGAGTCCACTGTTTCAGGATTACGAGTATTCACGACCATTTTATGGTTACGGTAATAATTTTCTACCAGGAGGTTTCGATAAATTTGGCTCATCTCTTTCTCCTCCACTGTCCCCACAAGCCTGGCTGCCACGACCTTATACTTTTTACAATGATCATGTATTTGACGATATTGGCGATTTCTCATATCGGTCGTATCGGCCAACATTTTAATTTATACGAATTCATGAAAATGAATTAAGCACAAGCTTATACACCTTGACTTTACGAGTATTACGTCGTAATAAAAATACCTATTTCTAAGAAGCACCACCTGCGTGCGTTCATAAAAATATCAATTCAAGCCACTTTTAACAAAATCATTTTGCCATTCACGCGATATAATGATTAGGTGTATTTTTACTCGAGAAGACTAATTATATTTATGTATACATATATTTATTCGAAGGTGCGAATAAAAATGGAAAATTGACGAGGATGTTTCTTTGAACTTCTGACTGCCTATCCCAATTCGAAAATACGACGAAATTACCTTCGTGTTTCGATATTTTGTTCTAGAAATTTTGGTTTTCGTGAATTTGTAACAGCGTAAATTCAATGACACGGATTCTTTTCTAACCTTGCAACACCGTAAAAAAAAAAATAATGTATACGCATACAATAAGAATTTAAAAAGTGAAACTTTGATACGAACTGACATTGTACACAAATGAACTATAAACATTGGTGAAATATAGGATGTTGCGTTTGATAAGAAACAACGAGTTACTAAGATATAGAATTCCGGATCGTTAAGCAGAGTACACTGATATTTCAATATTCAGGAGTAATAAGGAGAGGAGCGTTTCTTGACGGTGCATTCGAGAAAGGGCGCTATTAACGCCAGTAATGAATGTATTCAAGTTCCACTCTTGACCCGAGCAAAGAAGACCAGAATCGCTAGCAGCACCAACAGCACCAGCAGCGTTTGACCCCGTGTGTTTTCTCAGCCAGCTCATCATCGGTAAGTCATGAGCCATAAGGATGGAGCAAACGAGAGGCCTCAGAAAAGCTCTTCCGCTCATTAGAAAAGTCTTCGTCTTAACTCTAGAATGAGTCTGCCAGACGTATGTACGTATCCGTGATGGGCATCGACATATCCAAATAAAAATAAGATAGATATTCTAGGGGGTTAACCGCAGGCTCCGTGAACCAAAGTTGAGCGAGGAAACAATAATAATAATAGAGAGAAAACAAGATGTATGGGTGTGCGCGCGCGTGTGTGTTCGTATCCACGCATGTTCGCGGATGATTCTTCAAGGATAACATAGGACACTGAGCAGAGCAGTCGATGCTTTTCGAACGGGAGGACAAAAATAGGAAACTCATACGGTCGTCGCAGTGGATCGTCGTGTGTGCTCGATAGGTCGTTTGCGCGTAGAAGGATGTTCTTATATGTATAAGCGACGGGTGACGCGTTCAAAGCGCAACCACAGCTAAAATCAGAACCAGAAGCAAAAGGAGAGCGGGTTAGACCGCACAGGCTTCGTTTTGCGGAAACGTAGAGGAAAGGAGAACTTGCGAGCGAGGACAGCTATAAGAGACTCGTCTTTGCGCGCGGCCAGCGGAGTCGAACCGGTCGAATCTAATTCGAATTGAACGAAAGATCGATCGAAATGCTGCGATCTTGTTTTCTCAAACGATAAAGCTATATTTTTCATTGAAAGTCGAGCTATCAAAATTTCTTCATCTTTTTTACAAAAGCATTGAGCCGATCAAAAGTAGACTAATGTACCTGATAGGCCATATGGACAGCGAAGGGAGGTGCGATAGGTTATAATCTTGTTACGGATATGATTAATACGGTTACGATTAACAGGATTGGATATGGTTACATGCGGGTAAAGATATGGGTGTTAACGTAGGTGGCGCATTCGCGATTACGACAGAATGTCTCCATAAGATTATTTATGGTTGACGATATAGCTGAATATCATATTCCATACGCCATTATTTAGAAAATTATAAAAAATGGTCCTTTCCTGATCCATACATGTTCATTCAAATACGGGAAATAATGTTTTGCACCAGTCAAAGGATAACCGAGCGCGCTGCTTCGCATCCTCTAAGGATTAAAAAAACTTAATTCAAAGTGGGCGCGCGGACTCCTGTGGATTATCGTTTTAGGTAAATAGTAATACAAGCTTGTACTGCTTAGCGTGGACGTTTATCGCAGTGAACGATGGAGGATCACCATTTGCTGCAGGTAGCAACGTCAAACGCAGAGCACAGGACATCTTCGGTGTCTCTTGGAAAGCATTAAATTGGCTCGTTCCGCATAGTTTATACATATTAGTGTGTATACTATAGCATAGTATAGTAACGGCTCTTCGTAACCAGCCTGATGTAAGATTCCGTTGCGCTGACGAGACGTTTTCGTTGCGGCCGTCGCACATAGAGACATAGGAGGGGAGGAGAGGAGGAAGGGGGGGGGGGGGGGCTAAGACACGCAAGCCAGCACGCTGCAGCAGACGTGAACGAACGAAAATCGTTCCTACAGGGGAGAAGATAAATAACTGGGAAGGCAGCGAGGCTCCAACTGGTTGCTGATTCCGGATGGAAGACTCTCACGAAGAACATCGCCATACACGCCACGTAAAATAATCTCCTAGCAGCTTCGCGAACCGCAGGATAATTTCTCACCATCAAAGTAAAAATCGCGGATACCGGTCCGTCGTGGCGTGACCTTTCCGTGAGCATGCAACCAGCGCATCCACGCGGAACTTGAGAGTGTGGCATCAAGTTCGCGATTTTGGAAATTAAAGGAGAAGAGAAGAAGCACTTGAGATGAGATTGAATGAGACGTCGGAATATTTGTTGCGCTTGTGTAAACTCGACATGCAGCAGCCCATCAAGGCTGCAACCCAAGGACACATTTCAAAGGTGCACCACATCTTCTTCTTTCCATTGAGTTGAGCTGCACTCGAGCGAAAGGATTTTCGAGGGTTCTACCACTATCGTGTCACGATATACCGGAACGGCGGCAGGATGGACTTTCGCGCTTAATAGAAGAGAAGTAGTCGAGAACGGAGGATGATAATGCGAATCTTTGGACGCTCTAGCTTTGGGGCAACGTTCGTTCCGGGCTGACTCTTCGCTCTAATTCTCATTCGCAATTCCGTTCCTGAATTTGAGCACCGCTTCCTTCGGCAGGACGCCGATAGACAATTTTCATGCGCTAAATGAAACTCGCAGAGTGTGTCCTTAATCCCGCCAATTGATCGTATTGGGTCGTATTTGCCATCGAAGGCAACGGGTTGATTTCGTACCTTCCTAGTGTATCCTTCAAATAGTCTTCAATGACAGGGAGGAGCGATGACGTGGTGGTGACGACGACCATCCTAAGTACCGTCTTCCATATCAAATACCGTCACAGGACTCGTTTTCAATTCCCGACGCGGCGACACATCGTAGCGCACTGCACTGTTGCAAGCCCAATTACGCAATTGGTACAGCTTGTAGCGTAACGAATCAGCAGATGTTTAAACTTGTATTCTCTTCCGTCCTGACTTAAATGACTTTCATCAACTTGACAAATTTTTTTTAGAATTTCGTTAAACCAACTGATCCAAATAATACATTGCACCGAAGAAAGAACATGACAATTGCAGTAAACACGTGCCCATTCTACAAAACGCACTCGCGCAAGAACGCATGAAACTTTTGCATGTTAGTTATGCAAGCTTGCAGGGAAACATATGAATCGTCCCCAAGCAATATAAAAATTCGATGAAACTGAATGGGACTCCGTGGGAGACGGCCCAAAATATGTAACGAGTGCCATGGGAATATAGAGCCTCCAAAACTTGTGTAACTTTCTGTGGAGTTGCGATGCACTCTTTGCCGAATTTCTGATGAACCGTATGTGCGCGCGCTCGCGCACCACTATGGAAAACGAGCGTCTGGCGTCCGGCGTCCGGCGTCCGGCTACGTCTGCTACACGCGGTACAGTAGGTGACCGCGGAGGAACGTTCACCTTGCTCTGTGCTGCCTCCTTTAGCTTTACGCACGCGTCCTGCCTCCTCCTCCTCCACTACTCCGCGCTCGCTGCTACGTCTCTGCGTCTCCTCTGCATCTCTGTGCGCGTAAGTGTGATTTTCTAAGATGCTCCTCGCTCCTCGCTCCTCCAGTTAGTAAGTAGGGCTTATGCAGGCCTGCATTTCGCTGATTTCGCATCTCACTCTGTTTTCATTCGCCTCGATAAGCTAGCACTCGGCTAGCAAGATCAAGTCTTGGAGAGCCTTGAACTTGAATCAACTAACCCACTTTCGAATTCCAAGCAATCCTCGAGTATACATCAATCGCAGGCAGCGTTATAGCTTTTTCTTTTCCATTTGAATTTTTGTCCAATTGGCTCTCTCGACTGCTCTTGGCCATTGCCGCTGATCGGTATTCTCGTAGGAACGATTCTATCCTATCGGACGTCCCTGCACCGCGTGTTTCCACTGAAGTGGCCTTCCTGATACATAATATACAGACAAGTTGTGGATTATGGTTAAGCGAAAGAGATATTCTGATCGATCCCTGGATATACAGGAATCGATTTTCTGTGCACAGGAGCATGATTGAGGTAAGGTAAGGTAAGCAGCCGTCTTTACCCTCAGCACAATGAGGATTACATCCTCGGCTGTGCGGAAGATTCCCTCGATAAGGGCAGCTTCTCCCGTCGAGTAGCCGCTGACATTGCGCTATTTTTAAAACGAAGCCAATGTTTCCCCTGTGCAAGACGTCTTGATTCTAGATGCTTGATAAGCATCCAACGAAGGGCGATACCTGTTAGCTACATAGCCACATCGAGAATGGATGAACAAGGTGTACCAGTGTGTGATCAAATGTGCAAATCTCTTACACTCTACTGGTGTGTGTGTGTGTGTGTGGAGTGGGTGAAGTGTGCCACATGCCAACGACGTGAAACGTGGCACAACAGGCCTCTGGAATCTTAATCAAATAAGCCACGGTTCTTGCCGACGCAATAATGGATCGCTGAAAGTTTTCGCATAATATTGAGTTCACGTATTAGATTAGAATGTTAGGATGCAAGAGACGTTCTTTATCAGGGAGAGAAGTCAGACGCACAGGTGTTCAGCAATACACGATTCTTGTGCCCAATATTATTTCTCGAAACTGGAGATACCTGCCCTGCTGTAACCAGATAACTGTTACGAAGTTGTTGCTCGCCAGTAATTAATGTGCGGAAACCGGCCAGTGGTACTTAATTCGCAATTCTTAGTTATATCTCGGTCCCGCTTGACGTTAAATAAATGTGAATTTATATTTACCATATGCCCCTAGCTCATAACGGGCGGGAAGGGGAATATATTTAGTTTCAACCAACGGATAATTTTTCTTTATGAAAAAGCAATTTCTAATCAATTGGCATTCAACATAACTCTACGCATTTTTTAAAAAGAAATATACGTTATGTTTAGCAAACTATTTAAAAGCAACGGGACTGATAGGGAATGGGAGACTCGGCAACTAAAATTCATCGAATTCTACATGTTTGCGATCGAGAACTGTTCGTTCTAGTGAACGTTACTCGAAAAAAGAAAAAAAAACGAAATTCGCCAAATTTCGAAACATCAGTATGGCTTTTCGTATTGCTTACTTTTTATCGCAAATAACTATACCGATATGATATCCATTCAAAGTATTTTCGCTGATGACTTATTCAATCAGTAATTAATTTTTTTCTGTTCATATTCTAAAACAAAACATTTTCAGCACCTGACGAATCGTCGTTTATCATGACGTCTCGGCGTCATGCCAGTTTCGATTAGCCATGTTAGCGCCCGGCTAAAGCACCTTAAGCGCAAAAATAGCCATTTTTTAAAATCAATATTCCATTTACAATTTGAAAGCAGCTTGTCAATGTGATTGTCAAACCACATGTGATTCACGTTACGCGAGTTTATGCAATTATGAATTACAACGACGACACATGCAGATTTTGAAATAAACGTTTCTCGAATGATAACCTGCAAGCAGAAAGAGGTTCCTTTGCCACCTGATATATGAAGGTATGTACCTAGTACGGATGCTCAAATCCACGAACACCTACTGTGCCTATCACGGACACGGAACAGAATCCTTCAGTTGACGACGCGTGAGATGCGTCATGGAACGTATACTAACACTTGCCGCCGCGTGTTGCGCACGTGTCCAAATCCAGGAGGTTCCACGTGAGATGGCTGTCACGAAATCACTATGAACGTCATGGAATGAGACTCCCGCCTAGTCACAAATTCAAGAGTTTCGTGGAATTTATTGAAATTTTCAGAAGCGGGAGCTTACTATTCGGTCGACGGAAGATTGACCGACATAGTGGATGATCATTATCTCTAGCCTTACATTTTTTAATAGTCTGAACAAGTTGAACGTTACAATGCTACAAAACTTGTAACATAGGTATTATTAAAAGTGATGGAGAAACGATGAGCAGAAACGGTTACAATCAACGAGAACATCAAAAATCAACAATATCTGAGCTACGAAAGAACCGCAACCTGAGACTCAATAAAACGACAATCCGGGAGTCTGATCCTCTTACTTGAAATTACACCATTCGAAAACCGGTTCGCAAGGGAATTGATTCACGAATAACGTTTAAAATAATCAAGAGGATAGCTTCAAAGATTATTGACCTGTACGTGACGATATTGAGGTTAAGTTTTGCACTGGGAACGTCTGGATATCTATGACAACGAATTCAACTATTCTTGAACAACATGAACAACAACAACATTACTAACAATGAAGAATCATGGGACCTATTCAATTATTCACTGTACGTAGGAGCAGCAAGATCGTTCATTACTGGTTCATTTTGATTGATTATTTTGCGCCGCGTGGATCGAACTTTTTAATCGTAGACAATCGACATTACATGATTTCTCGCATTGAAAGTAACTTTTAAGAGTGATTCCGATCACGGGAATTAATATTTCGTTGGCGGATGAGCGAGCAATTAACTGCAATTCGCGTTAAAAATAAACAGCGAGTTGACAGAAGGGTGTCTCGAAGATGCGTGGGAGACCACACGATCCCCTCTACATACTTTGTTGACTTGTTGAACCTGATTCCCACCGAGGATGGTCTCGCCAGGCGTTACCGGCGGGTTTCGTTGATTAGAAATTACGTAACTTATGTTGCACAACTTGTGAATAAAGGCTACTTACCGCTGATCAAAGCGAAAAACGTCAGGATCGCGCGCACACACACACACGTCACACTGGACTGCTCCCCGCGAGCTGCCACAGACTACAGCACGGCGGCGCTGCAGGCGGGCCGCCATATTGGATCAATTCATAAACGACTGAAAAGCGCGCTGACCAGCGCTTCTTTCAGATGGAAACACTAGAAGGGGATCGCCATCGCTTGGATAAATAATAATTTGACGATGGCGTACAATTAATCTTTGCTCTCGTTTAATATCCACAAAATTGGAACACAGATCGTAACAAAGAGATATGGACCGACATAATTACATCCATAACGTTTCGTTCATATTCTGGCAACCGCAATCGTTTCACATGAAATCATATCGTTACGCTACAAATAGAATAAATAATGAACGATGTACGACGAGACGCACCAGTTCTCTGGAAAAATATAAAACGAATGAAATGCTGACATAAGAAATGCATAAATACAATCATCTTATCGACAATGAGTATAATTATTTTGTTAACAATTTTGATTTTATTATTACTTTTGGTTTAATTTTATTTTTCATTTTTTATACGACCACTGCAATGTTTCAATTACCCACTCGCTTCATACTCACGTTTATTAAATATATATATATATCTATATATGCATGTAATAGGTATGCAAAGAATATGGTCGTATGAATAATAAATAATTTACTATTATTCCTTGAAGCAGTGCACTTGATTAAATTCATTTAATTTCAACAAGGATTCTAAGACACGATGTAAAATTTCATCATAGTTTCCTGGAAATATGTATAGTACTTTTCCTTCCTTCCCACGCACATATTATCTCAAGATTAGATCAAGTGACGCATAGACTTCAAGATGTTGCGAATTATTCAGATATTTTTCTTTTTCATCAACCGATGCTCGAGATCCTTTGATACCTTTTGGTCCTATCTTTCAACTTTTTAAATTTACTTCTCTTCTGCCAATCGATGATATTGTTAAAAATGTCTGCTGTGATATTTAACAGTTTTGGCATTTGCACGGTCGTTTAATACATTACGACTTTTCACACAAGATGACACTTGCTAAATCTGGACCTGACATCCAAGCGAATTAGAGATTGTTCTTAGTAATACCGATCTGCAACCATATTGAAGTGATCTTGGCACACAGTACGAGTCTGGTGATACGAGATAGCGTTCGTTGCCTTCCGGAAAATTACATCGCACAATCTATACGACGCTTGACCTCAGTATTTTCAGGGTTGTGTGATTTGACGGCGTAGAATTGTTTAGCTTTCCGTCTTTTCACAGTCTGGATCTTTTCATTCGACTACTACAACTAAAGCGGGACATTTGGAATGAAGTAGAGCCGAATAGAATAAATGCAGATCGATACATGTCAACACGCTAAGGAGCTATTTCAAAGTTTGCTCCGTTTTTTCCACACTTTCACTATATATGTATACTTGTTCTTCGAGCATAATTTCCACAAAAGTTGACATGTGGAGGACTAGAAGGTGTGCGCGTTACGGCAAATTCCGCAACCAAGTGCAAATTCCTCGCCGGTCTGTGGGTGTTTCACGTGCAAAGGACACTCGTCGCCGTCAAGCTGCTTCGCCTTCGGTCCTAAAACGCATATATGCAATCATGTAAAGGAATCTCGAGAGAAAGACAAGATTTCTCTCTGATGTTTTTTCATACCTGCGGGACAGGAAGGCAACTCGCTCTTTGGTATGTTAGTGACACGCTGAAAGTCATCGTGACAGGAATTGCAGAAATGCGTGGTTCCAAAACAGAAAAAGACTGCCACCGAGCAACAATATCGACACTTGTACTCGAGAAAGTCCGCTCCGTGTTTCGGACACATCTGAGCCCTTGCCACGTCACTGCAGCCACCGCAGACCAATTCCGTGGGATCGAAAGATTCGCCTCCTAGTTGAGCGTCGCATCTCGCCTCGCCGCCGTAATAGGCCTTCTGACACTTGTAACACACGTAGTAGGCGTACCGATCCATAGCGTACGCGGCTGGATCCTGATAATATCGACCGCCGGGAGCAGTCACGGCTTCGGCTCTGAAAGATGAAGATGCGCATCGTAGAGATCAATTAGATCGAGTTACAATTATCGTAAGGCTATATACTAGTTTAGGAGGAAGCGTAGGAAGCGTACTTATGTAGGCCTTCGTATTCCAGTCTCATGAGGGCCTTCCGTCGAACGTCTTCGTAAAGATCCTTCACACTGGCCAGCTGTTCCGTTAATGCTGGATGGTCCATGGGCAGTTTACAAATTGGACATAGAGAGAATCCGAAGGTTATTCGCGGTCCTACCCATCTTTTGAGAAGGACGTTCCTGCAGCAATGAAGATGAAAAACATGCCCACACTGGAGCTGAATTGCCGGAGCGCATGAGAGCGCTTCCGTGAAACAAATCATGCACATGTCATCGGCGTCTTGCTTCAATTCGCTTCCAGGCAAACACCTCTGAAGACAGGGCAGGCAGGGACGCTCGTTGACGACTCCGCCGCATATGTGTCCGCAGGGGTGGACCTTGTTACAGGCGTTTTTCGCGTGTTCTTGACAGTCGTGATCGGCGCATATGTTCCCTATCGCCAACAATCCGGTGTTGCCAGTCGTGCCGCAGAAACGACAGACGCCAGAAGTAGCCCCAGCCGGTTTACGTGGTGAGCCATCACGAAATTCTACGAGGGCCTTTAAAGTTCGACTGTCTGCCAGTGCCAGGATCCAGAAAAGTTTCGTTCTGCCACAGCCTTCGTGAAGATCCACGCGAATTGCTTCCTCCTCCTCTTTACATACTTGTCTCACGTGCATTCTCGTTCTCCTATGAAGATGCAGCACTCTGTCGCAGTCGGCGCAAAGATTTCCGCACACGTTACATTGGATTATCGCAGTGGTCTCGCCGTCATCGTGATTACTGCAGGTTGGCTGAAAGGAGAAGTTTCATATTTAGCAGTTGGGAAGGAGCATCCAATGTGACCGGTGGCGGACCACAAGAAAGTGGCAAGGGAGAATATATTTTTGCGTTTCGCAGTGACTCACCCTTGGAGGAGGTGGTTGTCCGTCAGCGGCACTCCACTGACCCGACGAAAGTCTCTCGACGTGTTCTGAATCTAAAACGCAGAGAGACGAGAGAGCCAACCATAGCGTAGGAGTGTGAAGACACTCGCCAGGATCTCGACTTTTCTCTTCTAGCCTAGTCAAGTTTAGGATGTTCTCTGCTATTGCGGCTTTGGTTACAGCTGCCCATGCTTCGGATAACTTACCCTTAAACGAGACAAAGACATTTCAAAAAAAAAATCAGAAGAAAAAAAGAACAAACAATGTAGATCAGTTCAGAGGTTACAAGAGAAATCCTACTAGCTTCGTCTTGTATATTCAAACGTCAAATGCAAATATTTACCGCAGCCATGTCCTTCAGTAGTTGAATTATTACTTCAGCTAGTTTCCGCGTCATGCAACCTCGTAGCCACCACCTCGTCCCAACATAACTCTTCGGATGTATACTTGTCGCAAGAGAAACAGTTTGCAGCGCCTTCCCGTTGCTCTCCTTTCCTTTAACCTTCACCTGGACGGTTAGGGTCTTGGCGATACAGCTAAGAAAAACATCGAGTATTCCGGAGGTGTGCTCGTCAAATTCAGCACTCTGAGTATAACCATTGTTAGCGACGGAGACTATACTGAAGTCCGAAGGTGGAAGTCGATCGACGCTAACGACATTGGCTAATGTCTCGGGTTTTATTTCCGGGAGTATTCTCCTAAGCAGCGACGTCACTTGTCGCTGGACTCTTGCCGATCCTGTGTGCAACAAACTGAGCAGGTCTTTCAGCAGCCCATACTGATGGGAAAGGTAGTTCCTGCCGACGGAGCTACCGCTCAGAGCTAGAACCATCGAGAGCATCTCGAAGCAATAGGTATCGGCGGCTTTGGGCAAATCGCTGCCGTCGCTGAGGAGACTACTGACAGGGGTGGGAGAGCAGAGCAACGTCTCCCATTCTTCTCGCAGACGGATGGCTTCCTTCCGGATGGCCTGGACGATGTGCGCGCACACTTGTTTTTGCAAATGAGTTAATTTACTTCTGCTAAAGAGAATGCCAACCATGTGCTCGCGGAGGTCGTTACTGTCCTCAAGATCCTCGTTGCTCATCTCCGCCGCGACTTCCATAGTCTGTTGCTGTTCACCTTGTATAAGCTTTCCGAACACTTGAGACGTGATCAGCCGGAAGACTTTCAGGGTCTCGGCTTCGCAATTCTTCTGCTGGATCGTGAGGGAGCTGTTCTGTTTGCTCAGCCTCAGGGATTCGCCCTCGATCTCCCCCAAGACTCGTATCTGTCGAACACGAAGCGAATTATCCGGACCTTTAAGTTCAAGAGCCAGGATCACGTGACGCGAATCCGTGATTGGACAGTTAATCCAGCCAGCCGATCGACTTTCAATCTCAACGCTCCTCAGTTTGATCATCTCATCGGCATTGACACCCGAGTGGAATGACACGCTTGAGACTTTGTGGGTCAAATCCCGACAGTTGTCGATGTGAATGTAGATCATTCGGGGAAAGGAGTGAGCGCCGCATACGATTGTTATTATCTTCGTCTTATTTCTGTCCTCGTCGCCGGATTCCCAGAAGGTTTCCGTGGAATTGTCGGTAAGGCTGCCGATCATGGCTTGTCTGCTGGAGGCCTTGATCTCGACGCCTGTTGTCAGGTCCTTTAGGGTCTCGACGCAGCAACCACTCATCTGCTGGGAGATCGTCGACTGATGACTTTCGTGCATGCTTACAGTGGTGTCCTCTTCCTCTTCGGAACGGGACAGGATTTTACTGATGTTGCTGAATACGTGGCTTCTGTGCAGGAACATGTGATCGGCCGGCGTGAACCTTATTCCCCAACAGCGCACCGCCTCTTGCTGTAGCGGTGATCCTGCCGGTAGTAAAAGCATCAGGTCAGCGATTGTTTGTAAGAGAGTGTGAAAGGCTGTTGGCAGAGGATTGGCTGCCTCCCCTGCGATCACCAGGTCACTCAGCGGGTGTTCGCAGACACCGATCGTCTCGTGATCCTCTTTGCGCTCAGTTCTGTTGTCCTCCTCGTAGACATCGGGCGTGTCGGGAAGAGCTTGCGTCAACGAGGCTACGAACCACCACAACAAATCGTGAAGGCAAATCGGTTGGGTGACACTCCTAAGTAGCCAATTAAATGCCTGCATGGCGTAAACACGACAGGCGGCCCTCCTGAGGGCCTGCTTCATCGCCAATTGAAGATGCTGAAGGTTGTGCTGCTGAAGCACGAACAGCATCACTGGTCTCATCAAAATCTCTATTCTGTCGTTATTCGCAATTTCAGCCTGACTCTTTGAGACTATCGCCGACTGGTCCATCGAGGGAACAAGCTTCTGCAGCGCCGCGGACGGATAGCAGAGAAGAGAGGAACCAGCCTCGTTGCTCATTTCGCTGCTACTGTTGTTCCTCTTTCGCATCATGACCACCCTGCCGTCGTTACTGTTCCGTGCCCACGGTGCTCCTGTCGACATCGATACCGATCTGTGGAAGATTCCTCGCCCTTTCCCGCTCTCGCTGTCGCTGTCGCTCATAGGACATTCGGAAAGTGGCCTCCCGTTTGGGGTTCCGAATGTACAATTTCCTTCGTACAGATTCTGCTGGGCATTCTGACGTCTCAGATTTTCCTCGTAGTATCTCTCATCGTGACTTTGCGAGTTGTAAATCCCGAGAGCTCGGAGACACTGAAACGGTGCTGGCGGAGGAAACGGTCCAGCTGTTTCCGGCGGGCTATAATTCTCTGCTACCGATGTCAACGTCTGAGAAGGTCTTCTCTGTTGCTTTGGAATATTTACCCCGGATGCACTAGCCAGATCCAGTAGGAACATTGCATTATTCTTCATGATTACATGGGTCTCGTTGGCACAAGGACTACTTATTGGTGATAAGGTCTTGTTAGTTGCGCCCTTACGCCTAGAGATACCACCGCTCAGGAGCTTCTTGCCCAACTTATTCTTCCTTGCTTTGAGATACTTGTTACGGCACGTGTCGCAAATCAGGTACCAGGAACTTCCGCCGACACCGCCGTCTCCGCAATTACCTGCCCAACCGACGCAGTAATTGCCGCCGCTATTGTAACCTTTACCTCCAGCATGCCAACCGCAGCCAGGGTGCATCATTTTCATATGATAGGTCACTGGATGAGGAAACATGAGACCGCACAATTCGCAAGTAGTTTCCAGCTCTATACCGCCTAAAGCTTCGACCGTTCCTCGTCCCGCAAGCTTCCATTCCTTCTTCTTCCTACTTGTTTTTCTCTCGCGGTCCTTCAGCTTCTCTTCTCTCGGACATTTTTCGGACCCACCTGCACTTACTCCAGCGTTCCCAGCTGCACTTCGTTTCATCAGCTTCATCGTTTGCAACTGGGAAATTGGACTCGGCAGTACCGTTTGTTGTTCCACGGCTTGCAGGCAATTCGTGCTCAATTCTTCCCAGAGGAAGACCAGACTCTTCAGAGCTGGCGGGAGAATGGCGACGGTGTGGAATTCCGGGAGAGAAGTCAGTTTTCCGCTAGCTGGTTGGACTTCCTCTTTTATTGGAATCTCCTGCTTCTTTCTGCTACGATTTGCATTGGCATTTGCTGCGGATCGCGTCAGAGTCTCCAGCGTGCTCGGCTGAATGTGGAGGTAGTTCCCGGCGTTGCTCACCTCAACCGAGTGTCTCTGACGGGCCTTCTGCTCCTTTGTCAATTCCTCTTTATGCTTTTCAGCACTCTGAACGAGAGCTTGTCTTGTCACGACGAGAGCACCTTGCTTCGGGAGGCTCGGGTGAAATTTGAGGAAACTTGCGCAGGCCATCGCGTCATGAACGATTCCTTCGTGCCAAAGGAACGCGGCGAAAACAGCTCTGAGACACTCGGCGACCGAAGGACTTATCGCTTCTTTGACCTTCTCTTTACTGAGATTAAGGGCTCTACTCGTATTTGGTGACTGATGGCTATTTGCTGGAGACATCGCCCGTTTTGAACGCGTTTTCACTCCCTTCCCGTGATCTCTGCGTGTTAATTTGGGCGAGTGACGTTCCTCCCTCAGTCCGGACGAACCGATGCTAAAGTGTCCTTTCATCGCAGTGGCGACACTTTCTGGACTGGTTTGGGTTTGCGCCTGAGACACTTTCCGTGGGCTGTCCTGTGAATTCTGTAAAACGTCAAATGCTTCCACTTTAGTATCCGATTGAGGATCAAGCTCTCGGGATGTTAAATTAATGAACGCACCGCGCGATCCTTCTTCGGCGTATCCGGTGGACTGGCTATGCTGCCCTCGGAGCGCATGTGCAACGAGCTGCAACTCGGACTCGGTGAAAGATCCCGCGTATTAGCTGTCGTACTGATCCCACTCGGAGACTGAGATGGATCTCTCGTGAGGCTACTTACCAAAGCACTGGTGTCACTCTGGGTAGAACCGCGACGGTGAGAAGTTATGCTGTCGACCATCCCGCCCGAAACTTAAAAAAATAACACGGCAAGCATTAAATTGATTGAAACTTAAGCACCCTTCAGTGCTCTTACGTACTGCGTGGAAATATTGTGAAAATGATTTCGCTGTACTCTCTTGTGTGCGTATGAGGTGTTTCTGCATTATCAAACTATACTATAGTTTCATAGTATTCTCATTTAGTTTGCACACTTTGCACAATATTTCGTGACAAAAAAATGCGCGCGCACACACACGCACACATAAATGGAATCGGTTTTTGCAAACACTGACACGTCGAAAAATGTCTATGATCTCAAAACTATTGCTTTTCTTGAACAAGAAAGCAAGCAAACAGCTGGACGAGCATTAGCTACAAAAGGGGGGAACGAGTAGTTGATTAATAGCAATTGGCTGCAAAATGGATCCAGCCAGCAACCAAATTGTTAGCACTATGTAGTCATAATGTATATTCTATCTATTATTCGATTTATTATTCGGCCTAAAAAATCCATAGGATCCGTGTTAAGCTACCGTCGATTCTGACAGGTTCCGTCAGAGCTCTCGTTTTGGCGGAGTTGAGACTGTGTTCCACCTCAACTGCCAGGTCATAACGGCTCGTCGATTCCCGGTGAAAAAAGAACTGGTTTTACGTTATCGGTGTCGAGTAAAAAAAAATATGTTACGCCGTTTAGAGGTAATGGTCCCAACTGAATATTATACCTGATAGATCAAGCAAATAACTGTGAAAGTTTATTGCGGGTAGTTCTTTTCCTGTGAGGATGCTTCTGTTATCGTAATTAGTGAATACGTACCAGGTATGGGGACCGGGCTAGAGGACCGGCTGTGAAATCGTGGAGACCCACCTTGGGTGTTTTTCGGAGAGGAACTTCTGGACGTTCTCCTTGGCGTTTCCGGTGGCGTTGTGCCATTTCCGTTGGCGCGACTTTCCCCGATCGCTTTAACTAATTCCTTCACGGAGACGCCGACGAATTCGGAAAAGTCTCTGTGGGAAACCACCATGTTCGTGCTTGGACTTGACACTTGAAAAGTAAGAGAATTCGGGATCCAATGAATCGTTGGTGCTTACCGTCCCGGAGAGCTTTTCTTTTCACCATGAGGCTTATCGTCACCACGTAGCCACTTCTGAAGTGCGCTAAATTTTCCACCAGCTTCACGCTCTCGCTCCTTTGTCGTGGCTTTCTCCTTAGGATGTGCTTTTGTAAACTTAGGCGAAACATCGTTTTTCTCTAGCATACATTTTTCGCTACCTGTGAGCCAAGGAAGCAAAGAGTAACATGCGATTTACCCCATTAAAACTTCGGGTCTAAACGTAGATAGGAATCAGGGTTAAATTTCAGAAGATAAATGGTTGTCGAACATATTGACAAGTACCTGGTGAATCGTGCTGACTGTAGGATCCGAATATAAAGGGGTTCGTATTGGCACCCTCCGCTGATACAGCTGTCGCCGGACTAAAGTTCTGTGCAGTGAAGTTGAAACCATCATGATGACTTCCAGAAGGGGCAGAAAAGTCGAAGCCCTTGTGACCCGGGGAAACGGTGGAGAGTTCCGGTACCACAGGTTTTTTCTCGACGAGATGATTTTCGAGTCCTGATTCTAGCTTCATGTAAGCCACTCCATGTTTGTTGATGGCCAGCGACCAGGCCTCGCCCTCCGTGTCGAAGCAATATTTGCTCACGAAGTCCTCGTCGATGCGCACCCACGTTCCTTCATTGTTTACGAACTGCAAATATCCATGGGTAAGTTCCATTCAATCACACGCTGCATTCTCCCTATTACGATCATCAGTCGACACTCCTACGATTATGCTATTACTCACGTATTCTTGGATGGTCACGGTATTGCCAAGAGCAAGCATTCCAACTGGCGCAGCTTTCAGGCTTGGTCTACTCCTTATGTTGTGTCCCGACGCTCCGCATTTTACGACCACCATGCTCCGGCCACCTTCGAACGTCACAGTTTTTCTCTTACTGAAAGAAAACGGGGAGGCACACTTGTCGTGAAATGGCCAATCAAAAATTCATTCGTTAATCGAAGCTTACTCTTCGTTGATATCCGTTCGCTTGCGCATTATCGTCTCTTTGATTACTTGATCCAATATCGATTTGGGTTCCTCTACCGGTAATAGTAATGTTTTGCCCAAGTGTTGGTTGTACTGGAGACACCAGGCCTCGAGATGGCCGCTGTTGCAGTACTCCTTTATGGTGTCTGCATTAAGGCGCAACCACACTCCGTCGTCGTTATGAATCTGCAGAGAAGGTACAGTCGTATAAACATAAAGTTCCAAAAGTGCGTTGAGTTTCGCAAAATTACAGGACAACGAGGGGAGTCTATTAATTAGCATCTATATCTTGTAGCGCGAGTAAAAAAAATATTTAATAAAATTATGATGAATTATTGATCCAGAATTATGATCAAAACCAACCTCACTGTCATGAGACTGTGGCATATAAATGACGCCATTCCGGCACCTAGGCAGCATCAAAATCGCGTCAACAAAAAGACACTGATCATCAATTTGAATGCTGATCTCTTGCAGGTCTTGGATTAGTGATGTTAACCGTGATCATAATTCTAGATCAAAAATTGATCATATTTGTATCTATTATCTTTTTACTCAAAAGGATAGACATAATCCAGATGTCCAGCAGTTCTGAAGATGACGATTTACCTCATCGATGAAAGCGATGGTGCCATTGACTGACACAATTCCGATCTGCTCGCTCTGAAGCGAAGGATGAGCTCTGATTCGTAAACCGGCGCTGTTTTTTGCAACGAATTTTCGTAATCGACTAGGCTGTTGCTGAGGTTTCTTAACGATATTTTGTATCGGTGGCTGCATCCCCTGCGGAGGTTCCTTTACTTCAACCTTGTAATTCTGTAAAGAAATAGTTTATGAGTTCTTAGTCCTTTGCTCTTACGACTACGACACGCCGTACTTTAACCAAATTCTCTATTCGGAATGACTCACATCGTCCATGTTGTACCCATCAACCGTGATCAACATAGAGTACCATCCAACGGAAGCCGGGGTCCAAGTAGCGCTATAGCTGCCATCCCCATTTGGCCTTACCAGCATACTCTCGCTAGATCTTCTGACAGCCGGTGAGGTAAATCTGAGTTCCTCGAAGGAATAATTCTGATAAGCCTTCATGATTGTTATTGCGTAGAAGCAGAGTTTATTATTGATGGTGACTTCGTAAGGAACGTCCAGGGATGGCTGAGGATGTCCTCCGAATGTCATGGGATCCGGTTGTGAGATTCGGCGCATTTTTCGGGCCTGGTCCGACTCCGATATGTCCTTCTTGTCTATTGGCACGGCCTTCACCTCGATCTGACAACACGAAGGATGCTGTGTAGTTGCAGGCCAATAAATAAGTGTGGTACGTTCACGCGTAAATCAAGAGTAGAGAGAATAAGAGTACGAGGGAGGAAGTAGGAAAATAATACAAATTCGAGACGGAGAGTACCTACCTTCAAACCGGGAACCTGGACGACTTCTCCGTACTGGTCTCTCGTTAGAACAGTGACAATTGCCGGCCATCCGCATCTGATCTCGTCCCGCGAGTAGAGAGCCTCGCATTTCGTGGGATCCACAAAGCTGTCCGGCTGCAGCCATCGGGCCAAACGTCCTCCGCTCGTTCCGGCCGAACAGGACACGAAGTCACGGAGGAAGAGTCGCTCGTTCGAATGGCAACTGAAATTACCAAAGAACCACTCAGCATTTCAAAATTTCCCAATAGATGTATTGTCATTTTATAACTCTGCAATTCTCTTTCGTCCGCACTTCTCAAGACTTATCCAAATTCATAAAGTAAGATGATCACGTTTTCAAGGTTCAGGGCTAAAGCGGTGTTAGCTGTTCAAACAATTGATTAGCGCGGTCCTTAAAGTTTTATCAATTAGTCACACTCTTTTTGTAAATTTTGACGCACGCGGGAATCAAGGTCCATGCAGTTATGAACAGACTGTAAGGGGGCGGGGGGGGGGGGGGGGTGTACTCGGTGAGAAGCATGGTCAACACATAGTCCACTGGGAAGACGGGCACGTTGGGGCAACAGGACAGGTGCTTTCTGGAATCAGGAGATGCTTTACGAACGCTAGAGATCGAGACACGTGCAACACAGACAAGTGGTCCTAGCGGATGCAGCACACACCTATATGTATGCCCTATATGACAAAGTCGGTGATGTTATTTATTTTCTCTGTTGTTTAACAGGCATCGAGTTCACGCAAACCGAAATATTCTCTTTACATTTGCTTGACATCATAAAAATCGGAAAGAATTTTGAAGGTCAACACAATCGATACCGACTGCTTCAGCGATTTTTACCTGGCAGCTAATGGAGGACGAGGGGAAGGAGAGACAGAGAAGAGAACTGGTGTTAGGTCGCGTCTAGGAAGATTCTATTCTCAGGATCCATTGAAACTTGGATTCAGCCTGTTTGTTACTTGGCGCTGTTACGTTTTTCCGCCGCTAGGTCTGCGATCGGCCTAGACGACACTCGAGGTATAAGCGCATGTTCTCGCGAAGACCCGGTCAAGGTTATTTCGGAAATATTCTAAATTGTTCGTCAAGGACGTCCGAGATCGAGCTGGAAGAGAATGGAGGCTTCCGGTCTACAAAGGCAGAACTCAACGGAGTCGCCACGGGCAACTCTTGCTGGTTCTTCGAGCCATTTCGACGTCTGGTCGGCGGCACCGTAATGCGAGCTTGGTTAGTTTTGCAGGCAACGAGACACAGGTCTCTCGAAGTTCTCATGACGCGCGGCATCGCGTAGCTCTTTTATCTTTTAAGAGAGGGAACGGAGGGGCGAGAGAGAGAGAGAGAGAGAGAGAGGGAGGAGGAATATAGTGAGTGGGGAGCGGCCGAGGGACCTCCGCTCGCACGAGAGCCGCCAGTTTGAAAGCAACCTCCGTCATGATCGTATCGGCTGTCTAGTCTCCCTGTTGGCTCCCTTTCGGCCCCCGCCTCCCGCCCTCTCCACGTTTCTTCGCGTGTCCTTCCTGGTCAGTGGTTTTAGGCATTAACATATTTTAACTCTTCTCGTGCGTGGGAGTCCACGTGACGTCGGTGCGTCATGTCCTTCGCGCAATTCCGCTGCTCTTGCACAAAGAAAGATGCCTTGAACGAGTAGAGCGGCTTCGATCCCTCATCTACCTTTTTACTGAAATTTTTGGTATTCGCGTGAAGCTTGAGTTTTCGGGAAGTATCTCGATGTGGCACAAGCAGATGACGACGTAAGAATGGATGACGATGAAGTGCATGATTTAGAGATTCGATGATCTCGAGCAGCATCTCGCTCCTCGAGAGATCGGCTTGGTTCGTCAATTGTTCTAAAGGCCCTGGTCAATTGTTTGCGGCCTGAAACATGAAGACCAGAAGAAAGTTGTTGTTGAGTGTTTTTGGTGGAGTGGGTGCAGTGAGCGCAGTGGATTCAGTGGGTGCAGTGAATACCGCGGGATCGCGCATCTTTAGCTTTCTAGTGTTTATGTGTCTTCTTTGCACCTTGCCAAATTTCGCGCGGACCGCAAGCATCGGTATTTGTGCGATGGATGGCTGCAACTGCACCGTGGCTGCCCACCATTGGATTATAGTCAAATGTATTTTTGCCGATAATCAGGTGATTTCAAGTTTCTCACTTTATCTATCCGGTCTATCATTTCGTTTAACTAACTCCTTGGTAGCCGTTTGACCAATTGAACGATACTCCCGAATGGTCTATGTTGGGGGGGATCCTTCACAGCGTGTTTCACATACTTATTGTGAGATCTCTCGAGCGAGGTCGGTGCAATCGAACAAACAGGTTTTACTGGTAGCAAAGGAAACGTCCACCTCTAGAAGAATAAATGTTAGATTCGACCGAACGATGCTTCGGTCGAACAGAGTGCTTGGTACGGCGTACCAACAGTGAAAGTGTATGTACACGGTGTCAATTGAAGGGGGGTCCTTCACGCGCCATGCTTTCGTTACACATATAGGTGGCCAACGTTCACAGGAGTGTGATTACACGTATTATGCATGAGACTTAGCTAAGTTGCGCCTATCAGAAATTTACTGGAATACTATATACATATACGTATAGTATAGTCGGGTGCAGTGATCAGGTAGTTCAGGTAGATTTTTCCTTCTGCAGAATGCGACACCCGTGTACTGCGACGTTCCACTTGCTGCTCTCAGCTGCGCTCGGCTGGAGACGCTAAGCTCAGCTGATAAACAATGACTTGGACTGTGCCGTATATTCTCTACCTACCAAGCGGTTCAGATCCGTTCTGCCCGAATAACTTTCTTGGTTGCAAAGCTGTGACACATTGATATTTTTTGTTTTTCTTTTAGAAAATAAAATTGATACCCATAAAAATTCTATTAGAAAAAATTTTTGTAGGTACACCAGATTCCGCCGTTTTCGTATCTATTGAAATTATACCTTGAATATTTTTTTCGGACATTCACTACCAAGGGAGATATTTAGGTGTTTGGTTTCTGGTCGACCACTCTGCATAATATGCGTAGACACGAGATAGAGAAAAATAACAGCCTACCAGAACGAAGAATAGAGCATTCACCAAGGTCGGCAGCCATTAATTTTCTTATCCGTATCTGAACGTTCTTCGTGGAAGAGTACCTAACAATCTGTGTGAACAATATTTGGTCCGAGCGATAAGACACTCGTCACGCGCGATATTACAAATGCTTTGTGTAAGTAGGTAGTAGGATTAATAGTAAATTTATTTGTAAAACTTAAATAGAATGTTTCCAAAAGACGCAGGCCACGACGCAAGTCGCTCGGAGGAACCTCCGCCCCTATACCTATGTCTGCGCGTATATAGTTAACCCCCTGCACTATTTTCACGAGTCTGACTCGTGATGAAAATTTTAGGCCAAACTTGAATATCACGAGTCAGGCTCATTGTTTAATTTCATGTTAAACGTGAATATATCACGAGTCTGGCTCGTAATCGACATTTTGGCCAAACATGAATATCACGAGCCGTACTCTTGATCATAATCTCGATCTAAGCAAGAACGTGAGTAAGTTAGGCACGGCTTGTTCCGAATTTCAGCGTAGTGCAAGGGGTTAAGAATCATGGTGCAGCGACCTTCGGACCTTTCACAGTTACCGAGGAGAAATGTAACCAATCAAGCGACCACATGAGCTAAGCAAAACAGAATTTGACTCTGTGCATTTTATACCAGGAATTAAACGTCTATTAATGTATAAATTTTTATTTTCTCGTTCTCCATAAACGTAGAAGCTAAAAAGTAAAAAAACCTGAATGGACCGAGCAATAGGAATCTGTTCCTCGTAGAATTGGTCGTCGTGTGAAATTCTTAATATCTAAGTGACAGACCGGAAGAGACGATCGATTGACTAGTTAATTATTTAAAGCTAGCACTGTGCTCCGATGCGACTTCTTAATAAAATGAGATTGATGGGGGGCTGCAACGGTGTCACTTATCATTGCAGCGTCATTAATTCCATTTAAAGGCTAAAGCGCAATCTCGCTGGCTCTGTAAATATTCTTCGAATCGTCGGGAATGTTTATTCTTTGATCCCCGATTTTAGCCGTTTGACGTATTCATAGTATAGACGCTACAGTATATTTCTGCACATAACGAAACGTTTTTGATAAACTTTTAGATTTTGAAAAAATTCCTTTTAAGACATCGTTGTCCCGTTCGCAGAAGAATAGATGAAGCAAAGTCTTCGCTTTCAGCCAGAGACACCAGTGAATTTCCAGTGAATTTTCTCAAGGAGAACGACGAGAAATTCATGAACTTGACTGAATTTCGAGAGCTTCCGGCTCAGGCTACTTCAGTTCAGAAGGGTCATGCGTCCATCGGTCCATCCACTCATCCGCCCTTTCGCCCTTCCGCCTATCCATCTTGTTGTTGCGAAGGGAGGCGGAACGTGACGGTGGATTGTTATATGCATTTTTATATGATCATCCTCAATGTTTACATTTCGGAAAGATATTTCTTTGCCAAATACCCTGACTCCGTTTCAAACCCTATTGCTTATTATGCATTGAAAGTCCAGGGGAGGGGGGGAGGGGATGAGCGTCTTTCGAAGCGTCACTGTTAGGTGTATTTACTAACTAGCGAGCCTAACCGGGTCTCTCGCGTCCCTCGTGAAATAGATCCGTTTATCTCAGGAACCCATTCTGAGCATCCCTGCCGCACGGGATCTTGCGGCTCAACTTCTTCACAATAGACTCTTTTAACAAGCCTTGAACGTCTCAATGAATCTGTCGGTGTTATTCACAGGATGTCATATACATATACAGACATGCGGGCCGAAGGCGTTCGGGCGGGAACGACATCACAGCTGGGGTTCAAGTGACACACAAGTTCACATTCCCTTTCAGGCTTACCAATTGATTTTTAATAACAGCCGACGTCCAGCAGAGTTAGTGCTTTCATTTCTTTATTCATAGACTCCTCTAGGATATACGAGTATAGGGTAGGACACATGTATACAGTCGAGTAAGTCACCGACCGCGATATATCTTGAGCCGCAGTTATCTATAGATTGACATTAGCTCAGATTACATATGGAATTTTCCACTAGCGACTCGAATTCCGACGGTTCTCGCTACAATAGCTCACAAAAGATTATTTACTTATTCATATTCTCACTCTTAAAGTGGATTTGCCTTGAAGAATGTCCTTATTATTGGTTAATTTACCTGTTGCGATTCTCGCAGTTTCGCTCAAAGATTTCTTCAATATAATACAAAAGCTTCCTGTCGCTGTCGAATATTACTCTAACGTAGTTATACTATAAGTATAGGCTTCTAGCGACTTTGTCTTTCGACTTTTGTATGGGATCCAGCAGTGCTCGCATCTCCAAACCTTCCACTTCCTATTATAATTCCTTGCGAGACATTATGTGCTTCCGGTGCAGATAAGAAGGCTGTACATATGTACAAACACAGACTAGGATGAAAAACCTGAGCGGAAACATGAAATACGAAGATATTATTATAATTACTATATGTATGTATTTTTTTTCCAAGGACCACAATTCCGCAACGGAGTCAAAAGTTTATAGGTACCTGTATTGCCGATTCGCCTTGGTCGATACCTTTGATCTCTTTGATCAGTCGCGCCTCTCGTCAAGACGTTCGACGTGACAGCCGCGGGTCACGCGGATCCCATACGTTAGATTGTGCGATCAAATTAACAAATTGCGCGCCGTCTCAACGACCTACTCTAATTAAATGAATTAACACGACACGACTTACGTTTGACCCGGAGGGTATAAGTTACGCCATGACGCACACATTGTCACGGATTCATTCGATTCGGTGAATGGCCATGATAACGTTAGAACGCGCTTAACGCTGCCTATGAAAAGTGTGAGACGAGTGATGCGTCCCCCTTTTTCTCGTTAGGCATTTCCCGTAGCGACGAGACGCAGAGACGTCGCGAGGATCGAGTCAACGGACATTGAACTCCGATCCCGAAAGAGAGTTTGGCTACTGCCGTTTTAAGCGTTTCGATCGTTGCGCTGAAAGTGACGGATCGAAACGACGTTGCATTACGGTTAGAATTACGAGATGGCGGCAGCTTTGAGGAAAGCAAAGAGAAAGAGAGGCAACTCGAAAGAATCGAAGGGCTCGAGTGTTTCCATTGGAGCAGCTGGCAACGAAGCCTTCACTTTTTTTGTGCAGTGGGTCGCGGCCCGTAACGGCATCTCTCACGGCCTCTCGCTTACGATTCCTAGTTTTCTTTCCTCGGTCGCTCCTCTCGATTCCTCGTGCTTCCAATTGGCTTCTGTTTGCGACTTTTTCTTTCGATGCGTTTCTGCAAGAGACGCGACGCTCTCACATTGCTGCATCGAGACCGTCGAGACTTTATTTTTGAACGGGAGCAGCGAACGTTAGACCGTACTTGTACATAAAATCGTCTCTTCTTGCGCTTCCTCCTCCTCAGGCGATCGCCGAATGCTGAACGCTGCCCTCCAAGCATCATTAGAAATATCGCTGTTTCCTTGAATCATCTTAATCATCGCGAGAACGAAATATCGGACGGAAATGTATTGGACGCTTCGATCACCTGTGACATCGCTTTGTTCTGCTGGCAGGAAATTTATAGGATAAGGTGAAGGTCGATCATCGGATTGACATCTAGGACTCTCGTGAGAAAAAAAGGAAAAACAGTAAAAAAAAAAGTAAAAGTGGAAGGAGAAGAATAGAAGACGTAAGGGAAGGAAGAATCGGTAGTATAACTTGGCGAATGTGAGGAATGGCCGTTCCCGTTAAAATAAATCCCGCGTCTTCGTGGGTCGCGTCAAAGTCTCGTCTTCCTCCATTCCGATTGAAGTCGACGTTGCCACATCGGCGCTTGCGATATACAGGCAGAACTGAAACTCGAGCGGAACGAGTTGAACTATTTTCGTGTGGTCTCTCTCGGCGTGTCCCTTTAATAATAAAATGGCTCTCGCGCGGGAGTGCAACCTAGCCCAGCGCCAGTTCCGGTAGACACTAGACAGCAGATAGAGCAGATAGAGCAGATGGAACAGAGACTAGAGAGCTAAGAGACATTTTTATCATGAAGAATGCGGAGAACGCGTCTGCTTACGGTGACCCAGTTTGACTCCGCCAGGAGCGACGACTGTCGAGCAGCTGTTCGAAATAGCGTATAACTATATCGAAGCGATTATCGCTCATCCTGTGACACGTTCCGAACTTGTCGCAACCTGTTTTAATATTCGTAACGCGATGCGATTCCGAGGATCGATATTGACAATGAATCAATTTTCTCCTCACGATACC
The DNA here is from genome assembly GCA_030142285.1 of Calameuta idolon. NCBI lineage: Eukaryota > Metazoa > Arthropoda > Insecta > Hymenoptera > Cephidae > Calameuta > Calameuta idolon. The sequence continues at coordinate 14,222 of JARQSV010000237.1, read as the reverse complement.
TTCTTAGAGCGTCTTTCGCCAGCTAAACTTTCCCTTTGCATAATTATAATTATTTGCGCACTCGCTTCTTTGTCGTTCTCAACTTGAAATCTACTTCCTTTGAACTTGCAGCTGGTTCGCATTAAGAAACCATCAGCTACGCTCGGAAATTCAATCAGAATTCTTTCGGAGGTTCAAAACGAACTGCTAGAAGGAATCGCTTTCTTCATTCTGGGTCTTCATCTTTTATTACGACGTTTCTGCAGTCGCGATGATCTTTTACAGTTTGTTCAAGATGATCAAGATTGTGCCGAAACAAATGACACACTCGAAAATCAATCAGGAAGTTGGACTTCATATTCTCTCGTGCACCTCGCCAAGCTACAGTTCACGTTCAACTGCATCGATCGAACGGCGCATCAAAATGGTTTATATTACTTCCGGACAAAGTTCATGACACGAGGCTACGTCCTTGATCTGCGTTTCTTTTTTTGACGATCGGAAGCCTCGCAATAATTAGCCACTTAGGCATAAACTTCTGCCGCAGTTACTATCGGGATGGCTCCAAGCCAAACCAGCATCTTTCTCGTACTACAGAATTAATCCTTGAGTGCAGCTGCAACGTTGGAGTGCATCCGATGCCATTCGGCGTTCATAACTCGGGATCCTCTTTGTGTTGACACAGAAATAGCAACAGGCATGTTATTCCAGCGCCATCCTCCGACATACCATCCCCTGACTCACTGCTCTCTCTCTCTCTCCCTCCCCCCCCCCCCCCTCTCTCTCTCTCTTTTATATTTCCTATACGTATACTATGCTGTATGTACTGCGATGCGTACTGGACTACTGTTATACCGTAGTGCTATGCGAACCTGGAAAACTATAGCATGGTGGACTAGTACGGTAGATCACGGTAGATCACAGTAGATCAGAGTAGATCACGATAGATCACGATAGATCACGGTAGATCATCGTAGATCACGGTAGATCATCGTAGATCACGGTAGGACCAATTAAAATTAGCCGCTGTGGCAGCAAAGTTAGCCGAATACAAATGTGACAAAGAAGCACAACGAATTGCGAATCGCGATCTTTGACGCACGATGCTTTATTGTTCTGTTTTTTGCGAGTGATTCTTTCCTATCCCGTAGAATAACTGATTGTGACGACTGAGGGGATTTCATAGCCAATTTCAAAATTCATACGATGAGAATCGATCGTTGTAACTGCAATACTGATTGCATGCTGCGTCGTACGTATTGCCTACTGCGATAAAGGATATATCGGAGTATGTAGTCGCTCGAGTGTGAGTAGGTTTTCAAGGTAAATACGTTGCTTGAAATCGATTCACAAGCAGTAATCGCAGCACGTGCTGCAAAAGATGCGAATGAGGAGTGACACGGCGGGATCGAATTCCTCCGTACTCAGAACACGTCAGCGCAGTTCGAAGGCGAATCTTTTACCGCAAATCTACTGGCACAGCCGATAGTTAACCGCATGCATGTGACTCGTGCATGCTGCTGTCGGTATACACTATACACTATACATATTATATGGAATGATGAGTGTGAATTATGATTTGATTTTTATGAAAAGTTATTCAGAATTTTTCGTAAATTAGCTGACGAAGCCTTCCGAAAATATCATTATTCAACGAGCTGCGTAGCGGCTTCTCGGTGAGTCATGAACGACGGTTCACATGAGCCACGAGGACGCATGTTATGTTATGTTATCGGAGATAAAAATAGGAAGATGGCGTATTTGTAGTTAAAGAGAATGGGAGGAATCGAGATCCTTTCGGATTCCAAGAATGAACGGTACAGTGTAAAGTGTAAAATGTAAAGTGTGAAAGGAGAGAGACGACACAGTTTTGTGTATTTTTCTCCTTCTCCTCTTTGCTGTCCTTGCGCGCCTTTTCCCCTGACTTCACAAAGAAGAGCTAATATGCCACATATGCCAAATACGCCAAACACTCATAGCCTCTGTCGCTTGCGCCCTCTTCGCAAATAACGAAGAGAAAGGAATAGAATAAATTGAAAATTTTATTGAAGCTCAAGTGAATTTTCATTGAATTCGAGGGAAACCTGCTGATTTCGAGACGGCAAAATACAACTTCTAACTTCAAATTGTGGAATGGTGTATCTCACCATGGGACACTGTCCTTCTGGATTCTAAGGGGAATCATCGGTACATGTTTTTCATGTAAATATAGGGTACCCCAGTTTGTACTGAAACTTTCGGATGCGACGGATCTCTAGCATTTGTGTTATGACGTGTTTACCATACGGAGAAAGGATCTTTGGAGGGTGTACGAAAGCGCCTCACTAATTGTAAGACATTTCTTTGTTTATTTGAAAGGAAAACATTTCTTTTGGGGTTCGTGGATCAAGAAGTAGGAGAATAGTTCTGGATATATGTTGGAAAAAAAAATTTGGCACAATTTCTAGTAGGAAAATTTTATGTTTAAATCGCAGCCTCACGAAGAACCTGAACAGACCTCTGCGGGCCAGATAGGGAAAGGACATTTTCTATTTCGAACAATTTCTAGTACAAATAAGCAGTGGTCAGTCTTTGATCCCCGTTAGCGGCACGGCTATATGTATAGTTGGTAATTAGAGGTGCAGGTCCTTGAGACTAGAATTCCTGATATAGGGGATGATCATTCAGGGGGAAAGTGGTTCCAGCATAAATATTTCTATATGTATATAAAACAAATGGACGGATCGACTGCAGCTGGTGCAATGCTACTGAAAATTGCTTAATACGTAATAGGAATAAACACGAAATCGGTTGATGATTACAGGACGTGGAGCTACAGGAAGGCACGGTGCCATCGGACACGATGGAGGTTGAGGTCTCTCGATGCAGAGAACTGAGGATCCAGTCGGGCGCATTTATTGGGGGGGCCCAGCTAAAGAGGGTTCGCGTCTCGGGAATTCAGAGTCTGGTGGCGAAGAAGCAGGCCTTCCAGAATCTCACTGCGCCGAATCCACTCCTCGAGGTCTCCGAATGCAAATCAGTCATAATCGAGAGTCACGCTTACAAGAATTCACGGGGACCACTGAGCGTATCGATATCGCGATGCGCTCACGTTGCCATAAAGCCGAGTGCGTTCTCCTGGCTACTCCGGATATCGCTAAAGGAAATAGAGAATCTTCAGCTCTCTAGCAACGCCTTCAAGTTCGAGGCTCCGCCACACGGACGTCATGGACCAGCGACCAAGGTAAATCCTATATCTCTTGATTTGAAACTACCGTTTAACCTGCAGCTAAATTTCTATTATTTCCTACTTTGATGCTTTCCGCATGAATTGGTGATGGTGGTGATGGTGGTTGCGGCGCATCTGCAAGCATCTAATGAATTCACGTGTGTCTTGACTATCATTCGAGTTGCCCATTTATGGGCGGATGTATCCGCATATTCCAACAGAATCTTCCAGATACGAGTATCGTTGCGTTAACATTATGATATTACAATTATCATTGCACCAGACTACTGCGCCACGCACGATGCTCGTGACTCAGCCATCGCAGCCTATCGATAAATTCTTCTATTCCTTTCGATTTTCAGATATTGTTCCAATCCGTTATGATTCCGGAGTTGCCGACAGCGGTCTTTCCGTCAATGGCGGCGGAAGTGCGAATGGACGACTTCTCGACAAAGGTCATCCGCAAGGAAGCATTTTGCGCTATAAACATCCTCAGCGTAGCCATTAGCAACGCGACGATTTACGAAGTGGAGGCCGGTGCTTTCAGTGATCGGACTCTCATTCATAGTCTCGAGTTTGTCGACGTCAGTCTGAAGAGGGTCGGCGCCGGGGCGCTTAGAGCTGCGGTCAACAATCTCACTATCCAATATTCCAGGTTGGTGTATTTTATGAAGAAACAATCGCTAGATGTAGACACGCCTTTAGCATAGTAACCATTAGTATACCATAGTCTGTATGCAGAACTTGCTTTTAGTGCTAATAGCGCGCTTTTAAATTATGTTTTAGTGACTTGTAATTAAAAGCGACTCTGTTAGTGACGTTAAGAGCGAGTTTTGAATACGGGCTTATATGTATAATGCGCATGTATAGGTGCTACGTGATTATGATTATGTTGGGTGGTTCTTTCAGATTGACAGAAGTAGAGTCGGGAGCCATTGACATTGCAGCAGCGAGCGTCACCTTCAATAACAACGAGTTTCAAAAGCTACGTACGAATTCAATTGTTCTTCACCAATGGAATCACCTTGCCATAGATCACAACCTCTTTGAGAATATAGAGGAGGATGCCATTATCGTGGATGAGAACGCGACGGTTGCGCCAAATTTTGAATTTTCTTTTACGGGAAATCGCATCAACAAGGCCATGCCGGGGTCACTGAAGTTTGCGGCGATGTCGCTGAAGATCAACTCCGCTCAGTTTGGCAATAATGTCTTCAATGAGATGTGCAGCTGCAATCTGGAGGTTTGGACGCGCACGATTCTCGGAACAAACGGCTCGACTTCCTGGATGATGGATTCGAGCTTCTGCATCGTAGACAGCTTTCTCGGGAGATGCCATAACGTGGCCGAAGGGAAACTTACGATGCGCAATTACACGACACTAATATGCACAGAGGGACATCATATAGAGTGCAAAGTGCCTTCGGCAAAGCCGGGACCTAGCGTCAGTCCACCGAGCGTCGGGCCCCACGTCTATCCGAGGCCCAAGGGCTACTTCGATGTCGAGATGAGCGATCCTGAACAATTGGAACGCGAGAAAAGGATTATTATGATAATATGCGTGCTCGCGGTATTTTCCGTCGTTCTGGTTATCCTCTTATCAGGAGTCTTCTACATGAGACGACAAGGGGTCTGCTCGAAGCTGAGCTCGCGACCTGTCCTTATCGGCCGGACATGGGAATCCTGGTTCTCGCCAAGCACAGGAATCACTGCGGCAACGTCTGCGCGTTCGATATCTCGTTTGAGCGTCCACGAGTACGCCGGTTTACAGCCGGAAACGAGGATTCTCGAGGTAGGAACGCAGGGGGAATTCGATGTCGAGGAGGGATACGCATACACGGAGAATAAGGCGACGCAGACGCTGCCCGAGGAGCTCACCGAAGAGTACCTCAGGGAGCTACGAGAACGGCTGAACGATCCGGAGAATTACAGTCAGGCGCGCGACATGATCGAGCATCTCTATGATCTGATTAAAGTCGAAGAGAGCTGCAACAACAACAACAACAACGAGGAAGAGCAGCGGGTGTGCAACGTCGAGGAGGAGAACGCCTACGACGTGATAAGACCACGCGCTAGAGTCCGTGGACCGGCGAGGCCCTCGACCAGCGTCGGCACCAGAGTACCCTCCCTGGAGAAGCTCTTGCCTAGCGCAGCCGCACAGAGGCCCCCCATCGCCGAGTACACTGAGCCTCGTGACAATCGTCTCACCGATCAAAACAATCATCTCTATGCGGAGCTTCCGGGGGATGAGACGGTCCCGAGTACGAGTAGACTCTCGCAACCTGTCCTCGCGAATCTGGCGACTCGCGCGCCTCTACCACTGCCGCCCGACGTTCTCAATAATATCAACGATAACGCCTTCAATCAGAAATCTGAGGCACCCTCGAGGATCCAGACGAGACCCCTCAGCTTCCTCAAGGCTCTCGGCGAGAGTATCCTTGGGAATGGGAAAACGCAAAGCGCCAGGAGTCCGAATTCTCTGCTCTGCGAGTACGCCGACCCTTCGGACGCTACGACTCATCTTTACTCGGAACTCCCTGAACCCCAGAGCTCCGCTTCCGCCAGTAAAATGGCCAATCGACCGCTTCCAACGAAACCTGATCAGGAGTCGTCGGCGTCGGCGTCGGCGTCGGCCGCAGCAGCAGCAACGGTGGTCGCGATGGCAAAGGCGTAGTGACGGTCGACGTCCGACGCTGCTTGACTGTGATATAAATATCGAGTTTCTCGAAAAAGACTATCCCTTAACGAAGACTTATAGCGAGGTAGTGCCCTTGCGATATTCCGAACTTGCTGCACTGCCTTAAACCTTTGCGAGTGATTCGTCGCAACAGTCCCATGGGACTTTGACTGTTGAATGCGCAACAGTCCTCGCTGCGAGAGAAACGGAGAAGACGCCCGTTTCCCAAAGTTTATCCAAATCCTAAGTATGAAGTATCTCGTCGAATAATTATCTTCTTCTACCGCAGAAGAGCAAACGATGTATGAAATGAGCGAGCAAACTGATTGACGATCGACTAATTCGCTTGGTCTAGTTTCCGTGTCATTTCATCCACGAGTGCTCGCTATTCTACCTAATTCTAAGTAAATGTGTACATACGACTGGGCTATTCTTTTTATTTTCATAGATCATTCGATCGGTTCTGGTTGTCGCTACGGCTGACGAGACACGATCATCGGCTTCAATATTCTTTATACAATAAGCAGGAGCTTTACCAATGTAATATAATTTTATACCCGCACACGCGCGCACAGACGCGCATATTTCTATTACGTCAAATATTAAAAATGAGAAATCTCAATTTAATGGACACTACTAGTCTGCTCCCCTAGTCCGTCTTTTATTTCGTTTCCTTTCCTTCGATTTAAACCTGCATGAAATTCAAATGTCAGTTAAGAACTGGTATTATTTTCTTTGTCGTTGTTTCTGAACAAGAATTCTTTCTAATGACGAACACTCCTCGATGCACTTGGGGCAACAATGCAGGCGAACTCGTATCAGGACGGCAACAGGATACCGCATACGGATGGATAACGCATCCATCCGTGTGCAGCATCCAGGAGGTGTATTCCTGAACTCTGGTCACAGTCGGGGAGGAGAGGGCAGCATTGGCAACGCCAGCGGAACCAAGCTATTCCGTGAAGAATGCGTGGAGAGCAAATAAAAGAAAGTAGCAGTGCGATGCCGGTCTGCTTTGCAGCTGTTGAAGTTAGGCTAGAAGAGTACACCAGAGGAGTGCAGATGAGGGAGACGGAAGTCGTCGCACCATCTCCACGTCGCGATCGACTTGATGCCCAGTGGAGCCAATATCTACAATACATACGTTACATTTCGAAACGTTCCAAATGCATTTTACGTACACTATGGCGACTTGAAAGGCAGTTACGTGTCCCGTGAGAGCCTTTGTATGCTTGCCGTGTAGTAAGAGTCAGGGAAAGACGAACTTACAATTACTTCGTCGTACTAAGTATGTATTAATCTACAAATTGAGTCCGTATATATATATATATATATACACATAAACTTGTCAAAGGATAGTTAGGAGGACGTGCGGCGTCCACAATGGTAAGCGAATGTGTTTAAAAAAAAAAACTAAACCTTGGGACATGTGGCGCTCTAGTTCTAACCTACTCTAACCTGTCGTGGCCATTTCTTAGCCCATCACAATTCCGTCTGTCCCGCATCAGAATTTTTTTCGAAAATTCGGTGTGTGTGTCGCTTTATGGTCCTGACAGTATACCTTAAGTGTGTAAATTTTATCAGGACTGTCCTGCTAAACACCAAGTGTCCTCGTAACTGGCAATTCTTTACAATACAACAAGCAAAAAGTCCTGAAAACTACCCTTCTTAAAAAATATACACATATTGTATATATGTATAATATATGCGTATGTATATCCGGGTCAATCGCTATGAAGATTTATCAAATCAGTGGATCTATATACTACTGTATAAACGTAAATATTTAATTGCGCGAATTATAAGTAAGCTGAAACTATGTGATAAATGTATAGATCGATATCGGCTTGATGCGAAGCGAGAAGCCAAACGCAGCAATACGAGGACGAGGAATTATGTGCAAGATGCGATAAGATAAGCGAGCGACTCGCAAGTTTCTGATAGCTAGCATACCGGAAGTCAATGACATCACGCACATGCTATTCTGTCACGTGCGATCGCCCGACAAGTCTCTATAGGCTGGGACTATCATGTTTTATCAGCTAACCAATCATCTCATCAGTTGGCTGGAAGTAAGTATGAAACATTAACTTTGTATCTTGCTATCCTGCGTTAATCTATTGCGTATTCAACTCCTGACTTGTTCATTTGAAAGAGCAAAAAATTACAGTTGTCCTCGTGCTTGATAAAAAATATAGAGCATCCTAATGTGCGTACTTGAATAGCGATGAAACTCAAGAGGCATCCAAGGGGGGGGGGGGGGGATGAGAGTAGCAAAAGAAAACCATCGCAAAAGGTATACGTTGAAAAATATTCAGCCATGGGTGCAGGATCAGAGTCAGTTACTAAATAAGGAATGGGTAGAAGAATGCGCGAGTGAGTAAATCGAAGGGATAAGGAGAAATGCAGGGGGCGGCGCAGCCCTCTAGGTCTCTTGGCCTCTCAAAGCGATTGTACACACGGTTTGCACTGGACTTGACTAGACTCTAATTTGTAGGAGGGAAGTGAAGAAGAGAAGTTTGAGTCTTCCGTTGCCGGAGAAAGAAACGAGCAAGGAAAGGAGTAGAGAAATTCATCTTTCTGCAGTAAGTTTCAGCCATGTAACTATGAAACGTACGTTTGCGAGTCATGTGTTTCGAGCGCGCAGCCTCAAAGTCGCGTATGGTAGCTACTATAGCAGTGGAAGCTTCTCGAACGCCAAGAAAAATACACGAGCGCACTGACAAGGAGATACAGGATGATGTCGCGACGATCAACAGTCGAGGGTCAACAGCTCGAGATCCTGAGGGATGTTTTTCTCTTGTTTTTCGCCTTACGCTACTTCTCACTTTTTCATCACTCATCGAGATAAATCTTCCAGGACCTGCTTGCATTTACGAATACGAGTAAAGGAAATCCGGCCGGAGTCTCAGGAAGCAAGATGTTCGTACAGAGCGTTAGCCTTCGAGGTTTATCCTTTCGTAACAAGTTGCTGCTACCGGGATCAGAGAACGGAATCAGAAAGTCCTCGCAGTTTTTCAAATTTTCGTTGTAACTCCCCCCCCCCCCCCCCTCTGATTAGGATCGATGTAACTTCAAATTCCTACCGTTAGCCTGATAAGCCGGCCAATTACTTAATTCGAAGGTTCTCTCGCTTTGCGTTCTCTCCTCTCTTCCATTTATTATCTAGCATCGAAGGTAATCAGAATGCGACACACAAGGTCTGCGGTGCAGAATCCCAGGAAACATTGCAGGCGCAGACAGCGTATCTGGTTGGGGCGCTGGCGACAGCGGTGACCGAGCCGAGACGTCGTACAGGACGGTCTCTCCATTCAAAGTTAAATATATCCCATGATATTTATAGCGTGGACGAACGCGTTCGAGACTCGCGCCACACACTCGCCGTTACGCGATCCACACATCCAGGTGTGCCGATGCAGAATTACATTTTCTCAAGTGCGACTCGCGCAAGGACTTACGCATTCTCATTTTCTCATCGTCCTGCGATATTGCGAGGCAAAAGGGTTTCTGTTTTCTTCAATCGAAAGTAAATTCACGAAACAAGCACATCGTACAATGATTATCCTTGGATCTTATGCTAGGTACTTTCACAGCTTTCCCTACAGACTCCTCAGATTCAATGAATTCACGAAATCTATAACCTCCTCTCGATGTACGATCCTCGGTTTCCCGAAGCCGCCTCCTATTTTGGGGTTATCCAGATGATCATGTCAGATCATGGATATTGCGCCTGCACACTTTGCGCCACACCCTGCTACGTTTTCAATGAATTTAAAAGCAGCTTGTTCATTGTACGTTACTAGATATTATATGTATGCATAATTCTTCACCGTAAGGATGGACGTCTCCAGGAATCAGTCCATTTTCTAATCCTTCGTAACTAGAATCAGTTGCGGCTTTCCTAAGAGAAGGACACGTGTGTGCTTCCACATTACTACCGAGGGAAACTTCCCACGCACCTAGATGGCACCAGAACGGCAGGGAGCCTCGTGTGAAAGGAACTTGAGGGTTTGGAACACATGCGGGTTCCGGTTTGGCCGCTTTAACAAATCAATGCTATATGTATTATATTATATTATGCTATGTTATGAATTTATGATTTACCTTCGTCCGATGCTCGGAAACATAAAAATTTACACTTATGCCTAGTTGGCCGCTACTGCTGGAATGCGCCACTAGCGACATACAGTATCAAGGTACACCACGTGTTTAAATTTTAAAAATTTTTTATTCGTATTATTACATCCCGGTATTCCTGAGCTGCGCTTCGATTTGGCAGTCATTTATTTCTGATTAAATAAATGGAAGGGTCGCGTTGTCTCCCAACCCACTACCACTATAAATGAACAACAATAAAAATAAGTTTGACAACAATGCGTTATTATGCCTTCGTGAGTGGCTTTAAGATGAGAACTACCTCCCTCCCTCCCTCCCTCTCCCCCCCCCTCTCTCGCTCTCTCTCTCTCTCTCTCTCTCTCTCTCTCTCTCTTTCTCTCTATTAGATAACTCTGTTACGATGTTAATAAACAAAATTTGAAATAGAATCGGAGACAAGCTCAAGTGTAGACCCACTGCGATTGGCGAGTTCGATAGAATAAGATTATCAATCGGTCTTTACAAAGAAGGAACAGGAAAATTTCAATAACGAAAGGAGACTGTTTCGTTACTTCGAAATAACAAAAAAAACCTCCTCCTGTTGCGAATGATAGAGAATCGAATATGTTTTGGTTATTTTCCTTTGTCAAGCGCTGTCGATGGGGACATACAATCGATCTATAGTGTTATTTGAGTGTAAAGTTAACTCGATTAATTGAGGATTTAACGATTAGAACGCGATCAGTTCCCCTTAATGAAATAACGTGTGTGGCGTCGTTTACCGTGCGGCTGTTCTAACAATAAGATTATTGTTATTTATGTAAGGCGCGGCGAGGCTAAAAATGTTGCTACCCGGATTAAAAAAAATAAATGTAAGATAGTAATATAAAATAAACATAAAAATGTAACATTAATTACTTCTCGATATGAAAAATATCACGTAATCGATTCTTTGAATTTTACTAACTGGAGAAAATGTTTTTCTTTTCAGCAAAAGATGCCAGAAATGTGGTAGAAAGAGATGGAACAAGTGGTTGGAGGTCGTATGCTAATCCTGGTCCTATCGTAATCGGTCAGCATTTCCACTTTGTCATTTCCGCTGGGTTAACCAGACGACGAGCGTCGAGCAGACTCGCCGGACTGCAATCGGGCGATGCTCGAGGGACGTCTAAATAACGGAAATACAGTAGAACGTCGATTATCCGAACTAATTATGACCGACTAGCATTCGAATAATCGAAAATACGGATGACCGAACAGGAATTGTTTGTTGGGAAAAAGGCAAGATTGAAACTTGGAAAATTGTTGAATATATGTATATACATACATATATTGAACGACACTCGATATCTTTAATATATTAACATTTATATATATTATATTTTTCGCCAATAGAATCTATGTATTTCTTTGGGAAAAAATCGCGGACGGAAGGGGCACCGGTATTGCCATGCAAGTCTGAGCGGGCTAAGACGCGCAGCAATTTACGTAACGGCAAAGTAATTCGGAAAACCGTAAATTCGGATAAACCGAATCTATATTCAGATGATTGACGTTTTGGTTAATCGACATTGTACTGTAACAGTGTTCGTCGTAGCGTAAGTCGTATTAGCCATCTATGCGCACAAGATAACCAACGGACAATCATCCAGCTGACAATACCTGAGTTATAACCATTTATCAATATGCTCCATATACAAAAGTTCAGTGGATAAAGCTTTCCATAATTATTATTCTCCGTGTTTTTCATGGTTTCATGAAAATATTTCCAAAAGCACACGCAATTCAAAGATTCAAGTTTTGCTTTAAATGACAAAACCCTTGACTTTGATACACAGTTATGGCTCGGATTTAAAAAAAAATTCAAACTATTACTATACGGCTGTAAGTTTTATCGATACGACAGATATTGCATTTACCGAGAGGTAATAACGATTATGCTTGATTTTCAATCTTTCAAATTGACAACTACTGCTTATCTCACACGCGTAGTTCACTACGACCGTATGAGAACCTCGATCGTATTATTGTCTATTATCGCGAGCACAACGCAACACCGTAATGCTCCGACGTCTTCATTCGTCATTCGTCATTCGTCATAACACTCATAACTCGAGCCCCTTGTGATGCGAGATCAAAGAAACTTCGTAGGAAGAAAATGGACCGTCCGTAAAAGCAAATCTATCAGCAACTGTCGAGGACTAAAGGATTTTCTGAAGGAAAAAGATCTTTTAGGTCACGATATAAGCTTATCAAGGAATTATACATACATATACCATGGGGGGCCATGGTAATTTATTTTTCGGCCTATGACGACAAGTACTGTGGTTGCATACGTGATTAATTGTCAGAGATGATATTGCCTTCTCGCACCCACCCATGCTGCACGAAAAGGACGCACCGTACGTCGCTTTCACGTCTCACTCGCGTCATAGTGCTCGCTGCGAGAAAGAAAGAACGTAAGTCCAGACACGAGCAGTTTGCTACCAAACTCCCTATTGCGAGTGAAGAGCTGCATTGCCGTCTCGCTTACACTCGTGCTGTGCAACAGTGACACACCGAGCGACGCTCTAGCGTCTCGCTCGCACCATAGCGCTCTCTGCGTTGCACGCACAGGTCGAGGTAGGTGAGCATGCGGCGTTCAGTCTCCTCTCTTACCTCACCGCACTGCGTCCACAAGCTGGACGCCATTAAGGACGCTCAGTGTATATATACATACAGTTGACGAAAAACACATCGTCGCGCAATTTTAGTATGTATGTACAAGCAGGTGCCGGTAGCACTAGAAAAGCTGCCGTTACTTCCCTTTTCCCTTTTTTTTTTGCGATTTACGAGTAATCGAGTAAATGTTCCAATCACTGATACCAAGGAGACAGCCAAAAATTATTTTGAATATATTTGGAAGACTGAAAACCGCACGAGGTCCACAGAAAGACTTAGAAGATGAATTCGCTGCAAAAAATGTTTTTCCGCGTAACGCGACAAAATGTCCTTACAATATAGGTGAAATTGTGACAGCAAAGATTTATAATTAATTTTTATCTGTCGCGGTTTATCATACCCACGTGATAAGAAGTTTGCTGCAAAGGTATAGCACGAACATAGATGAGGAAGGGAAGAAAGGAGAAGCGGAAAGATGGGTGAGGGGAGGGGGCGTCGCTGGTGTAAAGGAGCGTCTCTCGAATTGGGGGGGGGGGGGGGGTGGGGCTGCGCGTCCGTATCGCACAGGCGAGA
>JARQSV010000235.1:51178-92785 GCA_030142285.1 Calameuta idolon | reverse complement strand
CGCGTGTTGTCGCGATATTGCACCACCGCGACGATACTCTCCTGCCTGTGCGTGTTAAATAAACAAAGAAGGAAAATGAAGACAAAACGATTGTGAACAGGTAGTAGAGGGTTTACTGACGTTTTACATACGCTTATGCGAGCTGGAGCGTGTCGCTGAGGCAGAAGGGAACGAGGAGGAAACGGGGCCAGAGCATGCGGGTCGGGGTCGGGTCGTGCATATCGATGACTGAATTACATGAATTTTTCATACTTTTCAACAATTTCGAATTCCTGCAGTACGAGAGTCGTTTGAAAGCCGAAAATTTACACCTGGTTATTCATTCTTCAGGATCTTCTTGTCTGTACAGCTCCTCCCTCCTGTTCTCTGCGTACATCAGTGTCTTCCTCTTTCTCTAGATTGAAAGAGTGCCATCTTACACAGCTGGTCAGTGAGTTCCTCCAGTGTTGGGCAGTGGTAGGAATAACGAGGAATGGGAAAAGTCGGATACGACGAGAGGCAGGGAAAAGTCTGAAAGAGCGATAGGGGCGAGCGGTGAGAGGGGGGAGGGGGGGGGAGAGAGAAGAGAAGAGAAAGGGATATAGATGCGATAGAGAAAGAGAGAGAGAAAGGGAGAGAGAGAGCGCGCGCGTGCGAGAGAGAGAGAGAGAGAGAAAGAGAGAAGCAATTGGTAATCGAGGAATCCGGGAACCCAGAACCGTTCGGTTGGCTGCCGCAGACACAAGGTCGTTGTCCTTGGGAGATCAACGACCCTTGGTAGAGGGATGGCGGTAAGCGGGGGGTAAGCGGGGGTAAGCGGGGGTAAGCGGGTGCAGGCAAGCAGAGGGCCCAGCGTCAGCCACCATCCTGGAATCAGGGGCTGTGGGATCTTGAGGGTTTGGCTGCGTAGAGTTAGGGTTTGGGTTAGGGCCGGATAACGATTAAGATAGGGATTGGAATAGGGGTGCACAAGGGAGCCCGTCGTCACGCATGATCAGCGCCCCGCATCGAGGGTAGCCAGCTTTTATTTTTAGTTCACGTTGGGAACCACCTGTTGGGGCTGCGTGAAAGTCCCTCCGAGCGGGGCTCTGACTTTATTTTCGGACCTTCGAGTTAATTTCGAGTATCCTGGAGCCTTCCTGCATCCCGGCATCTCGATCACCTCGGCCGCAACAGCCATTTTTAACAACATGACCAACACCGTGAGCATTCTCCGTTCTATCTATCTTCCGTTCGACCGTTCCTTCTTCGGTGCAACCGCCGTCGACCAGGACAACGAGGAACAGAGAGGAAAAGCGAAAGCGCGCGCCTCCCTTGCGCACGTCACAGGCCAGAGAGCAACGTCCCGAGTCACCCTCTTAATTTATTCAGCACGTTACGATCCCCTCGCGCTATCTTCCTTAGTTCGGCCCTTTTGCCCTTCTCTCCTTCTCTCCTTCTCTCCTTCTCGACTTATCTTCGAAGGGATCGCTCGCTCCCTGGAGTGGACTCTCTCCTACGGGAAACCGACTAAAGATTTGACTCCCTCCTCGTCCTGCAGGTTGAGGACCGGACGTGACTCCAAAGGGAAGAGGACGCGTGTTTAACCAAGCGGACCTCGTGACTTCCTTGCGGCTGGCCTCTCTAATCGCGCTCGCTCCCCCCGCCGAGGCCAGGGTGCCGCCGGCCGCCGCTTGCTGCCGGAGCTAGAGAAACTCAAGAAACTCTCTGGAATATCCTTTTGCGGTTGGAGGCAAGATAAGAACCGCCGCCGCCGCCGCCGCCGCCACCGCCGCCGCCACCGTCGCTACGCGTGCACTTAAGCGCGGGCTCCGTTCGTCAAATTTCCTTCCTACGTGGCGTCGTCTTTCACGCCGTAGGGACGCCGAGGCAAATAGAGTATATCGTTTACGCCTCTAGGGTGTGTAGCCAAGAGACAGATAAGATAGCCGCGGCCTGATGTCGTGTGGAGGGACTGAGGAGGCCTTCTTCTACGCGACCCCAAATTCTCTCCACGCACTTTCTAATGTCTAAGCGAGACGTTATTCTTTTGCTTTCTCGACTTTCTGACAATTCGCTAACAGTGGGCAAGGTCGACCGGAAGAACGAAACTCTTCCAAGTGGTCGATGATGGTTGGCGGACTCGTTGATCATTAAACTGGTTATGGGCTTCATTGCGGTTATCAAAGTTTACGTTTCGTAAGATTTTTCAGATAAGAAACCCGCGCGTCAACGATTCCCCTGACTCGAATGTTTCTATTAAAGTGATATTCGTCTGACAGTCCGATCTTGCTTTTGGGCAGCAAGACAAGTCAGGTTTACCCCGAGCGCTGACCGTCGATGTATATTCGCACCCAATTAGACGATACAAGGGGTAGACTGATAGGACGAAAAGCCTTTTGTGTTTTTACGAGGCGATGCTAGCGATTCTTAAAAAGCATAGAGTCAGTCGTGAGCTAGAGAGCGAGTGCGTGCGTGTGCGTGCGTGTGCGCGTGCGTGCGCGTGCGCCTGAGTGCGCACATTAAATGCGACAGTGGCAGTGTCAACGTCAGAAATGGCGTCAAGAGGAGGCAATACTCGCAAGTGGGTTTCGAATGAAAGGATTATTGTACCGTGCATATAAACCGAACGAGTCTCCTAAGGTAAGGGCTTGGCAGTGTGCCTTCGCTCGACTCTCTCTCGTGCGACCAGCCGTTTCTCAACCCTTTCGAGTTACGTCATGTTAAAAAAGCTATTTGGGGTCAACACCCCGCTGCAGCGACACGTGTAGTCCTCTCCTCGACGTTCCCTTCTCTCCGATCCGCTTTACTTGGTCGCGCTTCCCCTTTCCTCTCCCCTCCCTTCCTCCCACCCCTCTCACTCACTTATTTCTCTGTCTTCGTCACAAAGACCAAGAGAGCTGCGTTCTCGACATCAGGATCCCCGTCCCTTCCTAAAGTCAACGCCTTGAATTTCTAGGTTTCCTAGCCCGCTGATGTAAGGCCCTACACGGTGGTACACTGTCCTTCATTGGACGTGAGCTAACGCGACGGCGCCTTGAGACGCCTCGAGTCTCTTCACGCTCTATCAGCCGAAACTGGCCTCCCGGCATGGAGAAGTGGAGAAGGAGTGACGCGCGATATGCCAAGTAGAAGTAGCAGGACAAGGAGAAGGAGAGAGAGAGAGAGAGAGAGAGAGAGAATCGGCGGTGCCTGTAACTGTAAGCTAGATCCACAAGCAACGGCGATCGAGCGCTATGAGGATAGCAGCGAGCTAGAAGCTGGGCCAGGGTCGTATCGACGGGGCCTGACCCCCTGTGCAAGGACGTGCGACACGACTAGCAGCAGCGCAATGTTTCTACTATACCGTGCTGGCTACTACTGTGTACTAATAATACACGATCGTTTCTGCGAGTATGTTGCTTTTCCTTACTGATTGTGAGCGAGTATAAGACTCGCGGGAGGAGAGACTGCGTAGTCATTCTGAGTTGCGCGTAAACACGCGACGCGGATGATCGTTTCTCTGGAGAGTAAGATGGTGAGTAGGCGCGCTAGAATCCAAAGTGGTAAGTAAGACGGAGAGGTAGAGAGAGAGAGGGGGAGAGAGAGAGAGAGAGAGAGAGAGGTAGAGAATGGCTAGGGGACTAGAGCAGGCGTAGCTCCATGTGCATTATAGCACACGAACCGAAATCGTATAGTTGCACAGAGAGCGGGGCGGCCAAGCCGCACAGCTCTCTCAAAGGAAGGCGGCAGCAGCTTCAATCGACCAGGATCACCCGTCTCGTGTCGCTGTTTATTTCCGTACCACGTTCGAGCTCGGGGCATCTTACACCCTTGGTTAGCGTACAGCACTGCACCGTCGGTAGTTACGCACGCTCGAACCAAATTTTCGCAGTCAGCTCGCCTTAGCACCTAGAACCTAGAAGTTAAAAGTTACGAGCTAAGAGACAAAGGATAGAATAAGGTTCAAGTGAGAAGCCTAGTAGCAACAGCGTTCTTGCTAGAGCGAAGTCAAGGACGCTCGTTCCGCCGGAGGAGTCGAATCATCGCGACGCCGACGATGTCGACGATGTCGGTGTTGGTGGAGGCAACGATGGAAGCGGCCGAGTTTCCCCTTTCGGCCCCTTTCGCCCCTTTCGCCCCTTTCGCCCCTTTGGCTTGACTCTGAGCCACCTTCGCCTTTCGCGCCCCGCTCGCCACCATCATCGTGCCTCGCATTCATGTCGCTGCTCTCCACCGCATCTCTCGCGGTCCTCCCCGAGCGCCGCTACGCTCGCACCGCTCGCACCGCTCGCACCGCCTTGACTTCTTGTGATGGCTGCTTCTACCAATCGCTTTTTTTGTCCATCTCGCAGCCTCCAAGCCTTTTTATCAGTCGACCGAAAAGGTCCGTGGGATCCTTATGGTGCCCTCCAGTCTTCTGCCACCCTTCGTGCTACCCAGTTCGTCCTTCCACCCTGAGTATGTGTTTGTTGAAGAGAGGGCTTTACGTGTAGAAGACAGAGAGAGGGAGAGAGCGAGCGAGAGACAGAGAGAGAGAGAGAGAACGTGAGCGAGCGAGTTAAAACATATATACAGATATATTGCATACTAGCTATCAGTGTCAATTCGTAGTGCGCAGCCGCGCGCGCTTGCGCGATTGAGCACTTAATGCGAGCCCATTGTTGTTTGCGCCGCGAATTTCCTCCCATCCCTGTGTGCTTCCTTGTAGATTTTTCTTCGTCTCTCCCCACCAGCGTCACACCCTCTCGCGGCTCATTCTCATCCCCGTCGGCGACGGATAACTCTCCTCCTTTCCCACGTCACCCTACCAGTCCTCCCACCACCCTATCCTAGACTCCAGCCCACTCGAAACTACTTTATGGACTTCCTCTTTGACTTTTTCATGGTTACACCGTGAGTTCCTGTGGCTGTAATACACCGCTCGTTGCTTCTTCCCGTTGTTACCGAGGAAGAAAAGTGCGCCAGTCATATTTGGCGATGATGACGCGGTCATCCCGTCGCCTTCCTTTTTCTTCTTATTATTAACATAGTAGTAGTTGTTGTTGTTATTATTGTCGTTACTGTTATTCTCACTCGAAACGTGAGAAGGTCGCAGGAGAGAAGGGCCCCGTTCGCTTTCAACTGTTGATTATTGCTGTGTGCTGTGACTCGTAACGATATCGTCGACGATACCGCACAACCCGGTGGTCGGCGATACTGGCTGATACTGGTGCTGCCGACTCGATAGGAAACTTTACCACCGTGAATCAGTGTCATCCGGAATAGATCCGAAGAGTCTCGCGCAAGATCGTTCTTTCGCTTTTCCGGAAGGAAACGGCGCGATTAACTGTACCTTGGACAATACCGCGAATCTGCTCTGGTTAAGGTGCTAGTGTCGGTGTGTCGGTGTTGTCGGTGGTGTAGGTGGTGTAGCTGGTGTAGGTGGTGTAGCTGGTGTAGGTGGTGTAGCTGGTGGGGGTGTGGTGTTGGTGGCGGTGATGGTGCGTTATTGCTGCTGCTGATGTTGGTGATGGTGGTGGTTGCAGTGCCGTCTCTCCAAGAAGTACGTCTAGCAGGAGGTCGTAGAAGAGAACGCGTAGAAGTAAGAAGCGTAGGCGGTGGTGGAGGTGGTGGAGTGGCTGTGACGCAGCAGCAGGAGTACAACCTACGGTAAGAGAAGCGGACCAACATCCTCGGTGGGCAAAGGAACTACAGTGACCATTTTATCGACATCGACAAGAAAGGGATTTACAATTGTGTTCCGAATGCTCCTGGTACACCAGCTGAATGTCGCTGTGAGGGTCGTAAATTCCAAGGCAAAGGTGCGAATTTTATTCTACGGGTATGAGAACAAAGAGGGAAGGATACGTTTTTCGAGGGCAATGAGGTTCGATATATGGGATAGGGTGTAGAAGAGAGGCCACGAATGAATGTGTGTGTGCGAGAGTGACAGAGAGTGAGAGAGAGAGAGAGAGAGAGAAAGAGATAGGGATGGGCAGGGGTTTCCTAAGAATCGTATGAAATAAGGCGGCTAGGAAGAGAGACCGAGAAGAGCCAGAAAATAGAGTACGGAAGAAAGAGGGCGCTTTGATCCTACCTAGAGGAGCGAGAAAGAGGCAGCGATAGTGGCATAGCTCCCTCTAGGTGGCGATATCGAAAGAGTTAGCGCGCAACGCATAGAGGGCAGGGACATCAGGGAGGCTCTGGTAGCTAGATTGTGGTGGTGGTGTCGACTGCAGCCAGCACTGCTCTTGTGGAGGAGGAAACGCTGGTGCTGTGCTGGTGGATATGCGGTGCGGTGCGGTACGCTGGAACATTCGGTCCTTCGGTCTCTTGGTCCGATGGCCAAGTAGTGAGAGAGGGTAAGAGTGGGAGGAGTACGAGTCTAGAGGGCGGAGAGCGAGAGAGAATAAGTGCGTGGTGAGCGGGGCGGAGAGAAGTGAGTGGCGAGAAGTGTGGCGAAGTGGGGTAGAGAGCGGTAGGATCGCGGGAGGTTGCGAACGCGGTGGTTCGGTTGAACGAGGGCGCGCAAACGGGCGGGTGTCACGAGTGCGGTGAAGCGGTGAAGGGGCCGTGAACGGAAGAGATCGGGCGTACGTGAGGCGGGCGTAGGCGAGGTTCCGTGGCGACCGTGCGGTGGCGCACCAGGAATTCCCGGCTCCCGGGCCCCGAGTCTGCCCCGAGTGTCTGCCTCGACTTGCTGACATGGCGTCCTAGCGCTGTACGGCCAAGTCGCACGTCCCCGTTTGGAGGCTCACCCCGTCGGATCCGACGCACCCCGAAGATGCCAAGGTGAGTGTTCGCGTACGCGATGGTGATACGGGTGAACATGGGCATGAACTATGGTGGGTTATTACACGGTGTCATCGGCAAAAACCGGGTGGGACCCACAGTCTCGACCTGAAAATACTTGGTCGTCTTCGTTGTCGTCGTCGTCGTCGTCGCCGTCGTAATCGTCGTAATCGTCGTGGTCGTGGTCGTGGTGGTCGTGGTGCAACATCCTCGTGATTGTCATCCTGAACGACGTCCTCGTGATCGTTTTGCCCGCTACCGTAATCCTAGGTGGAGGGTCGTTGCCATCGGCTACCCTCGAGACTGCGAATCGATATTACACCGCGGTGTGGGGGATATAGAGGGTGAGAGCGGAGCGCGAGGTAACAGTGACTGTGTGTCTGTGTGATATGAATTGCATACGTGCGCGTGTCGCGGAAAGGGGGATGTCAAGGCAAGATCCGCGTCAAACCCTCGAGGGACAGTCTCCTTAAAAATCACAGTACGAGAGGGAGGGACTCGAGGAGTGAGAGAGAAAACACCATTCTTCGGGACTGTCGTCATACTTTTAACGTGGACGCACGTCGTCGCGTGTACTCGGTGCGGGCGACGTGGATTTTCGCTCGAGCGCTCCGAGGGTTGCGTAAATATCTTTCGTCGTGCGGAGACGTGTCGCAGCGAGTGGCGATGGCGCTGCCCATAGGCGCCGATACGCCCTAGGCTCCAGGGTGCCTTCTCTCCTACTTTGCACACTGTGCTCCACACTCCACTCCACTCCACTCCACTCCACTCCACTCCATTGCATTCCGCTCCGCTCCGCTCGAACAGGCGCGACTTAAACTTTATTCAGCCCGCTGTTATTCGGCTTACTTCGTCGCACACATCGGTTCGTTCGATTTTACTCTATGTCGTTCTCTCTCACTCCTATGCTCTTTTGCTTCGATCTGCACGCGCGGAGCACGCTCGTTATTTGTCTTGGCTACTTGGGAATCCCTCCAAGTATCCTCTTGTAATACCTTTAGCAACTCCCTTTTTCATTGCCCCAATGCGCTCCCTCCTGTCTAGACGACGTTGCGAAGCAGGAGGAGGAGGTTGACGCGAAGTTTACGAATTTGAGGAGTAGAGCGCTACTTCTTTTCTGTTTACATCGTGCAAGTGTCTCCTCTCGGAACCGTAACAGGTGAATCGAGCGCCGCCACTACGAATACGAACGAACCTGGATACTATACTGCAATAGCGCGCACGTGCTTCGGCCCATCGCCAAAATTTCTCCATTTTCGAGGAGCGCCACCACGGCGCTGCTCCCTCTTGCGGGATAGTACTCATTTCTTCTTACCACGTGGTACATGTTTCCATTCGTCTCTCTCTCTCTCTCTCTCTCTTTTTTATTCTCTCTCGTGTACACTTGCTAACTAACAGGTTCCATGAAACACAGGTACCTCGTGTTTCCATCTACTAATACCTAATAGCGTCCCAAGTTCTCTACAAGATATCCTCACTGCTCATTCATTCCAATAATTCTAATTGCGTCCTTCATTTTTGCTGTACACCTTTGACTAATCGAGGATAAATTGAGTCTCGAATAATACAGTAACACATTTTATGCTGTAACGAACGTCACTATCGTCAACATGGACACGCATCGCGCACTACGCACTATGCTTTGCGCTTTGCACGTTACACATGGCAGCTTGGCGCTCTCTGTGACAGAGGGATATTGCGTAATCGTTGATAGGAGAATCCGGAGCCCTGTGAATGGTTGAAGGAGGAAAGAATAGTGTGAGAGGTGGAACGGATATAGCGAGAGAGAGAGCGAGAGAGAGAGAGGAAGAGGCGTAAGCAGCGAACGACCCGCAAATATTAAGTGAGTAGAGGAGGCAACGCCCTGACCCAAAAGAGGGTTGTCGTCTCTCGATTCGATTCCCAGGCGAGTCTCCTCGAGTGTCTCCTCGTCTTCGTTCTCCTTCCTTTCGACCGATTGGCAATCCTCACGCTCTCTCGAATGGCGATCGGCTCGCTTAACTTAACGGTAAGCCCTACTCGACTCCTCGAGCGGCACGAGGGAAGAATACCACTGCAGTGACGTAGCATTCTCATAAACAGTTCAGCGGTGCTGCTTTCCGATTACGACGTCTTCGCGAAGACTTGCTTCTTAAAGAGCGTAAAGGGTGCGTCACCCGTGTAGAGGTCGTACCTGCAGGATACTCTACGGTTTAATGGTTTAATGGTGTAATGGTGTAATGGTGTATTGGTGTATTGGTGTATTGGTGTAATGGTGTAATAATGTATAACGGTGTTCCGGTGCAATGGTGTAAGAGTGTAATAGAGTGTACGTAGTGTCTCCCGCTTTTCTCTTTCTTTCTGTCTCTCGTTGAGGCCTCCTGGCTGAGAATATTCTTCTTCCTCCGCAAGGATCCACCACCCCATTACGTAGTATCCATTACGGTTAAGAATAAGCGCGTATATGACAGACTTTTTTTTTCCTTGAAATTGTTCGAGTACCACGTGCCAGTAACGCGCAACGCGCCACGCGTCACGCATCATGCGTCATGAATCGACTCCATAACTTTACGTATATACGGATGGACATGTGATTTACTTGTACTCATTGAAACGAAGAACGGATTCAACTCACAATCGGAGTGCGAGAGGGGGGGGGGGGAGGGAGAGAGAGAAAGAGAGACGATCGACTTTACATTGCTTCGCATTACATCTTATCAGAGCCGATCCGCGAACTGTATTACCGACTAGGCTTCCCAGTATGCCACGTGTTTTCTCTTGTTGTTCGGCGCTTCCTCCCATATTCATTCCGAGTTGAAACAAGATTCGAGGATGTATAGGTTAGTCATGGGTGGGGGGGAGCGTGTATGCACTGTCAGCCTAGAACCACGTTTGGTCTCTACCGAGCCAGAGTCTCGATGTTGGGACTAGTTGCTAGTTGGGAGGTTTAAGCACACGAGGAAGGCCAGAGTCACAAGGGAGAACACGGTGGATATTATTCACAGCATCTACCCATGTGTTTGTACACGTATCCAGAAGTCTACCTATATAACTGGATGTGCGTATCGTACACGTGGCTGGTGGCTGGTGACTGGTGACTGGCGACTGGTGTGTGTACACATCAATTGAAGCAGGTTCCACGGCCCAGTTAGGTTAGGTCCCAGTTAGGACCCAGTTAAGCCTCACTAGAATACTGCATGAAAATTAAATTTCGCTCTTGTTCCATAGAGCACCGATATTCGGATAAATGGCCATGAATAGCAATCCAATGGTGTTAGTTCGTCAAAACTTATGTAACTATATATGGCTCATTTCAACCCTTTTTCGCATTGAATTCTCGAAGGCATCTCTCGCACCACTAGTGCTGAACAATACTCCGTTACTTGGGCCGTAGAGTTGCTTTTCAATTTCCGGCAGGTAAAATCCGCTAGTAATAATGGATAAAAAAGAAGTTGGGGTGGACGCCAATGGATGGCGGCGGTGATCGGAGCGCAGCACGAGGGATGGTGAGGGGCGACAGTAGATAGTCACGGTGGCGGTGAGGGGGCGGTGGGGGGGGGCGGCCAGTTTAAGGGGAGTACGGTGGAAGGGGTTGCTGGTTGGTAGGGGGTACCGCGGTGGTGGGGTTCGCTCTGTAGCGGAGAGACTAGGATATTCTGGGGGGGGGGGGGGAGGTCGAACGGGCAAAAGAAAGATGGCGTCTTGAATATACATGCGCAACCGTGCGTCGGGACGGTCGAGAATGCGTGCGCGGGTGATGATCACGTACGTACGTCGTAGGCATGTGTGCGTGTGCGTGTGCGTGTGTGTGTTGGTTAGAGAGTGAGTCGAGAGTGGGAAGAGTTGAAAGAGTAGAGCAAGAGAGCAAGAGAGCAAGAGAGCAAGGCAGCAGGGCAGCGCCAGATAACGTGGAAACTGACAGCCTGTAGAAAAGAGCACCTCCAGAAGGAGGGAATATGTCACCGTCTCTGCTGTGTTGTCTATCTATCGTATCACCGTTCGTACTCCGTGGCCCAATCTTCTTGTTTGCCATTGGATGGATTCTCTGTTACCTGGAAATCCCAACGGGATTTCTCAGCATGCAGTTGGATCTGTGAATCGTTTCCACGGAACACGTGTAAATAGAAATTCGTCGTGCAGTAGCGATCTCGACCTTGGATCAGCGAATTACACTAACGCGTATTTACCTAAACGGATGTCCTCGAAGTACACGTCGAGAGAAGGTGGGGGAGGGGAGGGGGAGGGGGAGGGGATAATATCGCGTCTGTAGGGTGGAGAAAACGAGGGAGAGCTAGAGAGATCAGAAACCATAAACCATTCTCGCCCCCCCCCCCCCCCTCCCCCCGAAGCTATCTAAATGTGGGACACGCTACTGCGGATTCGTAGCTTCAGATGCACACATACGTATGCTCGTATATAAATACATAAAACGTAGATCCACACATCCACACTCCACACGTCCACGGACCGTGTGTGAACACAACGACCAACGCGAGTGTCTCAGCCGCGAGAGTCTCTCCTAGAAGAGACAGAAGGCAAAAGGCAGAAGACCGAATGCGCATACTCGTATTCGTGGCTCTGTCCTCTCTACCGCCGACACCTGCACCTACATTTACCACCAACACAACACCTATCGCATTTACGTGGGGACGTGGACTGTGACTGTGACTGTGACGCGTCCGTCGTTCCAAGCACATCCTGGCACTCCCCCAGTGGGGAGGTGACGAGATATCTGAGCGCGCGTACCACTCGCTTTGCAAACCGATGGAAGTTTACACCACGTTTTGAGCCGTCGCGACGAATCATCCCGATACTCTCTCTCTCTCTCTCTCCCTCTCTTTCTCTCTCTCGCGCGCGCACGCGCACGCGCGCACCCGCGTATTTAATATCGATTCTTCGTTGTCTTTTATTTTCAAATCGACGGACAGGCTCTCTATCTTGCGTCTCTCACGCGTCTTGCTTCCCGTATACTCTCTGGCTGAGAAGCGTAAGGTAACATAACATAACCTCAAACTCAACTGTTTTACAAGTTACAAGCAGAAGACGAATGTCTGGTTGCCTCAGCCTCAGCCTCAGCCTCAGCAACAATCCTTGCTTTTCGTGTTCCCCGCAGCTTGTGATTCTCTTGCATTATGCTTCTGGTACTTTACGCCCTTCTTATACTCGCAGCAGTAGATGCGCCAGCAGCTCCAGGCTTTGTCGTTCATTTTGTGTTCCACCGTGACTCTGCCGCTGCGCTGATTACGCAATGCGTGGCCGTGAGAGAACCGAGCTGCCTCCTGAGCACAGGAGTGTGCGTAACAGTGC
Source organism: Calameuta idolon (assembly GCA_030142285.1). NCBI lineage: Eukaryota > Metazoa > Arthropoda > Insecta > Hymenoptera > Cephidae > Calameuta > Calameuta idolon. Next base: position 80,788 of record JARQSV010000235.1, on the reverse strand, counting down.
GTCTTACTGCCTACCTCCCAACAGGCAGGCAGGCAGGCAGGCAGGCAGTCGCTGAACAAAGATACGGAGAGTGGAGGAAGGAGAGCCGGGTAGAAGAGAGAAGGAGAAGGAGAAGGAGGAGGAGGCGCCCTCAGAGCTTCCGAGAGTCAGCCAGCGAGCCAGCGAGCCAGCGAGCCTGCGAGCCTGCGAGCCTGCGAGCCACCTGTGCGATTCGGCTGCGTTCCAGTTCGCGATGGCCCGGACCCGTTACTTCGTTTCTCCATTCCTTCATTCCACCATTCCACCATTCCACCATTCCAGTATTTCCCCATGACACCATGGATGTATCGCACACTGCTACTCGAGTTAGCTCACTCGATAATAATTCCGAGACCGAACCTGTATACGGTTCTTCTCCCTTTGATTCACTTCCTTTCTTTCCCTTGCTCCTCTGACTCCGCATCCTAACGGTACAGGCAACGCTGACTGGACGGCTAGCTGGACTTCAACCTGGCCGCAAAGCGCAGCGCTCCGTGTGTGTGGATCGTGTGTGTGCAGTGTGCGCACGCTGCTCACTGTGTTACAGGACACTCGTGCATACAGATTGCTTTGAGGATGCAATTCGTACGGGAGAAGCCAAATCTACGGATAAGGGCACTTCCGGTGGTCGCGGATCGCGGGATTCCCGGTCCACGAGGCATTTCCCCTCGGGAGTGGGCACGCGTGTCTAGGGAGGGAGGGAGGGAGGGAGCTTCGAATCTATTTATGCGTGCGTAACAAAAGTCCAGAATACTTGAGCTTTTTGTGGCTATTAGTCGTGTCCTTGGCTGGACAGCAAGGAGGAGGTGGGTCGGGATGGGTCGCGGTGGGTCGCGATAGGTCCCTCCTCCACAATGCAAACCGCCTGGCGCTTCTGGTTTTTACGTTGCTCCATCGTAGTTATTTGCTCCCGGAAGGATCGTCTCGGAGGCGATCGATTGTAACGCTTGTAAAATACTATCGATTCTCTTGGCCAACTGACCTCTCTGTGTTATTGTCTCTCATCGGCCCCTCCGAGTTCCTACCTCGAGTTGCGCTCGCAACAGCCTCACCCGCTTAATTTTCAGCGTTGATCAAGGCTATATTAGCTCATATTTTTGTATCCGATGAGATACCTCAGCTGACTGTGTAATAATCCACTAATGGCCACCACAGCAAAAGGTGGAGTGCGCAGTTAACCCATCGGATCGTCGTCGGTCCAAGTGCCCTTCCTTCTTTCTCTTTTTATTTCCTTGCTAGGACTTATGGAGCGCGCATAACGGTGAGCCTCGCGTGACTCCACACGCATGTGTGTTCGGACATGTGAGAGACGCACACGCCTGACCGTGATTGTCTTGCAGGGTGAGAGGAGAATTATGTAAAAGGCATCAACCGAACAACTCGAGTCCACGCTAGGCGGTTGCTGGCTACGTCCAGGGTCGCACACCCACGTATGCGTCTTTCTCCTCCTCCTCCTCCACCTCCTCCTTTTTCCTATTCCTCTTCCTCCTCATCCTCATCTTCGTCTTTATCTTCTTCCTTCTCCCTCTAACGCGCTGGGAGTTACGCAGAGTTCTCATCTCCATGGACACACTAAAAGCTACTACACACACCCACCCGTGTTTATTTACGTTCGTGTGCGACACACTCGGGCAGCGTGTTGAAAGTCCTGGTTTACGCAATAAGATGTTAAATTCTCGATAGACTCCATGACGCGCGAATAGAGTCACCACTGAAGTCGTGTTCTGTTGTGTATACTTCTGGGTGCGAGATACGGAGCCAGATATAGGGAGATGGATCGTTCGGATCGTTCGGATCGTTCGGGTCGTTCCTTTGGCTAGCTTGGATCGTTTTGTTAGTTTTGACCGTTTGGACTGGTTCAGCCCCCTTGGATAAGGATTCGGTCATTCCACTTGGTTAATCCTCTCTGTGGATTGACACAAGTTCATGTCTTATTTATTTCATTTTATTTTTACTGGTTTTTTGTTTCTGGATCCTTTTCCTTTTTTTTATTCCGGATCTTTGTCATTTCTTTTGTTATTCCGTTTAAGTATAAACTTTGTGCTTTAATTTTAATTATAATTAAATGGTGCCTCTCTTGATCTTAGGTCACAAGAAAGAAGAAGGACGTGATACCAGCCGATGAAGAGGAGAGTACGAGCGAGAGCAAGAGCAAGAGCAAGAGCACGAGAGGGCGAATACGAGAGCGCCGAGTTAAGACGTCTTCGTCGATGATAGCGCGCGCGGGGATAAGCGAGAAAGCAACCACCAAGATTAAGATTAGGTCTGATGTTAGCGGATATTAACGGAAACCTGGCGGATCTGAGAAGCGAAGCAATGGCGTCGCAGAGGTTTTGCCTGCGTTGGAATAACCATCAGAGTAATCTGCTGTCCGTATTCGATCAGCTGCTCCACGATGAGTCCTTCGTCGACGTAACCCTGGCTGTCGAAGGGCAACTGCTCAGGGCACACAAAATGGTGCTCTCGGCGTGCAGTCCCTACTTTCAGGTGAGAGCTGCTCTTTCGTAAATAACGCTGCTCTTGCAATGGCAAATAGTTAAGAGAACCAACGACGTCGCAATTTGTAACTCCGTTTCTTTGAAATTTCCTTGCAGGCTCTTTTCGTCGGTCATCCTGACAGGCATCCCATAGTCATCCTCAAGGACGTCCCGTACGTGGACATGCGCAGTCTTCTGGATTTCATGTATCGCGGCGAGGTCAGCGTCGATCAGGACAGGCTGACGGCGTTCCTGCGGGTCGCCGAATCCCTGAGGATCAAGGGCCTGACCGAGGTCAACGAAGACAAGTGCGACCTGCCGAGCATCACGTCTTCCCTGCTCGGGAATCAAAACATAGTACCTCCACCGCCGCCAAACCTTCATAGAATAAACCAAATCGGGCCTCAGCACGTATCGCAAAAGAGGTTTCACCATATGTCGAGTCATCCGCTGCTCGGCTCGGCATTGACAGCGCCGAAGAGGAAGCGCGGCAGGCCGAGGAAGCTCAGTGGTTCCTCGGACACGCCACTTGGCGACAATTCGACTCAGGATCTCCAGGGCTCGAGTGCCGATCTTGTCCAGGGTTCGCCGGAGATGATGGAGATGAAGATGGGTCTGGACTTTCAAAGCGAGAGTGGCGCCAACAGTAACGCGGGAACGTGCTCGGGAGCGAATGGCAATGGGACTAGCAACAATAATAATGCCGGCTCGAACGGAGGTAACGGCAGTGCCGCCGGTGCCTCGGGGACGACCTCGAGGAAGGACGAACCTACGGAAAATGGGACGGATATCCTGGAGGCCGGCACGACCAGAGTCAAGCGAGAACCTGAACCAACGCCTAGTACTTCCGCGCAGGGTGAGCCACCTTTTGCACGCTAACCTCCCTGTCTTCTTCTTCGCTCTGCCTAACTCACCAAGTAGAAAGCTAGAAACGCAGAAGACGCTTCGAAGAAGTAGGGGCGAGGATCTCGAATAATCGCTAATGTGTATTCCGATCGGTTCCAGCCTCGGACGAGACGTTCACGCGGCCGCCCAGTAGGCAAGAAAGCAGCGAGGGTTTCAAGCAAGGTAAGACTCACTCACCCACTCAAAAAGTAATCTTTACTTAAATCTTATTTTTAGTCTTATATTATGTGAACTATACCGAGTGACATAGCAACAGATATATGTATAACCAGTAACCATAATGAACACCTTGTTACTCCGTTTGTTGCTGTATCGTCCCTACCCCTAGCCCCTTTCTTCCTCTCTCTCTTTCCCTCTTTCCCTCTTCTTCCTCTTGTTCCTCCTGTTCCTCCTGTTCCTCGGTCCCTCCGTACCCCGACCACACAGCCTAGTCACAACGCAATGTCCGTGTAAGGACAGTTGAGAGAAATGCCAGCAAGTAGCTGCGCCGTTACGGAAGGAGACGACTCATCGTTAATTATTCTCCTTCGCATCTCCGCATCTCCTTATCTATCAAGTGCTTGATCCTCTTTGAGAATGGAATAACGTTTTCGAAAAATACCTGAAAAGGGTAACATGGAATATTTTCATTTAGAAGCTGCTCGGTCTCATTCGACTTTTTGTTTAATTCAATTAGTAGCAGAGCAGAGTTTACGCGGGATCATTGGAAGACTCGATCATTTTCTCTTTGTTCGTATTCTCGTACTTTTTCCTACTCGTTGAGTTGAGAGCGAGAAAGAGTCAAAAAGTCAAAAAAAGAGGAACAAGCACGCACATATCTATGCGTGAGAATTGTGTCATTGGGAATTGATCCTATCGTGCGATCTTCCTTAAAGATCGTATGGGACATTTTTGCTCCTCGAAACTTGCCATTTTTTCTCAATAATGTTGTTGAAGACTGAAGCGTCTTTTGCTGCGCCACGTGCCGATCTCCCGTGCGAGTCTTTTATCCGAGTGGCGACTTTGCGAGGATTTACTTTTCTCGCAAGTCACGCGGACAACAGCGCGATAGCCTTGTCGCGGCTATTCCTCGGGAAAAGCCGAATGTCGTGATAAGGAAAATAAAAAAAATGGAAAAAAACAAGTAAATCCCTGTTGCATGGCCCTTCCACTATCTCAGCTATTTTATCCCTGAATCCTGAGAATTGGTCACTCTTGAAAGCGAAGCTAGGCCAGAGCGCAGGCGCACCAGCTGCGAGCGCCAAAGTCTCTTCGTCAGGTTTTCCCGCGGTAGAGCAGCAACACTGATCGACCCCATCGACGTGGCGGCAGTTGTCACGTCTCTCTGTGCTATTTTCTTTCATCTTCTCGGTCGATCACGTATCTTGTCTCTTATTCTTTGCGTGCATCTCTTTGAGGATAAAGGACGTTTTCATTGCAATTGGAGAAATTCATTTGTCGAGCAAGTCAGTTGGGGGACTTTGTTCGTAGTTTTACTTGACGAAGGATTGATGCAAAGAGCACACGTAGAAGGGGCGAGTGTGTGTGTGTGTGTGTGTGTGTGTGAGAGAGAGAGAGAAAGAGATGAAGAGTCAAAGAATAAGAACAAATATTGTGAATCGCCTTCTGCATTTTTGTTGCCATGGCAACCCTGAGAAATTTCCTACTCGGTGAGAAAGTCATTCTTGTGGCAAAGTGCATAACGGGAAAAAAGAGTAAAATGAGAAATGCTCGAGGATCCCGTATTTAATGGTATCAAGTTAATTGATCCTTTTAGCCCTCTGCCCCTCTGCCCCTCTGCCCCACCGCCCCACCGCCCCACCTTTCCAACTCGAAAACCCTTGGCGCGAGTATCGTACCGTTGAAAGCGCGACGCCAAAATGAAAGCTCACGATTCCACCGAACGCTAGGGAAGAAAACTAAACAAGAGAGACGAGGGAATCGCTGCCACCGGCCAATGCGCAGCGTTTTAGCGCTTTTACTGCTAATCTTCCGCACTGTCCGTGCGCGCGCCGAGTCGAGCCTGAACGCGCCTGAACGCGCCTGAACGCGCCTGAACGCGCCTGAACGCGCCTGAACGCGCGAGTACTCGACTCGAAAGAGACTCTCGTGACCTACGACCTTCGCCTTATTGTCCACTCTCTCACAATCAGCGATTCGCCCACGTATCGCACAACACACGTCTTTTCTCCATTCTCCTCTATTTCCCATTTCTTCTTCGACTCGCTCTTGTCATTCTCGTTGATGTGTTGTTTCACTTTTCTCATGTTTTCATTTGATTTTACTTTTCTTGCTTTTCTCTACTTTTTCCACATTGCCAGACGAACTCATTTTCTCTAATGTTACGTCCCGTTATATAACCCCGTGACCTTTAACCCAAGTTGAATTTTCTCTCCCCCTTCCGTCCACCCTCCGCACGACGAGGTGCACACACACACACGCACACACGCACACGCGCACACACACGCACACACACGCACACAAGACGTGTGGTGCACCCTTGCTGCCATTGGCCATTGCTAAAAGGAGGGGGTGGAGCCAGCTAGCGGTGCTTATTTTTTAAACGCTGGTTTATTTCCGTTCGTTCGTTCGTTCTATCGTTTTATCGTTCGTTCGTTCGTTCGTTCGTTGATTCATAATTTTTTTTTCTGCTTAGCGAGAGAAAGAAGGCGAGAGAGCGAGAGAGCGAGAGAGCGAAAGAGCGAAAGAGCGAAAGAGCGAAAGAGCTAATGTAAGCGGGAAAGAGAAGCCAGACACGTGGCAATTGGTGCGAGGAAGGTGGACTTAAAGACAGAAAGAGGAAAACTGCTAAAGAACCGAAGGAATAATCGAAGAAAAGAAGGAGAGAGAAAAAGTGAAGATGAATGATGGGGGTGGGGGTGGGCCTCGTAACGTGGACGTCGACGCTAAGGACGGATGGACGCAAGAGGCTAAAGAGGCTAAAGAGGCTAAAGAGGCTAAAGAGGCTAAAGAGGCGCAAGTAAATTATGTCAGAGCAAAAGCGAGAGGAACCATATTGGAATTTCGAAAGACGGAGACGATGTGATGGACAAGTATCGATCGGGATCGCAACGCAAACGACCGACGCATATTGCGTTTATTCGGCCTCGCGAGAAAAGAGGATTAACCTTAGAAAAGAGAGTGAGAAGGATATTTCAAAGACGCGAACAGTTTCCTTCCTTTTTTCGGGTCTTAGAAGTCAAAGCAACACTTGGAAGCGGAAAAGGCCGACAGACACATGGCGCGATAGCCACAGAGACGGACGGACGGACGGACAGAGTGATAGAGAGAGGCGGGAGGGTGGGGTGGGGTGGTACAGCGAGCGAGAGATAGAGAGAGAGAGAGAGAGAGAAAGGGGAAAAGAGCGACCGAGACAATAAAATATGGAAAAAAGAGAAATAAGCGCAATCTCGAAACGCCAGAGAGTAAAATACTCGTTAGTATGGAGATGCAGATGCATAATCTGATAATGATAAAAATAAGTGATCGAAGATCGAAGAATTGGTTCGGTCCGTTAAAGTGTGACACGTTACTTTTGCTCTTGCGCAGGTGAGTTGAGAATTTGAGTCACCTTTGAATTTGACGTTACCTTTGCGCGGGGAAGCGAAGGACTAGGGAAGCCAGCCGTTTAAAACCGTTTTTCTTATAAGCAGACATCTTTATATATCAATAAATCTATATCTGTCAGACGATCGATCGATATCTATGTATATACATTGTTCATGTGTTAATGTCTAAGAAATATATATATATACATATATACATATTTATACAAAATTTTCTCGAGCATCGTTGATCTCGATGGACCGTTTTCTTTAGCGATTGAACAGAGAGAGAGAGAGAGAGGTGTATGATTGCGTGTGCGCGTGAGAAAAGGGGAGAGAGAGAGAGAGAGAGAGAAAAAGAGAGAGAGAGAGAAGGAGCGATGTGTATATATATATCGGTCGAGAGTATATAAGAATATACACTATGGGGTTTGATATGTCGACACGTAAAACACTTGTCACATAGTTGAAAAGTACGGTTACTTTTTGCTGGCTCTACCCTTCCTCTTGCTTCCCCCCACAATTCAAGTAATATACTTATATATATTTATTATGATAATTTAATATATTAATTGCAATACATTAACGATTAGCGCGATTAACGCACTTCGCGTCTTGTACCTTTAATTAGCTCTAATCGCGTGTGGTGCGAAAGATACGCGCATTTCTTGCCCTTTTCTTCTTTCGATCTCTGTCGGTGAGACAGACAGAGATTCGGGCGCATCCTGCAAGTGCGTATCCTTCGAACCACGCGACGTACCGACTATCGCCTAGTTCTAGACTCTTTGTGGAATTTTAAAGGTACGAGTTGTCTCTCCTTTTTCAGACACCGAAGACGCGAGCAACGACGAGTCACACTCGCCCACGCAAATTCGCATAAACTTCGAGCGTTGCTTCCGCAAGGAGTACAGCGCCTCGACGCTCCAGCAAGGCGGCAAAGCCGGAATCAACGAAGCGTCACTTTTGCAACAGCAGCAACAGAAACAGCAACAGCAACAACAGCAGCAGCAGCAGCAGCAACAGCATCTACAGGAGCATCAGCATTCCGACCCGGAGTCCGAACAAAAAATGTCCAAAGACCGTCTGAGCAGTGCCATATTTAACATGGTCGCCGAGTCGGAAATCAGTCAGAGCGACTTCGAGAGCTCGTTCAAGGTCGAAAGCGAAAGGTCGGAGGGTTCGGTGCGCGACTTTTGCGTTAAAGAGGGCGACGTCTATCGGTGCACCGTGTGTCACAGGACTTACACACACATTAGCAATTTCTGTAGGCACTACGTCACCTCGCACAAGCCCAACGTCAAGTACTATCCCTGTCCTGTGTGCTTCAAGGAATTCACGCGGAAGGACAATATGGTCGCTCACGTTAAGATCATTCACAGTTTGAAGCCGCACATGAATCTGAGCAGCTCGAGCATGGGTCAGCAGCGGTAGGCCGCTCTATCGGGCCGCGCGTTCATGTGCTGACCTCCTTTTCATCTTCATCTTCATCTTCTTGTTTCCGGGGGTTTTTTCTTTTTTTTTTTTTTCATTTATTCTACTTGTTTACCAGGTACGTTGTACCTCAGTCCCAGTACACAGTAAACAGTACACTCCCAGTCTCTTGATGCACACCTCCACCTCCACCTCCACCACCTCCACCACCGATGCCTCTTTACTTTATACACATAGTTGTTTAGCAAATCGTTATTGTCCTCTCCAACACCTTTTAACTGCGCCTCGTGTGTATGTGCGTGTACTACCTTCCTATCCAAAAAAGTTTATTCTTCTTCCTGCTCCTCCTCCTCCTCCTCCTCCTCCTCTTCGATGTCGTCCGTAAACATCTCTTCAATTTTAATCGAATTGTCACGTAGAGTAATGACGTAACGCAATGCCATACGATTCAAGGGATCATTTTATCATCTGGTACACTAATTACACATATCGGACATACAGGGCTAATTCATGAGAAAATCAAAGACGCCAGCAAAGTGAGGTCAATCCTCATTCGCGAGAGGTTTAGAATAATGGGAAAGGGGCGGGGAGAAAGGTGCATCGATTGTGGTAAAGCTTGACGTTCAAGAAGTGGGAAAAGTGTGACCTGTCGTTTCATAGGCGTCGCCTAAGGAATTTGACAACTCGATGTTTTTCCTTCTTCGGTAGAGAAGAAGGGAGGAAGAATGAGAAGAAGCGTGCGATCCGAAATTATGAAAAAATATTAAGAAATATTAACAGACAGATGAGAAAGTACAGAGAGCGAGTGAGAGAGAGAGAGAGAGAGAGAGAGATGAGAAGACGGCAGATGGGTATATGTATAACTAGATAATTTGGTTGGTAGGTAGGCAACTAGATGAATAGATAGGTAGGTAAGTAGGTAGGATAGGCTAAGAGATTAGGCGAATAATAGTAGGTAGCTAGAGAGACAGGAGTGGCGTAACGAGAAGCTGGTTAGACACTTAGGTTCGGAAAGGGTAGAAGGTTATCGGTTATCGGTGCGGGTGGAGGGGAGGTGGAGGGGAGGTGGAGGGCGGTATAGTGCGGAAGCTCAGAGTAGAGCTAGTTTTGCGCAGGGGGTGGGGGGGGGCAGGTTTTTTTAGTTTGGCCGCAGTCGGAAGTCGTAGGTGCACGTTACACGTTATATGTTTGCCATGTACGCGTACCTGATGGACGTTCGTGAAAAAGGACCAGTTCTACTGTGTCCACAATTAAACGAAACGAGTAAAGGAAAATCGCTAAAGTTGCGTGAATAAGTACTATAGAGATTGAACAGCGAGAGAAGGAAAGGGGAGAAGAATGGCTAAAAACAATAGAGACAATTGAATGTCGAAACGCGAGCTTCTCTTAGCCCCCGCTAATCGATTATAGATCAAACGGATATCGCGTTCTTCACGCAGGGCCAACCTCCCAAACATACTTTTCTTTGCTCTTTAATGTTGGACTTTCGAAAATATTCCTTTCTTTCTCTTTGTTATCTCGTACGTTCGTGCCGGAATAATAATTCTTGCTGCCTGCAAGCGGGTGGGGAGAGGCCTCCGTCGTCAAGATAAATAATTCCAAAAGCCCGATCTTACTTAAGAGTTCAACGTATTACGCCCCCCCTCCCCCCCCTCGCCACCGCGCAATCCCCACCCACCCATCCAAACTGAATAACGATAAACAAAAGTATATAAATCAATCAATATATATATATATATATATATACACACGCAACGGGCATTAAGTTTACCCAAATAAACAAAGAAAAATGAACGAGCTTTACCGCGAGTGCTTCCGACGCGCATTTCCCGACAGAAAGAGGAAGAAAGTTAAGGATGACGTTGATAAGACGGAGACACGGAACTTAAGTGTCTGCGCGATCCGCGAAGAACGCGAAGATTGTCAGAAGGAAAAGAACGGACAAGCGACGGGTGCGGGACAAGGAAATGTTGACAAATAAATATGGACGCCCGGGGGCCGCGGATTCTTTATACACATTAAACATTATCTATAAGAATGGGAGATAATTAGTGGCAAACATAGAATTTATAGGAACCAATCGCGAGTCGTCGTGCGATTCGTAATATAGTTTAATCGAGATGACACTGGGTTATAACTTGTAAATGTAACACAGATATATTTACCGTAATACCTGCCACGGGAGGAAGAAGAAACGAAAAACACGAAAAGGGACAAGTAGACAAAGAGCCGCAAGAAACGGTCGGCAGAAGAAATAGAGAATAAAAACTAAAAGGAGGATCAGAATTATGGGAAACCGAATGTAATAGAGAGAGAGGGAGAGAGAGAGAATTAAAAAAATAATTAAAGTTGAGGTAAAAAATAACTAAGAAATCAAACATACATAGGCGTATAACATAAATACATAAATACTACGATATAAGGGAACCACGTAGACTGAGTAAATGCAATACGACAACCGTTCGCCATGTTTTTAAGATGTTGAGCTGTTGAGCCGTTGACAGTTTAATTGACAGGGAGGGCTCGAGACTGTAGGATATTTTGGAGTTTGCTCTTCTGATGGGTCTGGGGGAAGGGGATGGGGTTTGCGATGGTCGCGATGGTACGAGTGCAAGAGCCAAGGGAAGATTTAAAAGAATCGCAGTGCGCTATACATGCAAAATTTGCGCAAAACGATTTGTGACAGCGGAATGTTTAAGCAATGACTTTAGATCGTCCAAGTTTCCCTTTCTCTGGGATCGTTGTATCTTTGTCTATCTAGCGTAAGAAGCCTATCGGGGGCTAATCGGATGAGAGAGAGAGAGAGAGAGAGTCAAAGGACGATGTCACGGCTAAGCCTCCTAAATAGAAATGATTAATCCACGTACGAGAGCCAAATTGAAAAAAAAAAAAAAAGAAAAAAGAGAAAAAGTCAGTTAAATCCAGATGTATAGCGCATGCGCGAATTCACTGTATGGACGAAAAGAATGAGAAAGATACGTTATGCTCCGTACCATTGGTCCTTTGAAGTGGAAGAAAGTAATTGATCGAGGAGAATTCGAAAGCGAAACGGGAGGCAATTCTATGTAAGACTGCAGTGGGACGGTTAACGACACCAAATACAAGATAGTACTGAGACATTGGATAGACTGAAGGCACCTTAGTAGTAACTTAACCGCCGAGCCGTGCGCATGCGCTTCGGTCGTCGCGACACGTTGACTCTCTCCGTGCGCATGCGCGCCACGTTTAGAGCGAATTGTAACGTGGCTCGAGGGTCCAGAGTCAATTTGCCGGGCGCGGTGGCTCAAAGCCGGCAACAACGGTTTAGGCTTAGTTGCGAGACAGCAGCACCCTGCGACGACCGTAGTACATTATATTATACTATTTTGCACTTTATTATCGCCTCGCGTCTGACGTATCACGTATGACGCATCATCCATGCGTAGCGTAACCTGTACAATAAATAATCCTCCTTTACCGTTACGTCCTCTCGGGAATCAGCGGGATCAACGGGGTTCGCTTATTACGATAATACGGGATAATATTGCAGCGAGAACGAGCAGCAGCTACCTCGGTCGGCACGGAAGGACGGAAGGACGGACGCCTCCCGTGCGTCCAAGTGGCCAGAGAATTTAGCTTACAATTAGAACGGGAGACCCCGGTAGATCGCGAGAGTCTGCTCTATATAGAGGTGTTTTTTTTCTTCTTTTTTTACTTGTTGAAAATGGATAACGTAGTGGACGACTAGAGGCTATTATTAAATTACTAGAATTTAGTGCATGTGTGTGGCCGGCGGCTACATGTAACGAGAGAACGAACCGTGGCTCCCTCGTGGCTTATCAAAGTTGCAAAGGATGCAACGGAACGAGCGTTCGGACTTGCGCATTTGCTTCTCCCCTTTCGGGACGAAATTATTGTCGGTGAAACGTGCGCGCTACACTGCATCGTCTGGAAATTCCTTATTTTTTGTACAATAATCTTTTGCCAATCTCGTATAGCCGGGGATCATGATATGTGTATACATGCGGATATATGTATACACACATGCACATGCACGTATCTATTATTATACTTACAATTAGATTGTTAGATATTAATATATACCAGAGTTATTGATCGACCGATTACACGATTAAGTCTTTAGCCGAGTTGCTCAAAGGAGTTGCTGGCGTCGAAAAGGGAATAATAATTGTGAAGGTAGCAGCAACAGCAGCAACAGCAGCAACAGCAGCAACAGTCGGTGAAGGGGGTGGGGGGTGGGGGGGGGGGTAGAGGGGCGACGGAGAAGAGCGCGAGGGAGTCAAAAAACTAAGGATACGAATTGAAAGTCCAAAGTCCGCGATCCGTTCTCGAGTCTTTTAAATCCGCAATCATAATGAATTTAACAATAGTAGAAGTGAGGCAACTATACATAGAAATAGTAATAGAAATAGAAATAGAAATATAAATCTAAATCTATAGATACACAAGTATAATGATATATATAGATATGTACTGTATATAAATTATACTCTAGTGGTATGAATATACAAAAAAATGCGTGAAAGTGGCAGCGGCTAGACAGCTTATCGATAATCAATGAAAAAAATAACATAAATGAAACAAAGAACTAAGCAAATAAACAAAAAAAATCATTTGATAATCATTGAGAGGCTAAGACTAACATTTTAGAGAGTTTCGTGATTTTTCGTTAAGAACGACGAGGCGCGGCTGGAAAATAAAGACTTGTACGGCAAAGGGGGGAGGGTGGGGGGGTGGCGGATCAATGAAGAAACGATGCGAGGAAACGAGAAAGGGTTGACGACGAAGCATCCATTCGGACGCGATCCTACGACCAATAGAAAGATCCAAACAGAAAGATTGTTTCGTGCGCTTTCGAACCCTTTTCTTCTTCCTTATCGTTTTTAAAGGATCGAGAATTCCAAGTGCAACTGGTCCGAAACTTGTCACCCTGGCCGAACGATTTCGATCGTTTGGCAGTTCAAAGATTTGCTTTTCCGACGCGTATTTCGATCGAGAGAGAGAGAGAGAGAGAGAGAGAGTCGAATCTCGACGGGGAAGAGGAGGAGGGGGGGGGGGGGGGCGATCGTGCGAGCGATGTTGCTCGGAACGTTACCGCAACGAGCGTTACCATTTTATGAGCGGAAGCGTCGGCTAAGAGCGAAGAACGTGGGGGGGGCCGGGGGGGGGGCCGGGGGAGGCCGAAACAAACCAATGTTTCGAGCGATCGAAAGAAGCGCAGGCTTTAGACGTCCGATGAAATATTACAGTTGTTGACGACGCGGAGCATCTGCTGGCAAGGCGCAAAGGGGAGGCTGACCTAAAGGATAATGTGCGTGTATGATAATATATGTGGCCGGCGGGTAGGGGAGAGACGTGACGCGAGTAAAGCGACTGCGGGGACGGACGGCTTGTTTTTATTATCAGGATCGTTCGGGACTAATGGCAATAAAACGGACGCGAAAAGGTTCAGGTGGCGAATTGGTCCCGAATCGGTCCCGAATCGGTGTCCGCCTACGTGTCCTACGTAGGAGAAGGAAAAGCGAAGCGCGGAAGAAAGAGCAATATGCGGTGAACAGGATGAGGAACAAAAACATAACAAAAAAGCATGTTGAACATATTATATTAATTTATGTGTTTACTACGGAGAAATTTATAGATATATTTATAAAGGGCGATCTATTGCCGAGTGTCATGGCCAGCAATTCTTCTTTTTTCCTTTTGAAAAAGGGAAACACAGTCAATAACGATATTAAGTTCAATCGGCTGTGACGCTTCGTGCAATGTGGCTCTGGTCGCCGAGAGAGGTAAATTACGAGGCTTAAAAAGCAGACTGTACTATTGGATAGATTTTAATATATATATATATATATATGTGTTATATATATATTAAAACACACACACACACACACACAGACACCTACAGACACGGACACGGACACACAAGATCCATATATGAGAAAGAAAAAAAAGTGCAGTTGATTACCACTCACTGTTACTGGTCCGCACTGTATCTATGGTAACGCACCATACATACATACAACATGATACACAAAATACACAGAATACACACAATACACACAATACACGTTATATGAGTAAAGCGACGCGTACGTACGACGTGCGCATCACCCAAGTACATACATATTATATATATTCTATTATTATTACAATGATTACTATTACTATTATTACTATTATTATTATTATTATTATTATTATACAAACAAAAGTTATATCGAATATATTTTAGTGCTAGTTGGTAATATTATCTATAACGTCGTTGCAGTTTTTAAATATGAACGCGTCAGAAAACGAGAAAGTTGACTTTTAATTTTATACGAGTTAAAGAGAAAAATTACATATTTCGATGATGGGATCTAAAAATAGTTGACTAACTAATCCCCTGGTTCGGTGCCTTTTTAATGCAGAGGAGAAGAGTGAAGGCAAGAGAGAAAAAAACAATTAAACGAAAATCGTTATTAAAAAGAAATTAAAAAAAGAAATATAATAATGAAGAGTTAGAAAGCATAAGGCAGGCGAAAGAAAAATTGTGAGAATGCAATGAATGCGCGTTCCACTGAAAACGGCCAAGTGTTAAGAGTATAAATGGCTGTATGGAGAAAGGTTCGAGAGTAAGAAAATGAAAACAAAAAAACAAACAAAAAAACAAAAATTAACAAAAGAAATGATTTATTAATTGTTATAACATTGTGCAATCGGGGCATATTTACATTGCGCATGCGCAGATCGGCCCAGGGTCGATTGTTCCCGAACGCGCATTCTAGTGCCAAATAAGTGAGACAAAAGATAAAGTGAAAGGAATAAAGAAAAATTTCATAGGGAATTTTTTAGACGAGAGTCTTTTCTGACGCTGGGTAGAAACTTAGTATATTTTATATGCACTGATTGTTTGATTACGACTATCAATAATAAAAAGAACGGTGTTCAATAGATTGTAACGTACGAGGAATTCTTGTTAGTCTCTTTTGCGCGTGTGTGTGTGTGTCCGTGTGTGTGTGTGTGTGCCCGTGCGACTGCGTGGTCGTTTGAGTCTTTGGCGATGCGTCGAGGCAATCGCCTCCGCTCCGTCCCTCCGCACGCGACTCTCGAGTCTCTTTGTCATCTGGCATCGGTCGAATGCAGTCGCAAGGGTTGCCACCTCTCGACGATGCTGATTGTCAATAATAGGGGAGAGAGAGAGAGAGAGAGAGAGCACCCTGGCGACAGGTATCTTCGTAACTGATCTCAGAAGATGAAGCGCGGCGGCGGCGGCGGCGGCGGCGGCGGCGGCGGCGAAGACGGAGAAAGGGAGTCAAGAGGCCGCCAGTCGACACACCGATTGCGTTAGGGATGTGCGTACGTGTCATTTACAATTTTATGTAGCAATTGGTAAGTGGTCCATCGTTTCGATGAATCATCGGCGCATGCGCGGAGAACGTGCTTGGTCTTTCCGAGTATCTCCTGCGCATGCGCACTGTGAGTAAAAAAGAAAGAAGCGACGTGCTCAAAATAATCTCGTGCTTCTCTTGACGCTCCACACGCTTTGTGCCTGATAGTAGAACGTCGGAGAGGAAAGACGCTTTTTGGGCTAAATAAGTTCCGGTGTGCGTCGTCGGCGACTCTACTAATTCATCCTTAAAAAGCACGAGAAGACACCAACCTTCTAACTGCTTCTCCTTCCTTCAGATTAATCGCATACGTGAAACCGAGGGAAAGGTAACTACCACTACCACTTACTACTAACCGTCTTCGTTACAATTTTTGGCCTTTTCGTCCTTGCAACTTTTAACTCTTTCTTTTCCTTTTCTTCCTCAGTTCCTCTTTTCTTCTTTGGTTTTTCTTATTTTCACGTATTCACGTTTGCGTAGCTTTTAGATAGAAGGGATCGAGGAAACGGAACTGTCCACGTTCGGTAGATGCGCGCGCGATTCGATCTAATTGCAAGATCCGAGAGAGAGAGAGAGAGAGAGAGGCGGGGGAGCGCGTGTGCGCGTGAGGATTTAATCGAAGAAAATAAGAAAATATACCTCTCTCTCTCTCTCTCTCTCTCTCTTGATCCTGCTGCGAAACGTACGTGGAGAGTTTCGGTTTCGCGATCGTCTGCACCCGTAAACCATTTTGCGTAGAGACATGTCTATTTGTCATGAATTTTAATTTTGTCTTCTCCGTTAATACGTTACATAATGTATGTACACCTATGCATTATTTTTCAATTATATTCTATGAACGAGAGAGAGAGAGAGAGAGAGAGCGTGTGCGTGTGTGTGTGCGCGCGCGAGAGAGAGAAGGAAGCTTGAAACTACAAAGACTCCACTCTCCATGTTTTTTCATCTGTTTTTTTCTATTTTTTTTTACATCGTTCCGATCTTTCAATATGGATACATATACACGCATGTGTGCGCACACGCATGGCACATCGTGTGGAAAAGAATAAAAGGCAGAATCCTCGTGTTATTGCGAGACACCGTTAAATCTTAGCCAAAAATTAATTTTTATTTAAGTTTTAATTTAATCGCCGTTGGCACCTGCAAGGCTGAACACGGCGTCGTCGTAGTCCTTAAGCTTTTAGATTATCGATCGCAGCGAACGATCGAGGCGATCGAGCGATCGAGCGATCGAGCGATCGAGCAGGCACCACCGCCCCACTTGAACTTTGCTTTGGATATTCTCGATGAAGAAGCTCCTTCTCCTTCTCCTTCTCCTTCTCCTTCTCTCTCTCTCTCTCGAGCTCATCGCTCGGTCGCTTCTCGTGTCGTAATCGAGACTATTGTGTTTACAGATAATATAATTTGATTCTCTGCTATTATCCCTACTTATATTGACCCTTCAGCACTCTAGAGTATCGATGTATCCAGTGTGCAATTCACTTTTTTTTTTCTTCTCTTTCGCATGTTGGGTATACGTAATAAGTATATAGATGCGCGCATTCTTCATTTCTTCGATTGTAACACGTTTCTCTTTATTTTTATCTTGCATTTTATCTTTTCGTGTCTTTTTGAGCATCACACACAGGGCTATTGATATACGCGTATGCGCGATAGGACACGGAGAGCATCGTATACATATATATGTATTTATATATGTATATGTATATATAGATGGTAAGAGTTATACATATGTAGGATGTAATGTGGTTTTCTTCGTTGCATTTATATCGTTTTTCAGTTGTTTTTTGTTGGTCCTTCGTGAGGGCGCGAACACGCCCATTCCCATTCCTCTCTCATACATTTTCTTTCGTTCTCTCTGTCTCTCTCTCTCTCTCTACTCCTTCTTTCCCGATTCCACGATCCAAGCAGCCACCGTTCGCCTCGTTCCCCTCGTTCCCCGCTTCCCCTCCCATCGATCGAGAGACGCTACTACGATTTATTACGATACATTTATCATTATATTGTTATATACTCTAATCACGCTATTACATTAACTGTTATTAGTTGATTGTTGCTTCGCGACCCACGTCGAGCGCGAAACTTCGAAGATTATTTCCAGGACGAATCGCAATTATTTAACGATAATCGAGACGTTGCGCTGATGCGGGAGAAACTCTTTTTATCATTTCACGACCGTAAACGATACGAAATCTTCTCCTTATATGTTCTATAGTACAAAGGCCTGTGAGCTATGACTTTTTATTCTCTTTATCTTTATCTTTCTCCTTCTCCTTCTCCTTCTTCTCCTTCTTCTCCTTCACTGCGTGTCAATTTCTTTTTACCTGTTCCGTCTCTTTTTTTTATCCTTATCTCTTCTCTTTCTTACTTTGTGTAATGTTATTAAACGGAGTGACGCGTAATGGCGATACCACCGTCGTTCAGGCCAGTACAAATCCTTCGGAAAGTAATCTTCGAGTCTCGTTTAATGTATCCGATTAAAAATCTATGATAGCTATTATGATTGTTTTAAAGAAATGTTGCCAACATAATAAGGTCTTTCGTTTTTTTATTTTTGTCCGTTTCAATGTTACTCCTTGTTTTCTTTCTTTCCTCCGTTTACGTAGCCATCTGGTAAATCGTTCGGTTATCCTGATTTTTCCCAGGACACCGCAAGTTGAGTATCGACAGTGGGAAAATGGCGGCGTGATGTCGCCGAGGGTTACGCGACACTAATATTGGTCAGTGTAAATTTCTTACAGACTTCTAGAGAGAGGAGAGAGAGAGAGAGAGAGAGAGAGAGAGAGCTAAATATAACGATCGAGTCTCGCAGGCCCTCAGCGGCGTCCCGCTGCGTCGCTACGATTTCTTTAAATTCGAAATTCCCGCTGATTTCGAACGCGCCGAACGATTCTACGTTTTTAGTCTTTTAGTCTTTTAAGTTTATTCGACGTCCAATATTTGGTTCGCTCGATCTTACGTTGTGCGTATAAAGTATATTTTTCCTTTTTTCTTGTAGATAAGCTATTGTGCTATGGTATATTGTATACAGCCTTATCCATTATATTTTTGTTGATACACACCCACACACACGCGCGCGTCTCTACTGCACTTGCGCATGCACATGCGCAGACTGCGCGACAGAGAGAGACAGAGACACACACGCAGACTTATTACACCTACGAGCTCACGCAATTAAAAGAATGCTATAATTTGAGGTTGTTTTGTTTTTTGATCGCACACCTTTCGTTCTTAATGCACAGCAGAGATATTTGACGCTCCATGACAACCCCCCTCACCCCACGTTCCTTGCCCATCCCCGTAGATCCTTTTATCTACCATTTTTGCATACAATATAGAATTCAATTTTATATATATATATATATATTTTTTGTTTCGTTACCGCGTCTACCTAGACTTTTATCAGCATGAACGTTTCTTCTGATGCGATACATTCTCCATGTATCCACACGTATCGTACGACAGTCTGCCTCAATAATAGCGTAGTAGTCTGGTTAGTCTTGTAGAAGAAACCAGTTGCTGTAGGTTGACGTGTCTTTGATTGCACTTTGAGAGAGAGAGAGAGAGAGAGAGAGAGAGTGGTTGCGAATGCGTGCATCGTCTCTGTGAATTTTTCGAGACTTCGTTCCAGTAGAGAAACGGCTATGCGTAGAACCCTGTGAGTTATGACAAGCTTAATTGAGCGAAGCCTCATCTCTTTTCGCAGAGTTCACGTCGACATCGAGCAAGTCCGACTGTGCTGAGAGCAAGGATCAATTGAAATTGGGTCTCGCTGCCTCCTCATCCGGCTCAACGGGTCCTTCGTCGGCGGGCCAATTCGATTCGTCGACCTCGACGAGGTTGGCCGCGTCCGGCACGACGACGTCGGCGACGACGACGACGACGAGCGTAACGAGCACGTCGACGACCACCACGACGAATTCGACGTCGACCGCGAGAGCCTCGCAAAATAGTGCCGGCAGTACCGGAAGCTCGAATCAGAGTGGCAATGGCGGCAGCGGTGGCGGCGGCGGCGGCGGCGGCGGCGGCGGCGGCGGTGGAGGCGGTGGCGGCGGTGGCACAATGGGTGCCCCAAGTGGCCGGCAAGTAGCTAAACGGCGCATGCGCAGGCGCACCAATTCCCAATCACAAGATCCGGCAGAACAGCTCACGGAGATGTCCGTCCGCGGACTCAACCTATTTCGCTATGCCTCGATATCCGAAGGCGTCTATCAGTGCACCGAGTGCGCCAAACTTGATATCCAGAAGACATTCAAGAACAAGTATTCCTTCCAGCGACACGCGTTTCTCTACCACGAGGGACATCAGCGCAAGGTCTTCCCGTGCCCGGTATGTGGAAAGGAATTCTCGAGACCGGACAAGATGAAGAATCACATGAAGACGGTCCACGACTGCTTCATGCCCAAGGACTGCGTGATGCCCTTTGGGTTCTTCCTTCCGCCTTAGCAGGCTCGAGGCCTTGGCTGACCTTGGCGCCATCGGCAACAATCTCATGATTAGCGACACAAGCGCAAAATCGCACCAACACCATTACGTCCTCCTCATCTCCTCGCGTTATCATCCGGATACTACCGGCGCCTTTTTTACAACTCCTCAGAAATTATTATCGCTACTACTAATACTGCTACATCTACCGTTACTATCCATTACTACTACCACTACTACTTTTACTTATACTTATACTTTTACTGTCACTGCTGCACTGCTGCACTGCTGCACTGCTGCACTGCTGCATTGTTATCGGATGTTATCTACATTATGAATGTAGAATCGGAACATCTAGACTCTTAGACTCTCGGACTCTGCACGAGGAGGCTGCGACCTTTCTACGTGAGCGATCATGCAGCACTTTGTTTTCCATCTAGTCACCTCCGTACGATGCTACCCGTGTGACGTCGGCCGACTCCACTTTAAACAATTCCCTCCTGCCTGCCGTTCTGAATCGTCGTCGCCCGTCCGCAAAATTCCGCCAAACCCCAAAATCAAACAGTCAAATATTCCACGTGGACGCCGAGCGCCACAGTGCCTTATACGTTAATTCACACACACACGCACACACGCGCACACGCACACACGCACACACGCCAGTCCATTCTCCAAGAATGGACGGGGCTTTTCGAATATTCTGCTCCGCAGCATTTTACGCGGGCGTAGTCTGCGCGAACAATCGTTTCGTCCTTTCAATTTCTTTCTCCCTCCCCCATTTCCCACAAAGTGGGTGTCCCATCTCGTCTTAAAATTCCCCTAAATTCTATCTTCTCTATGGGCGACTTTCATTTCGCCTTATATGTTACAAATAATCCGTCCGAGAATTCAGGACGTGCACGAGTCGGAGGTCGAGAAGGAGAGGGATTCCCTCATTGGCCAAAAGAAAGTGCGAAGCAAAGGGGGGAGATAACCATGAATAATCGTGAGGAGGCTAAAGAGACATCGTAGGCAAGAGGGAAGGCAAGAGTCGCCACTTGGAAAGGTAGAGAAAGAAAGCAATACGAAGAAAGGGAGACTGATGACGTCGGTAGTTGCGCGATCGAAGCGCGAATCGCACTGCGTAATCGATCATCGGAGAGGAATTCATATATCGTGTTGCATTCGTTCTGGCAATTCTTCGGCAAAATAAAAAGAAGACATTTTCCCCCACTGTCTCGGACCTCTCCCGTTTTATGGAGAGAAACACGCGTCATCTGGTCCATTTATCTCCGCGACTCTAGCGAATAAATTGCCTCTTTCGCACGCACCGTTTCACACTTAAAACGCACATACTTGGAATTTCATTTTGACACTCTCGTGCAGACCTTTTTTCTATTTTTCCCTCGCGGCCGCTGATACGCGGCGACGCCTCAATGGAAACGTTAAAGACGATTAGATTTTAATGAGGTAAACGAAACTTTATGTAGACGTTGTGCGCGTGCGTGCGCACGTGTTAAATTTACACATGCAAATATATACGATGGTGTCTCGATGACGAGAATAATTTGCAAAAAGCAAAATGCAAAGAAGATATATATTTTTATATATATATATATATATACCTATATATACGCATACCAATTTATGCAATTTATGGATATGCGGGCGTGTATATTATGTATAGAGTGTTTGAGGCGCTGCGCAACGACGAAGCAAGGGGGGGGGGGGGGTCGGGGGGGTCGCGCGCGAGGGACTGGAGTCTGCATCGATTAAGTAGCGCGAAGAAAAAGAAATTAAAAAAAACTTAAGATATACCTGCAAGAGTAATCGTAAAGATCGTAATGATCTTTGGCAACTTTGAAAATCGATAATCCGAAAATACAATTTCTCGAGAAATACGTGCAAGTATTACGTATCAGTCGATTCTTGTACTTCGATAGCAATTTTATTATTATCTCTGCTTAATTTTCTCTTTCTTGTTTCCTAACTCACGGAGATTCTTTCTCCACCTTTTCTTGTTTTAATTTTTCTAGAACCAACTCTTACGAATATTGCTTTATCGTAACTTTATTCTTGATCCTTGGAATATGTTTTTCCCAGCGCGTGAATTATCACAAGGTCCTGCGCGCGTGGACACTGTATTCTTGTGAATGAAATGGCGAAAAATATCGTGTCTAGTGAAATCGCGAAATTTGCCAAGCTGGCAATGTGCGAACGAAAGGCTAATTGCAAGCTTCCGTTGCATGGTCGAGAGGGAGGGAGAAGACGCGAAAGGAGAATCGTAGATAGAGCCTAATTGAATATTTAATGAAAGAGATGAGAACCTGCGATAAACGTGAATACTGCTTAGCAGCATTGGTATATAGATTTCGAAAGTGTATTATAAACAAAATTATTATTATTATTATTAATACTATTGATTATATATTGATTATTATTATTATTATTATTATTATTATTATTATTATTATTATTATTATTATTATTAACGATTATATATTGGTTAATTATTATTATTATTATTATTATTATCATCATCATCATCATCCTCGTCAACATCATCATCGTCATCAATCGTTGTATAAGCACTATATTAACTTTTAGCTACCGACAAGCAATGATACAAATGTTACGATAGTTGCTGAAACAATTGCACTATAGGTAGGTGTGCAGCACAGGCACTCAGACATACCTTTTTCTTGTACAATGGGGGGGGAGGGGGGGGCCATAAGAAGTACGCAAACGAAATTCGTCTGCAGAACCAACGTAAAAGCTAAAGCCGATTGTTTTACCGTGATTTTCTATTTTTTATATTTTGCTGCATCTTAAGGTCCTCCGAAATTTCTTTCCACTCGGCCCACTTGGCCCACTTGGCCCACTTACACCCCTGCACTCAATTCTTCTTGATCCAGATCGCTTGTAGCGTAGAAGGAGAAAAGAAAAGTACGAGCGAACAAAGATACCAGAGCCAATGCACGCACGAGCAGCGCACCTTCTTGATTTCTTTGCCAATAATCGTTCTTTCTTTCCTCGGTGTTGGGACACAGTATAAAAAGTTTACGTATTCGCCCGTTCGACGGATAGGGATATATTAATTAATGGGATTAGGAGAAGTTGCGAGTCGACGTCCAATCGAATAAGGAAAAAAAATATTAAGTCTAATCTAATGGGATGAAATGGGATAAAAGCACATTTACTCAGCTCGTCGACCGGTTCGAATGAAAATAATTAACTATTAGACGATAAGGAAGTAAGGAGGGAGGAAGGGAGGGGGTCTTGTTCCGTTTCTTATAATATCTCTGTTTCTCACTGACTTTCACTCGGGTCTAACGAAGCCCTTCCCACTTATCTTGTCTTCTTGCCTCCATTCTCTTGGATCCCTAATGCCGCCTGCCTTTCTTACTGTTTGCTCTTGGTTGGCCCTCACCCCATTCGTGTCTCTCTTAACGCGTTAATCGTGCCAATCGGCAATCGGCAATCGGCAATCACGCTTGACTTGCGCGCCTCTCTAAACTCGTCTTCTTCCGTCAACAATCAAATCTAATTGTACCCCGAGTACCTGCAGGCTGCAGAGTGCAGAAGGAAGAGATCAAAGCGCAAAGTCCCCGTGGGCTTCCGTCAGTCTTACGTGGTCAGCGGAGATCGTTACACGGTTGGGAAACCCGGATTGTTGACAATGGGAACGGAATCGCACCATAACGCAGCAGACATATTTATACGTCCTTTTTGTACATACTCGTCTTACTCTACCTCTCTCCCTCCCTCCTCTACTCTATCAACTAATTTTATTACTTTTTTCCTTCGTCTCTCCACATGCGGTACAACTATTCTACTCCAACATTTTCAGTTGTATGCTATTATTATTATTATCATTATTATTATTATTATTATTATCATTATTATTATTATTATTTTTAAGTAATTAATTAATTCGTAGCCATTACTCTCTACATTAATGATTATCCCCTTACGATTATCATCGGCAGATTTTTTTCTAATTTTAACTGTAACATCGGGTACTAGTTAGTGCATTAAGAAATCGTTAGGTTTAAGTGTAACACGAGACAAGAGAGGATGCAGAATACTATTATATTCAGGATGGAAATATTTTATTTAACGTTAACGCTGGTACACGTGTGTTGCTTGAGAAAGGCGACACGAAAGAGGGAACACACTCATCCATGCAAACGCACAAACGCTAATGGGAAGACAAGGGAGACAAGGGAAGGAAGGAAGGAAGGTAATGTCGTCTCAGTGAGTCGCTTTAACGAATTTACGTTATTCAAATTTACAATTTACAATTTTCATTATCATTTTTTGCTCCAACATGTTTTTGCGCCTGCTTATTCAGCTAGTTTGTTGATTCTGCCAAAACGATTAGAAAAACGTAGGAACCAGGAACCAAGAACCGCCCCATCTTCGTTACTATCGACGAGACCCCACGAAGACGCAACTCGCCCCCCCCCCCCCCCACCTTCCTTCCCCTTTCTTTTTACTTTTTTCTTGTTATTTTCATTAGATTTCGCAGCACCGGCATAAGTCGCAGTTCACGCGTGTATTTGAAACGCATCGGCAATGCATGGTCGGGAATGAAATTCACGACGTTAAACCGTATCGTATCTTGCGCATCGGGGAAAAGAAAAAAAGAAAAAAAGAAAAAAACAAAGTAGGAGTTTCGTTAACGTAACTCGCCGACGCGAGGAGACAACGTAACGTAACGTAACGTAACGTAACGTGACGTGACGCAACGCAACGCACGACTATTCGGAGGAGTGTGACGTACACGTGTCCTTTGAATCAACAAACGGAAAGTCAAGCATTAGATGCGCGCCGGTTATAATTAACAATAAGACGCATAAATTGATGTCGACTCCGGTGGGACAGAGAATGGAAGCATTTAAGTGTTTCTTGACTAATGCGAATAATGTTTATGCAACAAATGAAAAGAATGGCGAATCGCGTATGTGTGCGTGCGCGTGTGTGCGTGTGTGTGTCTCAAGGAGGAGACATAGTTGAGAATTCGGACGAAAGTAGAAAATGGGAGAAATTGAGAAAGAGTAAGTGAGATGCATTGAAGGGGAGGTGTGCGTGTGCGTGTGCGTGTGCGTGTGCGTGCGTGCGTGTGTGCGTGTACGGGCAGGTGGTACGCAGAAAGGAAAGTGCCAGCGAATGGATTTCTTTGATTCTTTCTTCTTTGTGGACTTTCCTTCTAAAGGTTTATTGTTGCCGAGCAAACGGTTGACAACCGCCAATACGAGTTGCAAGAGAATATATTATATATTATATTATATATTATATTATATATTATATTATATTACGTTATATTATGTTATACATTATAAATCGGCCCTCTCCCCTCCCACCCCTGCAACCCCTGCAACCCCTGCAACCCCTGCAATCCGCAAGAGCGGATGCACTTTTGAAAGCGAAAAAAAAAGAAAATGAAAATGCCCAATGTCGACGGCGGTGAGTCTAACAATAAGGACGCCCTGCTATATTCGTTATATTCGCTATATTCGCTATATATATTGTACGTACGTATGTACCTATTTGGTGCCTGGTGGCGATATGGAAAAAATTATTATTATTATTTGTTTTTATCTAATTGTAGTTTCTTTGTAACTCTTTGTGATATACATTGCAATAGTCTACCCGACCGAAACGATTCTTGTATCGACGAGCACATCCTTCATAAAATATATATCAATTTATAACATATCATCCTCGTATGTCTTTCTTCCATTTCATCGCTAAAAGTCGCACGATGCAACTTGGAAAACAGAACGCGGAGACAATTTCCCACTGACGTTCCCTATGAAATTCACGATAAGCTTTACCGTAGAAGGCAGAAATCATGGCGCATGGGTAACGTTGCGTTACTTGATGCTCATAACGCGCGATACTTTTAGTGGCTACGAGTAATTTTGAATTACTGCGTCCCACGATAAGATTGACCTAAGAAGAGGAAGCGATCGAGAACACGTGGCAACGTAGCAGCGCGAATCGGAGCCACGAGATCGAAATCCCTCCAGCAGTCAAGTCCAAAATTGGGAGTGCAGTTTTACTCACCGGAGCTGGTGCAGCTGATCCGCGGAGGCCGAGAACTGCGTCCAGGGGACACTCGGGTGGGCGGGCACTGCACTTCCGAAACACACACTGAAAATCTAGAGGATTTTCTTTTTATAGCGAGAGTAACGCGAAAACTACACGAGCGATAACTTCCTGCACCGTATTGGAAACGCAGCGAAAGAAAAACTATCAACAAATGGCGCGAGGAAGCGCGAGGGAGGACGAGGCACCCAGATCGGCGTCCCAAGACAGACTGCTTTAAGGCAATAAAGTCGATTGACAATAGCCAAATTCGAGGACCAATAATTCTGATTGCTCGAGATCCTTATAGCCAATAACAATCGCCTATAGCGCCTTTTCCTTGGGACATCGGGCGACAGTTGAGCACCGCATCCTTAACACTCGGGTGAACGGGATTCTCCTGCCGTGCCCTTAACCATATCAGAGAAACCTTATGGTATCTTCGGCCGCTCCAAAGCCACCTTCCACCGGGGCGCTGGTACCCCACCCGGATCATTGCCGGTCCGTGAAGACGTCTCCCTCGGGTACGCACACCCTCCTCTGCGGGGCAACTCGGTACCTCGAGACTCCAGATCTCTCCAGGGCAGATTCGAGCACCTCGACCTCAACGACCGCAACTAAACAATAGGAAATCTTTTGGAGAGCATCGGCCTAACTCCACCAATCAACCCGTCAGAGCGTAGCTTCTGATCAGGGTGGCGACTCGAAGGGAACCAGAAACTGAGAACCTTATCCGGACCCGGTAGTTGAAATCGCCTTGTGTCCGCGAGTCACAGCGTGTAGTGTTAATTTGGTAGCACAGTGCATCGGCTAATGTTAGCTCGTTCATTCGATCTCCGTGCTGCTAGAACCATATCCAGACTGTTCGAAAAATAGCACTCCGATAATTCCATTATGAGGTTCAAGTTATTATACGCGGCGGTTCTAGGCGTTTTCATTTCAGCTTTCCTGTGGTAGCAGGGAAAAAATAAACAGTCCCATTAAAAAAAGGTTGCTCTCAAGGAAATCTCCGAAAATATGACAATTGGATGAATTTTACTTTCGTGTCCTGATTTCCCCCTTCAAATGGAACAACTATCTTCTGTGACATTTTCTCGTATCTGGAAGAATAGCCAAGTTATTGTAGGTGACAGTGTTAAATGGGACACCCTGTATAGATAATATGCTATGAAATACCATAATGTCTCGTGACAATAATCGAAATACCAATAATATATCTGGTGCCCTTTTTGTTCGGTCCTACCGCATCTAATATATGTATATCGCGCTCTTAATATTTCCTCGTTGATTCGCTTTCAGATCGTATACCAAATCTGGGGAATCTGGGGAATCTGGGGAATCTGGGGAATCTACCGAATCTACCGAATCTACCGAGTGACATCACCTTCGAGATCTGCACCTCGCCACCTGCTAGAGAAGTCTTCTCGGACACTGGTGGAGGAGAAGCTGGGGACGGGGGAGGAGAGGGAGGAGACGGAGGAGAAGAAGGAGGTTGCGGTGCTGGTGCAGGAGGAGAAGCTGGAGAAGGAGGGGAAGGGGTAGAAGGGGTAGAAGGAGGAGGAGGAGGAGGAGGTACGTTCGTGAAGGCCGAGAGGGTCGTAAGCGGGATGCATTTTCTCACGGATCGCGAAGAGGAACGCGCGGATCTGCTTCTACCAAAGTCCGAGTCCGGCGACACCGAGCCGGAGGTCAGAAAGCAGGTCAGTCGCAAGCGAAGATACTACCAGCTCTCCTTATTAATTCTGTCACTCGGACATCTCTCTCCGCGTCTTCCTTCATCTCCCCTTTCCGTGAAAACATTAAAAGACGACACGATGTATCGCATCCCCAGTGTTCGCTAGAGAGAATTCCCAGCTGTCATGCTGTCATTGACAATTGCCGGCAACTGATTGTTTATCATTTTGGTAATCTGGAAGAAGAAGGAAAAAAGAAAAGAAAAAAAAAAGTTATTCGACGGAGAGAGCGAGAAAAAACCTTGCTAACTTGTTTTACAAGCTGCTGGAATACCTGATTCAAAACGACGGTTCCGTAGTCTGCAAGTGGTGCGGCGAGGTCCTACCGTCGCGAACCCGTTGGTACAGGCACAAGTACAAGCTCCACGTGTCGAGCCAGGTCAGCCAGCCGGCGCCACTCTTCAAGTGCCACAGCTGCAACGCCTACTTCAAATCGAGGAAGGGCTACATTGGACATCTCAGCTCCCGACACTCCGACAACGAGAACGACGAAAACCGAGAGGAGCCTGCCAATAAGAAGGCTCGAAGAGCGTCCGACGTTAGTCTACCTACCATGCCCATATAAAGCCTGCCTCTTCCGAGATATAATAATAATTGGCAATATTATGTTTATTATTATTATATCATCTCAATTTATTGTGGATCAGGTGATTAAAGTTTCTATGATCGATCGTCTTTCAGATTGGCAAGGGACCCGACTGGGAACAGCAACGCGAGAAGGAGGAGAAGCTGGTAGCCGATATCATCGACAGGGTCAAGAGAGAGTGCGAGGCCCAGGGTGAGACGGTAACGAGGAGAGGATACTCCAGGAGGTCGACCGTCATGAATAGCTAAGATTAAGGCTGGCCATTCTTGGCCCATCGACTGCGGCGACTCTGCAGCAGCAGCAGCAGCAGCAGCAACGCGCACTCTGTAATATCTACGACACGCGTCCAAGATACCTCGGTGAGAATCTTGAGGAAGAAGAGAATCGGTTGGAGGATTGAAGTGACGTCGCAGGCAGCTTCGGTTAGCTCGAGGGTCTTCTTCGCCGCACTGTTGCGCTCCCTCCGTTCTTCTTCCTCTCCACGCCCACGCTACAAGGAGTAGGACAGATCGGCAGGAGGACAGGCAGAAATATGAGAGGAAGAAGAGGAAGAAGAGGAAGAAGAGGAAGAGGAACAAGAAGAAGAAGAAGAAAACGAAGAAAGCAAGTGGTACAAAGTTCCGAAATAATGTTATTCTTCAGTCTGGTTATACGTGTCGGCCAAGCATAACCAACGTAGGACGTAGGACTACTACGTAAGGATAGCGATTTAGCGATTAGTCGCCATGCCGTCGATCCAGTTAAAAAAAGACGGACAGTTTATCGTTTTTCTTGAGCGCCATTGCCGCTTCCTGTATACAGGACGACGCTGTACATCAGGGCGGGTGTCTTCTCTGCCCAAGAAAAGCTCGGGAGATGCGAGGTCGATTATATTTAGGTAGATTATTTAATTATTAATAAGAAATAATAAGAAATTATATCGTACCGTCTCGGTGCTCGATAGACTTCTGTACATTATTAATCCGAGGATTTATGTAGGCTGGTTGGAAACAATTGTGATCAGTATATTTTTTTATGTTCCATTATTTTGAGAGATCGAGAGACAATTAACGGCGGTGGTCCAGATGGTCC
>JARQSV010000235.1:0-49715 GCA_030142285.1 Calameuta idolon | reverse complement strand
CCACCGGCTCCACCTTCGTGCATTTCCAGAGATTTGCGTCCTCGAGAGTCAGGCGGCCTGGAGTCTCGTGCGCGCGCAAGCGCAAATCCGCGTTCCAAATATTTTCTTCGTTAAAGTGTAAACCGTCTTGGATGCGGTTGCGCGACTCTCTTCCATTATCGATATCGTTAAACTTATACTTATATTACTATCTGTACATACGTACGTACCTATGCGTATACGTGAATGCCTGCATACCTGTGTACATGTATACTAGCATACCAGCATACCAGCATACCAGCATACCAGCATACCAGCATATACCAGCGTACCAGCTACCTCCTTCGAATCGAACTGGCCGCTTTTTGTCCGATTCTCCTCGCGGTTCTCCCTTCCTTCCATTAAACGGGATTGATCATTCGACTGACTAATCGAGAACATTCTCATCACGTTTCTCAACGCGATTCACTGATAGTCCAAGGGGTTGGTGGCCAGCTCGATGTATTTCAATCTTCCATATTACATTTTTAATTGTTACTAATCGTAAGAACGAAAGGCTGAACTCACCCGTCGAACGCGATGGTTCGAATTGAGAGTAACTTCAAGAAAATAAATTATTTATTTATTTACAATAATGGCCGATTCGCCGACCGTGTCACCATTCGGGTATCTTCTCGTGGCACGAAATACACACACACACACACACACACACACACACACAAACGCTCGCGCGCAGAGAAAAGCGACAAGCATGCATGATGCACATGGACGTTGCGTGCGTTGTTTGCCGCCCAACTAGGCGTCGATCAGCGTCGATCAGCATCGATCCTGCACGCGGCAGAGATCATCAAAAAACCTACTGTACATTATATCGGAAAAAAAAGAAAATAAAATCAAAATCAGCTAGTCGAAATATGATTAATTCTCCGAAAGTGATATATTCCTTTTCCTTTCTTTTCCCGCATTCACTGTGAACTATTCGTTTTACCGATTTACCAGGAATCGTCATATAGTACACGGAGATGAACGATGATGGTTTTATCTACATTATTCTCCATTAGTATTGGCATTCAATCAGTAGCGGCTTGTAGCTAAAATTATTGGAGGTGCTGCTCCAGAAAACTTGTAGTCGTTATCGATAATGTTAAGCGGAAATAGAGGTTGCTGCAATTTCACAGTGCCTATAACGCGAACAGCCACTGCGTTCAGTAAAACCCAATGAATATGTGTGCCATTTCAATTTCCAATGATCCATGCATTATAACCTTTTATCCTGGTTTCCTGCGTACTACGACGATATCCGGCCTCGTCGGCTCTTAATCGGGCCCCTGTTACGGTCTTCAAAGGTTCCTTCTAACGATTTCTGGGCACAGCGACCATGGGAAATATCAGGAAATACGTGGGAACCGGCATAGAAATTATCGATGGGGTTGAAATTCTATGCACTTTCTTTAAGTGAAGACAGATACTGCACGGGGACTGACGACTCTCTTTAGCAACGTGTTCTCGATGGGTGGAGACGAGACCGCGACGAATCCCTCGAATCTAACCAATTTTGAAAAACGGTTACGCATGCACACAACCACAATTATATTGTGCGTCTGCTGTCGCCTGTGGCCGCGTCCTGCTCATAATAGTCATAATCAGTCTGGCTCACATTCTGGCTCAGGTCCAACTCAGGTCCAACTCAGGTCCAACTCAGGTCAGCCTCAGTTGGCCTCAGTCGCCTCATTACTGTGATTCCTGCGCTGTGACGTGCGTATCGTTCGCTTGGCGGCGCTGTAGTTGGGGATGCGTGTGGACCGTGTGGACCGTGTGGACTCGTCGCCCTACACCCCACCTATGTATATTCTCCTTTACTATAGTCTGGTCAAGCTGCTGATGTCTGCCGAGTCGTGCTTCGTGATTCTTCGTGATCTGTTTACAGTTTTTGGCATTTAACTCGGTCCAAGTTCATTCTTCTTTATACTATATCTGTACTAACTATAACTGCACACTATGCGCAAAACAGAAAGAGTTCGTAGAGTCCGAGTGTTCGTGTGATGTGCCCAAAAAGCGTGGTGCAATCGACGTGGATAACTTTCGTGTGCATTGGCTGAGAAGCGCAAAGAACACGGTCGCCGCCAAGATGTCGATGTCGATGGCGTTGGCGTTGTCCCTTTCCGTCTCCGTCTATCTGTGGGCATTGTGCGCCACTCCGATTAGCGCTTTGCACTCGAAAAATCCTCTTGCACCCCACGGACGATGCGAGCCCATTACGATCAATTTGTGCATGAATATACCTTACAATCAGACTATCATGCCCAATTTGATGAGCCATCAGAAGCAGGAAGACGCCGGCTTAGCAGTTCATCATTTTGCACCCCTTGTTAAGATGAAGTGCAGTCTAGACTTGCGATTTTTCCTTTGCACCATGTATGCACCTGTTTGTACAATCCTGGAGGAGGCATTGCCACCTTGCAGATCACTCTGCGAGAGTGCTCGCGCTGGCTGTGAATCTCTTATGAGCAGTTTTGGATTTCCTTGGCCACAGAGTTTGGAGTGCTCAAAGTTTCCAAGATTTGGTGAGAAACTTTGTGTGGGAAACAATGATACTGCTCCTTCTGAAACTCCTGCTCCGGCAGATCCACCACCTCGAATGCCTATTGCTGAATTTCAAACACCATGGAACGGAGGTCCCAAGCCGTATGGAGGAGGATATATGCCTGATGCACGCGATTATGGATTTGTCTGTCCTATACAGTTCCAGGTTCCTCATAACCTTGGCTATTCTCTTAAAGTTGGGGATAAAGTAGAACCCGATTGTGGTGCTCCGTGTGATGGCATGTTCTTCACAGAAAGAGAACGCAGATTCTCAAGAATTTGGGTTGGCACTTGGGCTTCGGTGTGTGCAGCTTCTTGCTTCTTTACAGTTCTTACCTTTCTCATTGACACAGACAGATTTAGGTACAGTAAAAATATTAAGAGTGTTATTTTATCTGTGAATGTCATTCTATGTATATTCAATGTTCTCCCTACTTTCAGATATCCAGAGAGGCCAATAATTTTCTTATCGGTATGCTATTTAATGGTGGCACTGGTTTATGTGATTGGATGGGCTGCAGGAAACTCAATATCGTGCAGAGATCCATTTTCCCCACATGTGGAAATGAGAATCCAGATGGCATCAATCATCACACAAGGCACCAAGCATGAATTGTGTACTGTACTCTTTATGGTCCTCTATTTCTTCGGCATGGCTTCCAGTATATGGTGGGTCATACTCACCCTTACGTGGTTCCTTGCTGCTGGACTAAAATGGGGTCACGAGGCAATAGAGGCAAATTCTCAGTATTTTCACTTAGCCGCGTGGGCAGCACCTGCCATCAAAACCATGACTATTCTGGCAATGGGAAAGGTGGAAGGTTGGTCATGGAATCATGCTTTTTAATATAATGTTATTACAATTACTTAATGATTACATCATTGACAAATCATTTCAGGCGACATTCTCTCGGGAGTCTGTTACGTTGGTCTCTGGAATGTGGAAGCACTTCGTGGTTTCGTGTTGGCGCCTCTCTGCGTCTATCTCGTACTAGGTACAGCGTTCCTCCTAGCTGGCTTTGTTTCCCTGTTTCGCATCCGGACCGTCATGAAGCACGACGGTACGAAGACGGATAAACTTGAAAAGCTAATGATTCGCATCGGCATCTTCTCCGTGCTGTACACAGTACCCGCTCTGATTGTGATCGCCTGCCTCTTTTACGAGCAGGCATACTTCGATCACTGGATGCTCACCTGGAACATGGAAATGTGCTCCCGACCTGGACCCCAATCTCTTTATTCGATACCGTGCCCCGTAGGCGAGCGTACGCGCGATCTCGGTTGGCGCCCTGAGTTTGAGGTCTTCATGATCAAGTATTTGATGGCCATGATCGTTGGTATCACCAGCAGCTTCTGGGTTTGGTCTAGCAAGACGTTAACTAGTTGGCGGCAATTTTTCAATCACGTACAGGGTCGTCGCGTACAGGCGTACGTGTAATAAGCGCTTTCGTAAAGGACCTGCTAGACGGCGCGCGCTCTGGCATCCTTAAACGTGGCAACACGCTGAGATTCTACATTCGAGTCTTCTCGTTCATTCGTCAATTTCAAAGGATGATATACGGGATACAGCATTTTCTTCTCAATAGCAACTGAAACGGCAACTAGGGATAGTAAATTATTTTGACGTAACGAACAGAAAAGGAAGAATATGATAACGACGTTACCTTAATCGTTCAACACTGCCAAAGGAGAATACAAAAATGGAACGTCATGACAATGGATCCACACTGCCAAGAAAGAGAAAGGTTCAAGCATTTCTTCTACAACCTCGACTAGACGTACCAAACACGCAATTGTGGTATGGCCTGCCTTCTCATTGGTTTATAGTGGTGGAGAAATTCTGCTCGAAATTATCGTCCATCATTGGCAAATTTATATCGGCTAATTTTCTCCGAAACTACTTTATCTAGCGAGCGAGTAACGTATTTTGTTCTCTCTTCTTTTTTTTTTAAATTTATTATAACCTCAACGATCAAAAGAAACGCGTTACATGTGGCTGATTGCCCGGTGAGGCTACGCGTCCGCATTTTCTTACGGATTAACGTTAGAGATTATTGAAGGAATTCACTCTCTGCGCTCTGGCAATTCTTAATTTGTACACATATGGGCACACCATTTATATACACACATTTTTTTGACGTTTAATACTCACAGTTTATAGCCATTCCATCGTAGACACACATCTAACTTGAGAACTTTTTGATACATATCTTTTTTTAGACTTTTTTTATATTACTATTTCGTCGGCTCTTGGCGTCCAGAATCGTTCATATTTCGAAGGATCTCTTTTTTAATTAACAGAAAAAATGTCTAGACAGGAATCTCTGCTACGATAAGCTAGACTAAATTGTATATAAATATAGCTTTAGTTTAATAATGTATTATAATATATTTTTAAATACTCGTGTAAATACGTGTACGTCGGAGCCTGAAGGAATCTCTTGGAAACCTGTGGCCGATCAATCAAGCCAGTGATTGATCCACGAAGTGCAAATTGAAGACAACCCCAGCTCTTAAATGGCGATTGAATCATTGAACTACGCAATAAGCGACTGTCGGTGCAGTTGTATCGGTGTGCGCAATACGAAACTAAATGTTTTCCTGTCGAGAATATCGATGCGAGCACGTGAAAGATATTCGTTATATATCGGGCGACGGAGCGTCTATCTATCTTATATAAAATAAAGACCAGTAATAATTCTTTAGATTATAATTATCAATAGTACCATTAACCTGTCATCACTTTTGTCCGAAAGTTCAAGCGAGCTTTAAATTTTAAGTAAAATCGGTGCAGCTGAATCCAAGTGTGTTTGGTAGTCTCTTTCTCTCTGTGAATGTGTATGTTTCGCGTATACGGGATAATCATTGAACTAAACTACTCTTGTTTAGAGCGCATTGAAAAAAAAAGAAAAAAAAACGAAACAGAGAGAGAGGGGGGGGGGGGCAGGGGGAGGAATCGAGAATGCACTGTACTCGATAATTAAAACTTTCGTATTAGATGTAAGCATAATCGTTCTTAAGACTACCGATAAATTCGTCCATTTGAAAACTGCCGAGCTTTTGTGTGTCGTGTACGTCTTTTACAGCGCTTGCTATAGGCGCGTTTGACGATTGACTGTCCCTTGCTGAGAAACTCTCGATGTGCCACTATCAAAAGCGCACAGTTACGTAGAGATATGACAAAACGTTCTCAGCGGTAACAGCGAATTTCAGAGTGCAGGCTAAAGATACTCTATAGATATCGTCTTTGCACAAGTAAAATGTATCTTAAAGGGCTCATCTTCCTACAATTTTCAATATAAAAGAGTCCTCCAGACCTCGCATTGTACTTGTGAATCGATATACGTGAAGAAAGAAAATAATAAAGTGTGCGTGTTTCTGTTGTCGCACACGCGAAATGCCGTTTGTGCTACTACGTAACGTTGTGTCAAATTATTATAGGCATTATATTCTTTATATAATAAACGAAATATTCATACGCGATCCATCTGTAATCCTTGAATAATTGTATATTGGTTTTTGTTTTTTAATTATCTGCTCTCAATTGGCACATTCAAGCTGAATCAAGCAGAATTTTAGCAACGTATCGTAAGTAACGTAATTTTCATTACTCGCGTACAAAGCATTCATTACAACTGCTGCAATTGCGTTAATTGTCGTTTTTTAATAATGTCTTTTTTCTACTGGGTTAATACCTGATTGTATCCAAAGCGCATCTTCTTTGATGTCTCTCCTTATTACATTAGAGAGAAATCAATATCGAATGATTGCTGTATTAATGGTAAATTATACCGAGTTATAGTTGTCATTTGTTTTATTAATTTTTCATTTTTCATTCAGTATCAACGATCGTTATTTGCAATTGTATTTATACAATACATTTCCCTACACCTGAAAGGTTTTAGCTGTGCGTCGTTTACTGTAAAGGCACATACACACATACGTATCTATGTATATTAACGGCGAGAGACACACTTATGTGTAAATGCCACAATTCTTTCTTCTTGCCACAATTACTTTCATATGTCATCAACGCTTGGGAAGTGGTAAGAGTTTCTTGTTACGAAGATATCTAACTATCACCGGCGTGCACGCCAGTGTTAACGAAAATCGTAGCGGTACGAGAAGTTTGTGAATAGAATAGGCCACTAAAAATGTTGAGGTGTTCTTCAAGGCACTTTCAATGTTTGCATTGCCTTCGAGGCCTAGAGTTTTCACGACGAATGTCATGTCTACACCACTGAAAATGAAAAATAAATCACAATTATGAGATATTTCTAATAATCCTCATCATTTATATGTATAAACTTCATTCTCTATCATGAATACATGACTCGTTGTTAATGATATAGTCATAAGAGTTGAAAGCAAGGATGAACTTATACACACACACACACACACAAATTCATTTGTGTGTTACTGATGTCTAATAAGATTGACTATGGAACCAACCTAGAGACTGCTACGTAACAGATACCAAGAGATATCAATGAAATGCCAGTGTGAAATATTAGAACTGTAATACCATAGTCTCGAACGAGAAGTTTTAACCTATTTTTCATAGGCATCTTTTGTATTTTATTTGCAGAAGAATCAGATGTTTTACTTCCATTCGGTGGACTAATGCTGTTTGTCGAATAGTACTCAGCACCGTTATATCTTCCATTATATGAATTGTTTATAAGAGTCCTCATCAGCATGTTAGTACCCAAACCTATGCCTTAAATTATAAATGCCAGGATCTTTTTTAACAAAGGATTTATATGCAAGGTAGAGAAGTGAAAAACAAATATATTCTCATTAGGTGTACCAACCATCCTCTTTGCTGGAACGACGAGGCCTGATGGTTGCATAATGAGACTTTTGCATGTGTTCGGCAATATACTTTCCATCTCTGGCCCACTGACCACCGGGCATGTTTAGATAGGTTGATTTTCCAACAGAACAACATGGTTGCGGCACGGTGCTTTGCATCGAGCTATTAAGGCTCACTGCACCAGTGCAATCATAAGAATCAACATGAGAGTCTTCTTTGATTGTGTAACCGTTTTTACTATGCAGCGCAAAGGACTTCTTCCCAGGTACTGTGTCATGCGCTGCTGTACTCGTACTGCAAACTAGCACAGGACCGGCAATGTCGCGAGATCGTTCAGGCGTGAATCGACCAGTTTCATTGCTGAATATCTCTGAGATATTATCAGGCAGTGGCAAAGTTGGAGCATCAGGATATCGTCGTATGGAAGTCACATGGAGACTCTTGGACTGTTCAGAATCCTTAGCTTGTATGGCACGAAGAGTTCCATTCAACGGAATGCTAACTGCAAGTTAATAAGAGTAGCGACACAGTTAAATCTGATATTATAAGAAACCATATGCTAGAACAGTATACACTATGAAAGAGTAGAGTAACATATCACCAGAATGCACGTAACGTCTCATCACTATTCTTGGTGACTTGGAAAATCCAATGCGTGCCAATGCCATTATGGATCAGCACAACGTATCCAGAAAACAATACGTTCGTTAGAACTCACAAGTTTATTTGTAAGATTATTTATTGTTAGCGTTCCGACACAGTTGCAATCATAGGATCATTGGCTAATGACGTACGCTCTAGCGTCGTATCTCGAATCACGCAAATCCAATGCATACTAATTAGTTTCCAGACACAGAGGAGACACGTAGGTAGAGACCAGAGCTCCAATAGTCCAGTGTTCAACTCTGAAAGTACGATATGCAGTGTCATCAAGATTTGAAGTATTTCGTGTTCTATAAAAGAAAACGCAAGACCATATCAACGCGCGGAAGATGCGATGGGTCCAGATCGTCCAGATCGTCCAGATCGTCCAGATGGGTCTGATTGTTAATGGATTCTTCGATAACCTCTGCTGACCTTGGGTTCGAACATACGACAGGACGCGCATGTGCGGACGACTGCCAGTGCAAACGGTCCCCTGCAGTCCCGTGGTAATAACCAGTAATAACCGTAAGCCGGCGAAACGAGCAGAGGTCAGCGGGTATCTCGGAGTCTCTTACGGGCACTTACGGGACGCGTGACAGTAACGAGCACTCGTGGGGCACGTCGTTTATCGCGATTTCCGATACCCAAAATATTATCTCATTCTTCTCGCTCAAGAATAATGGCGCAAACTGCAAGACTCGTTCCGCCAAGAGGACTGTTCAAGTGTGCCAATGCTGTCCCGGCTTTTTCGACTAGAGCTATAAGGTATAGTGTAATCCAATATGGTCGCAGGAATACGTCATTTATCTTCCTTACTTACCGCCGACCCGTTTGACCTCTAAACGTCTCTCTTCACCGCACGGACTAGGGTCTTCTTTATTTTTGCGGCCGCTTATTCCAAGCTACGTGCAATGCGCACGATTATATTTTACCAATTTGTCTCTATACTATTGGTGAGAATGCTCGAAACAATTGTCACATGTTTACATTCGCTTGCAAATGTTGTACGTGTGAATCCTGCCCATACATCTAATCCTTCGATAATAATAATAAATCGATATATTCAAACTAAAATCTTGCCTGAGAGATTAAGATAACGTAATCCACAGATTATTTTCTTTCTTTCTCTAAAAGCAACATGAATAACGGTTTTTTTGACATTATTACATGATTCTTGGATAATCTTGATTCGATTATCTAAGACATTTCTTTTGAATTTTCAAAGTATTTGCAGTTATTGACAGAATTTTTCTCGTGTAGGTAAAAGAAAACAAAACATTGGAATCAATCCGATGCATTATAATGAAGGTTGACAGTGTCTAATATCGCTTCAGGCTTGATCTCTCAAGTTAATAAATATGTTTTCACAGCTCATGGTGGTCCCATGTGGAAATGGGACCTCCTGATGCGATTCTGGGAGTCACTGAGGCCTTTAAGAAAGATCAAAATCCCAAGAAAATTAATCTGGGTGTAGGTGCTTATAGGGACGACAATGGGAAACCTTTTGTCCTTCCAAGCGTTCTCAAGGTATTTGAATACAGATTTTATTGAATCGTTGACTCAGTCTGTTAAAGATAGTTAGCAACTGAGAATTCTTATTTGCTATAGGCAGAAGAGAAAATGAAAACTAAGGGTTTAGACAAGGAATATTCTCCAATTTCTGGAAATCCCGACTTCTGCAAGTACAGTATTAATCTGGCACTTGGCGATGGCAATGAGGTTGTAGCTAATGGTTTGGTGAGCATACTTGAGAGCAACATTAATAAATGCCAAAAAGTAATGTTATTTCATATTTTGCATCATGATGCTTTCATGTTTCAGAATGCTACGGTTCAAGGAATTTCAGGTACAGGCGCCCTTAGAATTGGCGGTGCCTTCCTCAACGGCTTCTTTGCTGGTAACAAGGAAGTCTATCTGCCATCACCATCATGGGGAAATCATACTCCTCTCTTTAAGCATTCAGGCCTTACTGTCAAGTCTTATCGTTATTACAATCCAAAAACTTGTGGGCTTGACTTTCAGGGTTTGTTGGATGACATTTCTGTAAGTATCTATAATTGAGAGAAATTTGCAGATACAATGAAACGTTTGAAGCAGTATGTAAGGAAGAATATGTTATGGCTATGGTTTAGAAAATCCCTGAAAAGTCCATTATCCTGCTGCATGCATGCGCCCACAATCCCACTGGCGTGGATCCAAAACCAGAACAATGGAAAGAACTTTCTGCATTGATAAAAAAAAAGCAACTTTTTCCATTCTTTGATATGGCGTATCAAGGTTTCGCTTCCGGTGAGATACGAGTGCTTCAAATAATTGATATCATTACCATGAGAACAAAAAATGGAAAGATATTTTCTACGTGGCCATAGGTGATGTGACAAAGGACTCGTTGGCAGTGAGGCTGTTTATCGAAGAAGGTCATGGCATTGCTCTTGCACAGTCTTATGCAAAAAATATGGGTTTATACGGTGAGTGTGACCCGGCCTACCGATCGTGTTCGCATCTTCCGATATTGTCTCATGTTTTTCTTTTTTTTCTTTTTTAGGCGAACGTGTCGGCGCATTCTCTCTGGTGACGTCAAGCAAAGACGAAGCTGCTCGCACAATGTCGCAAATCAAGATCTTGATCAGGCCCATGTACTCAAATCCACCCATTCACGGAGCTCGCATCGTCAACGAGATCCTGGGCGATGATCAGCTAAAGCAGGAATGGCTCCGAGACGTTAAGGGTATGGCCGATCGTATAATTTCGGTTCGTACGAAGCTTCGTGAAAATCTAAAAAAGGAAGGAAGCTCCCGTGACTGGTCCCATATTACCGATCAGATCGGCATGTTCTGTTTCACGGGCCTCAAAGCCTCGGAGGTAATTGGACATTCTTAGTTTATCCATTAGTAATCCTATTTCTAATAGAGCCTTTATTTATCTTTCTGCCTTCGTTAGGTTGAAAATCTGACGAAGAACTACAGTGTCTATCTCACCAAAGATGGAAGAATATCCATGGCCGGCGTCACATCGAAAAACGTGGAATACCTCGCTCACGCAATTCACGAGGTTACGAAGTAATTACACAAGAGTAATAGGGCTCAGTGTACGACCAATAGAGACCAACGCTTTCCACCCGTCACCGTCATAAAGGAAGTTTCGTCATGACATTTCAATCATTGTTAAGAGACGCAAACGACCAAACGCTGACACGTCTCTCAATTGTTTCTTAACTAAATGCAACACTCGAACCCCGTGATTGGATGCATTTATTATTGCATATTAAGTATTTTTCTAAGGACACTGCAGGCAGTGTGACGATTCAATGAATTGAAACTGTGCGCTTACTTATATTGGATTCTTCATTCCATGTATATTTGAAGGGAAACGTGGAGCTTGCGGTTGGTCGTTGTATGTACGCTGTAAGAGATATCATGAGAAATCGACGAATTTCTTGTATACATTATTAATCTCCGCGTTGAGAGTTGTCTAGCTATTTTTTATATCCCCCCCCCCCCCCCTGTCATTCACAATTAAACACTACAAAAACGGCCATTCATTGCAGTAAAATGAACTCTGACTTACGTCAGTCGGCACTTGTTCTTGCCTGTTAGACTAGACGGCAGACAGGCACAGACGCTGTAATGTTAATAATTAAACCTAGAGTCTGACATAAATCTTATTATCTTTTGCATATTTACATAATACCTGGACCTTTACGTTCATGCATTACGTTCATGCTCGAATATATATATATATATATATATATATATCGTGTACTATGCGTGACATTCGTAACAGAGATGAGCAGGGAGATGCACAACGCTACGGTTTTAGGCAATACCGGCAATACCAAAAACATGGCTCTAAATCGTAGTGGCGAGTTCAAGAGTAGGATTTTGTGATCATCACCTCCGTCGATAATGCATGTTCCGCCGTAGCCGAGCTGAACGTAATCATGAACGTGTAGCTTGGCGGGCAGAAGTTCTCCGCAATTTATCGCTGGTTCCCAGAGCAACCCTTAGAACCCTCCATCAGGGCATAAAGCGAGAAAAGAATAAGAAGAAGGAAGAGAGAAA
The DNA here is from genome assembly GCA_030142285.1 of Calameuta idolon. Lineage (NCBI taxonomy): Eukaryota > Metazoa > Arthropoda > Insecta > Hymenoptera > Cephidae > Calameuta > Calameuta idolon. The sequence goes on along the minus strand of JARQSV010000235.1, from coordinate 37,631 downwards.
AAGAATTAAAAAATTAGTTGCACCGAAATATTGAAAATTCGAAAAATTGAATAAAACTTTCCAAGTACTGTTAAATATTATTGGATCTTGATTTACTTTCAAAATTTATTCAAAATATAATATTGAGGCTAAATCACAATCTCGCAGAATATACGGAGTAGATAAAAATTAAATTGAAATTGTAGAATATCGAAAATGAATTACGTTCAAATCGAAATTTTAATAAATTAGGTGTTTGGAACATTAAAATAATTAACTAAATCAACAAAGTAAAATATTAACACCTAGAAATCGGAAATACTGGCCAAGCATATTTAGAAGTACTGGAAGTTGTGCAAAAATGTGTGCGCGCAAATTTGTCGCGCAGGGCTCTAAGAGTGGGAGCGGGCGGAGAGTGGAGGGAGCGCTTGAGGCAGCGCCCAGACTCGGGCGCTCATTCTTCCTCGAGCCGGTCTCCTATACTGGTCTCTTGAACGTACCCCTTTTACCCATTTTCAAACTTCTTTTTTTCCATATTTATTTCTTTATTCTTTACTTTCTTACTTATCTCTTACCTTACTTCTTCTGTACTTTTATAACTCCATACCTTACTTTTCTACTTTTTGCATTCTTTATTTCTATCCTCTTTTCTGCCTTCTTGTCTCACTCTGTTACCTCTCACTCCTCATTGTGCTTGACTTGCCTGTTCTATTCCTTTGGTCGTTTCGGGCATATTCATTCGAGTAGTCATATAAGAGTAGTCATCTTGTTAGAACAGCTACACGTGTTGACCATGGTGTCGGGGGTTGCCCTTCCGCCTCATCCGCTGAGCTTGCTCAGTGGGTCGGGTTCAAGTTGTGGCCGCAACAGGACCTTATGGGTCTCCCGACGGGGGCCTTGAGCTTCCTTACGGTACGCTACCACCATGGTCTTTCGTATAGTGATTCTAGTCAGAGTGTCTAACTCTCGCGTATCTCATATAATTTGTTCCCTTTGCTAAAAACGCTCCAACATGTCGTTGATTCAGAGCACTCCTGTGGGTAGAGGCGATCCTATTTGTCCGTGGGGATTTCGTGCGGCATAGTCCGTTGACTTTGGGTAAAGTCCTACTTTACCTTGTGTTCTTGGGTCAGCTTCACTTGGGGTAGGTGCGGGTGCTATTGAACACCTGCTAGTTTAAAGTCACCATCTGTCGGAGACATTTTGCGCGGGGATCAATGGCTGACGGGGTCCGCCGCCGGCGGCGGATGAGGTCCTTTACGTCTAATCCACTGAGCTTGCTCGGTGGGAAGGGACGGAGGTTGTAGCGTCAAATATCGTCCCTCGGGACGCTACGTGCTACGCCCGTGGTCTTTCGTTGCGGTGAATCTTGACTAGGGGTAGACCTTTCGCGTTTAACTTACCTTACCCTTTTGCGTTTTTATTTGTCGCTCGGCCCGACTTCCTTTCTGTCCTGAGCCCCCCCCCCCCCAGTCCTGTGCGCGACAGCCGCAGGACTCGGGGGTTTTCCTCACAAATAGAAAACACGGTCCCCTGCGGGGCCTCGGAGGGGTCGTTGCTCCTTTCTGGAAAGGCAGGACCTCACGGAGATGGGCGCGGCTGGGCCCATCTCGCTCCCTTACCCTTCCTACTTTTCCCAGTTTTCTCTTTTCTCACTCCTGCCGAATAATTCGGATCTTGTGCATACGAATTACGCATCTTCTTCTCTGCTTGTTCCCTCAATCCGTATCATCTCTCTTCTTCACTCGTTCTTTTTAAAAATCTTCCTCATTTTCTTTTCATTAACATCTTCCCTATCTGTTGCCGTCAAACATTTCTACTCTATTTTTAAGTTTTCTATTCCTTTCTATGTCTCCCTCACTCTCCTAGTAATCCTTAAAAAGTAAGTTGTTAAAATGTCCTTTGGAATAGGAAAAGTCCAAAGTATATGTACAACTGTACTTCATATAGATACTGTTTCATTATTGTCTTTGTTGAATAAATTAAATTGAAACACTGATACGTTGATATTCATTTGCCCTTTGCGAATATCCCAGAGTACGAATGAATTCTGTCTTTCTCTTACTCTCCTCCGTCCTAACTGCATCCTTCTCCTACGTTTTGCTTTGGCACCCTTTTCAGCTACGGTCCTTTTTCGGTCTCATCATTTCTATCGTCTTCCCTCATTTCATCCATCATTCATTCAATATTCATCTCTAGTGGGCATTAAACTAATGAACTTTCCAAGATAAAATATTCCGAATGTAATTTGAAAATCAGCTGTATCTCGGAAAGGGTTGGTTTCAGGGATTTTTCCCTGATTTTTTTAAAGATCTCTTAACGCAGAAAGCCAAAATGGTCTGTAGAAAAGGCTGGTACAGGTTAAATTGCGATAGGACCACTTTTAAAAATTCCTTTACCTTTTGGAACTTGCAATTTTGAAACTATTGAAAATTCGTTTAGTTCAAATTTTCGCCGATACGGGGGCAGCACCTCCTGGGCGAGATAAATAGCGCCATCTCCGCGAGAATCAATGAACTATCTTCGATCAAATAATTCTGAAATCGCATCGTCGAAACTTCAGTGGGTCAATTTTTATTGAAGAGTTCGAATTAGTTCGCTTTTTCGCCGATAAGGGGGCAGCACCTCCTGGGTGTAGGGATTCGTACTTGTCTACCCACAATAACATAAGTTTATTCTTCGCCCAATAACACCAGGGTACACCATAGGTTGCGATTTTTGACTATTTATTATAAAAATACAAATGTTTGGTATTAGCGTAATTGTTTTCGGACACCATGGAGAGCGGACGAGAAAAGACTGGAGAAAGCCCTACGCTTCGCCGTGGCGTTGCAATCGCGCGTCTTTCTCAAGGCGCGTTTTCAAGGCATGCTGTGAGTCCTCTAGATGGCGCGTTTTCACGGCTGGCTATGCGGCGACTGTGCTGACTCCACATGGGCGAGATAAGTGGCGTCATCTCCGAGAGAATCAATGAACTTTCTCCGATCAAATAATTCCGAAATCGCATCGTCGAGACTTCTGTGGGTCAATTTTTAGGAAGAATTCGAATTAGTTCGCTTTTTCGCCGATAAAGGGACAGCACCTCCTGGGTGAGATAAGTGGCGCCATCTCTGAGAGAACCAGTGAACTTTTTCCCACAAAATAATTTCGAAACCAATTTTTCATCTGAGAAAGTTCACCGATTCTCTTACAGATGGCGCCACCTGTCATCCTAGGGCTGATTTATTTGATGGGATAAAGTTCGCTGGTTCTCTCAGAGATGGCGCCACCTGTCTCGCTGTTATCGAACAATTTAAACTAATGTAAACTCGCCCAACTTTCAGCGATGGGGGTAGTCGTCTTACAGAAGCAGGGTACATTTTAACTTTTAGTCACAAGCGTCGCTGTGATCAAGCGACTCCTTATCTATTTCACTCTACACTCGGCTGTGGGAGAGAGAGATAGGAATTGGCCCCTTATCTATCTCACTTTACAGTCGGCTGTAGGAGAGAGAAATAGAAACGGGTAGCTTGATCGCAACGTCTCTTGTGGTCATGAGGCGAAATGAAAGATGCTTCTTTAACAAGACTAGCCCCTCCATCGGAGTTGGAAGATCTGTATGTAAAACCGTGGTCCTCCCTACTCCATACGCTCCATACACATCTCTGGGGCTATAGTGATGTATAGTGGCGACTTGTGGAGAGTTGTGGCGACAACGTCAACGAAAACGTCACATCGTGGAAACACCGGGTTCACACACCCTGTTACCGTCGCACAACAGTGGGGTTCAGTTCTTTTTTAGCTTCAAAAACACGAGAAAGCGTTACCCTAGTCAGTCCTAGTCTCTGCTGGCCTGGCTGGTCATCTCAGGTCGTCGTGTGCGTCGGCAGCGTTGACAGCTATACACAGTGATATATGAACTCTCTTTGTGACTTTGCGTCATTTTCTTTCTGTACAAAGTACACACTGGTGTACATTGGTGTACATCAAATACTTGGACGTTGAACGCGCACCCACGATGGTAGCCGGGCTGTGATGAGTCTTATAATAAAAGATGCTTGAGTAGCATGTTCATTTAAAAGCATCATGGAACGCTCGAAAATATTTTCCAAGATACTCATCGGCATTCTCTTTGCGCTTTCGCTACTTGGTTACGTCTCTACGTCGAGACTCTACTCCATTGTCCTTTCCGTAGAACATGCCCCCAGAGTCGGCTGGATATTTGGAAATTCTGGAGATATCTACTCTAGGATAAAGAGAGAATCAGCCTCTGTTGCAAAGACAAATAAACTGATCGATGATCCGGATTGTCGAAGCGACCTGAATCGACTTTGTGGCTCTATGGATAAAAATGACGATGACTTATCTGTGCTTGAGTGCGTTCAGACATTTAAGGTAATATAAATAACATTGGAATAATTTATTGTATGATGTAATACATAAGTTTGTATTGTATTTTTAGGGGAATGAACTTTCCGGTATTAATACTCAGTGCCAACACAAAATTTGGATCCACACTACAAGCCTTACCAGCGATGATAATGTCCAAAAACTTATAAAGCAAGCATGTCCTGAAGAGGCAGATAGTTTCATGTGTGGATCAAAAGATACATCTGTGTCTTACTTATCCTGCATAATAGACCAACGGGAGCATATAAAAGAGCCCCAATGCTTAGAGTATCTTCAGAGACTGGAGTGGGTTGCTTTTAGTGATTTCAGAATCATAACACATTTTGTATCAGATTGCCAAGGAGACATTGAGAAGTTTCAGTGTGGTAGAATACAGGCAGACAGGGAAATGTCACAGGGATTAACCCTCGCCTGTCTGCAGCGTCACGTAGATCAGCTGGAGGGGCAATGCAGAAAACGGATTCTTCACGTATCCGAGATACAAGCAGATAATATTAAGTTAGACCGCCAGCTTTACATGGCTTGCACACAAGATCACATTAAATTTTGTCCCAATATTCGTCCAGGTAGTGGTCGAGTTTACAAGTGCTTAATGCAGCACAAAACAGATCGAGCAATGACAAAACAATGCCAGGATCAGCTTGCGAGACGCGAGAAGTTGATAGCTTCTGATTATAAAGTGAGTAAAGGATTAGTGAGAGCTTGCAGGGATGATATTAGGAGTAACCACTGCAGGAGATCAGTATCCGAAGATAAAGAGATTAGATTAGCGCAGATCTTACTTTGTCTGGAATCGGTATCTCGAAACGGAAGTAAAATAACAGCGGACTGTCAAGTGGAGATGTTTGATCACAGGAAGATCCTCATGGAGGATTACAGATTGTCTCCGGAAATAGTGGACGGTTGCGCCGCAGACATTTTGTCGTTTTGTAACGGTCTGGAGGTGGGTGGTAAGACCATTCATTGCTTAATGGAGCACACCAGAGCGCGAAAGAAAAAGTCGAGAGTCTCCGCAGAATGTCAAAGAGCGGTAAGATTTTGTTACAACTCATGATTGTTTACATCTGTTCTCTATGACTTATCCATATTCATATACAGTTGGAAGGGCTGATTAAGGAAACCGATGCCGGTGAGGATTGGAGGATCGATCCCGTGTTACGGGAAGCGTGCCAACCGGTTGTCGCTGTGGCTTGTAACGACGTGAGTGTCAATCGAGCCATATTGTATTACTCTAGAATTTACCGATTGGCTAACTGTTGTTCGTTTCAGGTGCGCGGTGGAAATGCAAGAGTTATCTCGTGCTTAATGGAGAAGCTAGGAACGGACAGAATGACCGAGGCTTGCGAGACTGCTTTGGTGCAAATTCAGTATTTCGTAGCCAGGGACTTTAAGCTCGATCCGCAGTTATATAAAGCGTGCAAGGCCGATGCTATGCACTTTTGTCATGCGAAAAATGCCTGGGCTAACGATGGAATCCAAATGGATCCCGAGAGGGGTCCTCTCGTACTGCCATGCTTATATAGATATGCCTATCACCCGCAGAAGAATATGACGGTAAGTCAATTCACGTAACAATTTCACGTTCTGATAAGTATTTCTCTTTTGCTCTATTATAAACGATTTGACGTGCGCTCTTCAGCTAAAAAACGGATGTTTGAAAGAGATTAGGAGGGTCATGAGGCAAAGGGCCATTAATGTGGATTTGCAGCCTGAAATTGAGGAAGTCTGTTTGAACGAGTTGGCTATGTACTGTTACGACAAAACGGCAAAGAGGGAAGAAACTCTGTGCCTTCAAGACAACTTGGATAGGTAATAATTCACGCTTAGATCATCGTCAACTCGCGAGCTAATGCAGGTAATCGAGACTATCGCTGGTGCGCATGGTGATAATCTTTCAGCTTAGTATTATATTAGGATCTTTGAGACAATTTTCTTTAAACAAAACATCTTCGAGAATTCGTATTGGACAATCAATTAGCTTTCCGATTGCAGTTTAAATGAGAGATGTAAATTAGCCGTTGGTAATTTGACTGAGGAACAGGCAGAACGGGTCGAACTCAATCCTGTTGTCACGGGTGCTTGTCAGCACGTCATGGAGCAGTATTGCAAGGTACCTTTGAAGGACTTTTCTTTTTTTTTTCTTTTTTCATCAGGAATGACATTCTTAAGTAAAATTGAATTAGGAGGTACTGAAAATCGGTAAGGACGAGGGCGACTTGATGGAATGCCTAATAGAACATAAAAACGACTTGGATGTCCACTTTGATTACAAGTGTAAAGCCGCTGTAGAACATTTTCAATTGATATCGCTCAAGAGTTATCATTTCACGTATAAGTTCAAAGAAGCCTGTAGGCCCTACGTCATGAGATGGTGCCCCAGGTAATCGAAGAGATATAAAACGTGCTGAAAACGACAAGTTAAGAGTAAAAGTTAATTAAGCAGTCCGCGTTTTAGGTCGAAAACAAAGGCTGATGTAATCGAGTGCCTTAGCACGGTTGTCCAGGAGGATATAATCAAAGATACGCAACATCGTGTTCCAAGGGAGTGTAGACAGCAGTTGAGAGCCCAGTTATATCAGCAGCGAGAGAACATAAATTTTGATCCGACACTTCAGAAACTCTGCGCTACCGATGTCAAGCAACTGTGCTTCGACGTGAAGCCAGGGAGATCGCAGGTGAGGACTAAGCGCATCGAAAAAACAATTATTTTAATTTAATTTAATTCATCATTGTACAGTCTGTACAGTTGTAATAATCAAGACAATTGTAGATTCTCGAGTGTTTAGCGGCGCAGAAGCACAAATTGTCCGAGCAGTGTCACACGCAGCTATTCAAGGTGCGGAAGCAGGAGTTCCAGGATAGCTCGAGTGACTTTGCTTTATTGGACGCTTGCCGATCGATGATTAGTCTCTTCTGTAATTATATGGATGGTACCAGCGCGCTGTCCTGCCTGAAGGTAGCGAAGAACAGGCCGTCTTTCGACGAGAAGTGCAAGAGTATGGTAGTGCGCCGAATGATCGAGCAAAACACTGACTACAGGTTCAATGTCGCGCTTCAATCTGCCTGCGTTACGGATATCGATAGACATTGTAAGGAGGTGCTGATGCGCGAGCGTACGGTCCATGAACTCGAAGGAAAAGTTATAAAGTGCCTCAAGATCAAATTTCGTGAGTCAAAACTAACGACCAAGTGCGAACTTCAGATGACAAGCATACTTAAGGAAGCCGCACTTAATTATCATTTGAATCCGCTGCTGGCGACGCTATGCTCGACCGAAGTCGAGACCATGTGCCCCGCGGAAGACATGGAGCCTGGAGATGTCGAGGAATGCCTCAAGGCCGAATTTAAGCGGGGAAACCAAGAAATGAAGGAAGAATGTCGCTTGGAAGTTGCTGATCTAATTGAGCAGAGGAAGGTCGATATTAATGTCGACCCATTGTTACAAAAAGCTTGTGCCGTTGACGTCAGCAAATACTGCAGTGACATTCCACAAGGGGCAGGCAGGCGTAAGTTTTTCTTGCATTTTCTTTCCTTTTTGAGTTCTTCATTTCTCTATATGCACGAGAAAGGCTTTTTCGGGCGGGCAGCCAACGCTATGTGAGCTGCAAGGAGGAATCTTATAAATAAAACCTTTTATCAGATATCAAGTGTCTTCAGAATAGTTTACGCTCTCTTCAGCCAGACTGTTACAAGATGTTGACTGCTAGACTGGAAATGTTCAGATTAGCTGAAAAGGTGAGTCTCATTGATTCTACATAATTATAGTGCTCGCAATGGATAATACAAAAATTTGTTCTTTATCTTTTCAGTTGATACAACCAAACTCTATAAAGGAGCTCTATTATTCGGTTAGTGGCTCACCAGCGAGCACGTATTTCATGATTATTGCAGTCAGTTTAATCGGAATTATTTTTGTTATGGGTCTATTCTGCGGAAGGGTGACCCGACGAACGATGATGATGAAAAATAAATGATCCTCTACGAAGACGACGATCCATGTGCGTTTTTCGTAATGTTGGTTGTCGTCATTGAAGGTGGTGGAAAAAATACATTTTGATGTTAGGAATCACAATCTGTTGGAATATTTATTTCGCCGCATGATAACGACGTAACATCATGAGACGAACCAGAATGTCAGTTTCATCAATTTATATAGCACCTAGTGTGGGAGTAAAGTAAGATATCGTAATTCTCCCCCCCCCCCCTTCTTTTTATATATATACGTCTTTTATATAGAAAGTATTCTCTGTACATGTTTCGCACATTTCTGTACTATCAAAAGATCGATAATATCGCTCTTCATGGTCACGTCCTGATGAGGACGCTTGATTTACGATGGAGCACAGTGCTATTCTGGTAATCGAAGAGTGAAAAAATCAATTATCTACTGCAATTTTAGGATTTACCCAAAAGAATAGTAATGCATATTTTTCGACGTATCAGTAAGTCAAAGGAGCATCATGCATATGATTAGTTAAATTTCTCGTGATTCAACAAAATATGCAGCTATTTAATAAAATTTGTAACGTATTTGCTTAACTCGACACCGATAACGAAGAATTCTAGAACTATCTTCGAGAACCAACCTATGTTAGCTTCGGCCATCCACCCTTCGCTCATGGATCCGCAAGCCAGGCGGGCGCCAGCAAATTCTTTTATCACCGGGACCTGACAAGCCGTTATGACATGGGAGTTGGGAGGTGGAACAGGCTCAATTCCGCCAAAACGAGAGCTCCGACGATAACTTAACGGATCCTGCCGATTTTTGGGAGCGCGTGAAATCGAGAAGCGCCAACCGCAGGCGCTGATCTTTGGGGTCGCGTAAAATCAGCAAACGCAAGTCTGAAAGCACGAACGAACGGGAGCGACCGGTTACGGAAATGCACGGCCGCTCAGGCTGCTAGTAGTTGAGGCAGAGAGGTTCGGAGTGAGTCTCGGGGAAAATCAAGAACTAATAACTTCTCATTGGTCGAGATCCTTATAGCCGATAACTCTTATCCTTCGCCTCGAGTCGTCCCTTTTAGAAACGACCAGCACAGCTTCTGTTTCATTTTTTTTTTCAGCATAAATTCTAGTATAAGGATATTCAGGCTGAAGGAAGATCGATAAATAATAAAAATGGAATATTTATTACGTTTTTTTAATATAAAACAAATCATATATTGTAAGTATATTTAATATGTACAATAATTGAGACCTTCCTCGAAGTAACGTCGCAAGGGAATTACTCTTACTTTGGAATAAGGTTTATTGCACATTCACACGGTATCAATATTTTCAAAATCAAGAAAAAAAATAATGAATGGCAAAGAAGGACATAACATTGCCATCGTTAATTTGCCTCGAAATTAATTTTGTATTTGCAATAGACGAAATTCCTATATCTTAAGGATCTGGTTCTGGAGTGGTGCGACATTTTGTACAATTGTAACTGAGCATCCCGCGAGACGTTTCTTTCAGTTTTTCGTTCAAACGTTATTTACATGATTTTCTTTTCCATCTGGGGGACAGGAAATTTTGCTTTTTATATATAATCGGATCCCGCGTACAATTTAAGGCTAGACAGAACCAGTTCACCGCATTATAATAAGAATTTGCAAATCTTTTCTGCGGGATTCTGAATGATTTTTACAAGATACGCGGCGTAATATTACTTTTAAGCAGAAAATTATAGTGGGTGCTTTATTAAAAAGTGAAGTCGACGATATAGCTCGTGGGAGGGTCCAATTATTAAAGACGTAAGACGACGAAGAAGAGGACTGTCATGCATAATAATCATCATTAATAATATCGTGATATTTATCACCGTTACCGATCATCATCATCATCATCATCATCATCATTGTCGTCGTCGTCCTCATCGTCGTCGTAATCGTCGTTAATGTTCATTGTTACTGCAATTTGAACATCTTCAGAGAGAGTCTTCGCTCGGACCCGATGTGGAATTTCGTTGATTTTGAATTTGCGTGCGAGTCTGTGAGCTCCCAGCCGTGGCACCAACTACTGCCTTATGCTGGGCTGCGAGACACTGTTGTAATTGTTGCAACTGCGCCGGTTTCACCAAAGTCCTTTGTAGCTGAAAACAAGGGAATTATGCAATATGCGCCAATAGCCGTTCTTAATGTGTTTTGCGATTGGGAGAATATTGCGAATTGAAATGAAGACATAACGGGGAGACTAAACAAAATGAGCAAAGTATTTCAACAGATATGCAAAATTACTTGTTGCTGGGAAAGATTCGTCGCGCCAAGCGGCTGGCCCTGCGAGTTACACTGTCCAGTGTTCGGAGCCCTTGCGTGTAAAGATTTTGTGACTAATGTTTGTTTATTGGCAGGTACTGCTTGGGTGGATGGCGATGCCTGTGTCGCCATTAAAACGGGCTTGCTCGCAGCTGTAAACAAAAAAAGAAATGTAGTCCACGCTCCACAATTGACTGAAAGTACTGCACGCCTACGAGGCCACTGTCCTTATGTATCTGTAGTTGATCCACGAATTCAATGTGCTGTTTTTTTGACAGATGGAAAACAATGAAGATTCTAATGCGTCACACGTAAGCTTTGTATACAATTATTGTTATGAAGTATGCAAATGCACATGTTAAAAAAAAGAAAAATGTATTGGACTTGTGGAGCGACTATATATGTATGCATCTAAAACAAATTTTTCTTTTTCTCTAGTACTTGCAAGGACTTTGAGAATACACGCATACATTTTTATTATTATTATAGTTATTGTTATTACCGTCAATAACAATCTTTGGACGTTCATTGCGCAATGACAGCGTGTCACACTAACTTACCCATTATTGGAGTTAACACTTGCTTGTTGCCTGACAAAATAAGTTGGTTGGCCGCCATCGTTTTTGTCACGGTCACCAATTGATTCGGTTGAACTTGTCGAGTCATCTGGTTAAGCCGAGGTCGTTGAGATCCTACGAGTTGAATTGCCTGCCCACCCTGTTGATTAATTAAATTCTTAAAAAGAAAAGGAAATACTTGGTAAGGTATAGCAGGCCTTATTGTATCCTGTAACTTACATGAGACAGAGTGACTGCATTACTGCTACGTATGTTTTGCTGTGACAAGCCCTTTACTCCCGAAGGAATTATTTGAGCTGTAAGCGAGAAAGAGTTATTGCACCAGTTACGCAGAATCAATAAGGTGTGCATAATGTATTTACCAATTGGCAACGACAAATGAGTATTCGCGGGATTGGCGATTACCACAGTCGGCGTGCTACCGGCTACAGCAGTGGTGGCGACCGTGGCAGGGACCATCTGTAAAAGGAGGAGGAACGCTGAACATTCATAAATTTCCTAATGAGATTAAACTGCATTGCATTTCTCCTTAGAGACAGGACAATTAACTATTTGGGAACAGAGTACACTCACACTAGAGACTGTAGTGCAAGTGTTGGTTGCCGAGGAAATCGGTAGGCTCACGATAACACCGGTTGGCGCAACCGAACCAGTGGCTGCCGACACGTTAAGCGACATCGTGATGGGCTGCGACAAGCCAGGAAATGAAACCTGAAAAAGCAATTTTGCAGCCTGTGGTAGGTTCAAAAATTTCAAAAACGGATGTAGGTGCCCATGATTACGAGAGTGGTCGAAGTCAAATAGTTGTGTATTTCAGAAACTTAGACTTTCGCCTTTTTGTGCGTTTAAAGAATATTCTTTAGCGATTAACTTGATCTTTACGTATTTGAGATTTTTCGTTACTTTGATAATCACCGATACGTATTTATAGTAGTTTGTAATTTTCGATATTCGTCATGGACGATTGAGTCACCTGGACATTTTGCAGGCCGTTGATGGTGCCCGCAGGTAGACTCGTCAGGTTGACACTCTGAAGATTGACGTTACCAGAAGGAGGCGGACTTGTCATTGGACTCGCCGGCTGACTTCCTTGGCTGGAGGAGGCCGTCAAACGTTCGAGCAAAGACGAAGCTGTATTTATTCCAGGAATTGGATTATCCGCCGATGGAGTTCCTAAGAAGATCGTAATTAATGATCCGCTACCAAAATCATGTTATCGTTAAAGAGGACGCTACACTGTATGAGCAATTACCAGCCAGCAGGGCGGACAATCCGGGCATGGATAATCCTAAGGTTGAGGTCGGGTCTTGTACTCTCGCCAGTCGTACCGCAGTAGCCTTCACTGGTTGTTGCTTACCGGTGAGTTGACTGGTGAGAGCAGAACTGAAGCTAACCCTTACCTAAAAACATAAGACACCTTGGCTGTAGGTGTACTTCCTCAAAAAATAGACTCAATCCAGTTTCCATAAATTTTGATGATTCCAGTGGAATGCATACCTGACCAGTTGTACTAGGCACAGTAATGACGTTTCCATGGCTAATGACTCTCGGTGGTATCGCGGCATTCAGGGAGATCCTGCGTGGCTGTGATTTTTGCTGGGACAGGTTAGCCGGACTGCTGTTCAAGAGGCTCAAGATTGCTGCGTTGTTTGACTTTATCGGAGCTTGTACGTTGTTATTCATCGCCGCAGCCGCCGCATTAGCTGATAAATGCACGCGCAACGCGAACCACGCGATCAAGTAAGGAAATATGGTAAAAATATGCTTAAATAATCATACCTGCAGCCTGCTGCTGAAACTGTTGCGCAGAGTTCATCAGCGATGTTACCAAAGCGCTTATCGCTGGATTTGTCGAATGTTTTTTGAATGAGCCATCACTTTGACACTGATTTCCGTCGGCCAATGGGCTCTGGGTTCCTGCTTGAAGTTGAGCTTGCTGTGAAATAAAGAGAAACATTGTAATTAGGAATCGAGCAGAGATTAGCTGAAAGAAAGGTGGATTATAAAAACACAGACCAACACGGGAACATTGCTGGTTGTGCTATTATTAGGAGTGCTGCTGGATTTTTGCTGAAAGACCAGAATGCCTGATCCGTTACATGATCCTGTGTCCACGGGCAAAGTCGTGCTCTCTAGTTGTCCAGATGTCACGGTATGTGGTCCGCCGTTAGTCAGAGGCTGTGCAGAGTTCGATGTCGTAGCTTCGGACTGAGGTACGCCTTGAACAACCTGCACGGTAGAGTCGAGGCAGGCTAGATTAGGCTGTGTTGTTGAGCCACCAGTTTCGAGGACAGTCTTCATCGCAGCCACTTGACCAGCCAGAGTATTCAGTTGCCCCTGAGCTCGCGAGATTATCTAACCACACCAAAGGAACGAAAGAAAGAAAAAAGCAAAATGATGTTACGATCGGAAGACATTTTGATGAAGAACAATGAGCATACCTGCTGTGTAACGTGTTGAGACTGTGCCTGTTGTAACTGCTGAGCTACTAATTGTGCCGCCTGTGCTTGCTGTGCCTAAAATTATGTAAAATCACTAATCAAATTCATTTAATCAATGTCAGTTTATTAATGTCCTATAGGAAACGATCATTTTCCAATATATGTTTAAGGATAAGAAATTCGGCACTAATAACAACCTGCTGATGAGCACGCTGCATCCCTGGTGTACACGTAACTCGGGGAGTCTGTCCCGGTACGACGTGCATTATTCTAACGTTCTTCCTACCTTCCTCAGTGAAGATCTCTGTGAATTGCTGGATATAGTGATTCGCCTGAGCTCTAGTTCCTAATGTAAATCTAAAGAGAGAAGGAAACGGTTCAGAGATACCCTTTTGACGGAATGTAGAGTAAAAGTACATTAGTACGTAGAAGGTACATTGAGTTTGCAGTTTATTCTTTTTTCCTAATTATACCTGCAAGCTGAACCATTCTTTTCGCCCTCGCGATGATCGCGATCCACGTAAAGCTCTCCCAGGTACTCGGAGTTCGAAGGTCTTTGTAGGATCGAGAGTTTTATATGATAGACACGGCCTTGGCCACGTTCAGTCTCTAATATGTATTCTTCTATTAATTGCGGGAGGCAGTCTTTAGTTTCCCGTGGTCTCTCGTACGCCTTTGCGTACCTAAAGACATGACAAAAATTCATCGAATTAGACGGTTGCATAATTCGTGCCCAATACAGGGCGAAGCCAATATTCAAGGTACGATATACCTGAGAACGTCAATCGGTGTGCTAGGTGGAAGTAGAGGAGGATTTGCAAGAGATGGTGGGGGGCAGGCAGTGCTAGTTGTCAATCCCCTTTTCGCACGAAGCTTCTGCATGAGGTCCTGTATCGTAAGTCCTTCAGGTTGCGCAAGTTGTTCCAATTTTCTTTTGCGATTCACGGTAACCTGAAATTCATTGTTGGAAATATCATTAAAGAGTTTTGATCAGATAGTTGGGCAACTTGCTTAGCGTTGGATCCAACGAGCGATCATAAGTGTTACCTGAGAGAACTTTTTGGCTTGTCGCATTAACTGGTGATCCGTAAGGAGAGATCTTGACTGCATTAACCTCGTAGTCGCAAGGCTGGGTATGGGACTTGGATCGAGGCACAGTGGTCCCTGGGTGGCAGCAATCAGATGAGACTCCAAAACGAGGCGTTCCTCGTGACTCCATTCTCCGTCACTCGTTAACGTGGACACGTCCGAGAGAACGCTCTTTAATGGAACATGGATTGGGCAATAGTCAAGTTCAATTATACCATATACTTGCGACTTTAGTCTGCCGCTTTATGTACGAAAAACGAAAGAATAACAATCCGTTACCTGGGTGGTTGGCTTTAGAAGAACATGGTGCACCTCGGCTTTACTATGTGAAAATGCTTTTCTATAATCGCGCACTTCAGCGATTATACAGCCGTCATAGAAGAGGTGCGAGTTATTTGTTTCCAGCTGTTCGGCGAGCATTGACGGCAGCTGTCCGTTGTCGATACAGGAGAGGAGTTCGCCCTGTTCATATCCCATTAGTTGGGTTTCCGAGAGTAGAGCGTTCTTGTCGAATTGGGTACCTTTTTCGCTGTTACACAAGAATCTCATGAACAATCTTTACTTTTGATTTCACGTGATAGTACTGAAGTTCTGTCAATAACTCTTTCGTACCAGTTTCTTACACCTAATGAGTATCCTTTGTTTCCAGCATAGAGATTAACAATTAATGTGTGTAGACCCTCTCTCTGCACTAAACGCCCCAAGAGATCGCATTCGTTCTCCAGATTGTTCTGTTATTACAAACACAAACATAGACACACACACACACATATATATATATATATATACTTTAAATGGTGGGATAATAATGATGAAAGAAAGCCCCAAAAAAATGATTTTATCGGCATATTGTTCTTAATTACGTACTAAGACCGAGTCAGGCGTCGCATGAGGAACTTTTGACAGCTCCTCAAAATATAGCCGCGTAAGTTTCGCCTGGATACTGTGTTTGGGATAATTTAATTCTTTCTTCTGGCTTGATTCCTTTCTATGCTCAGGTAGACCCATAGGATCTTGCCAGTACCGTGGCACTTGCTCAATCATGTCCTGTGCAAATGGTTTTATACAAAGATTAACATACTATCGCAAGAACTCCATTAGTATTGATGAAAGATGATAAGAAGTTTTCAACTATATTTTCCAGTCATTGCGTATTGAAAAAAAAAAAAAAATTAAATCTTGCAGTACCTGAGCTTGCTGGCAAGCATCTTCCAGTCCAGAGGCTGTGCCGATCATTGTAGTTCTTTTGTTTTATCAGCACTGAATGTCATATCTCCAGCTTGAAATATTTTTGTCCTGCGAAGTTTTGGAAGTTTTGGAGTGGCTACTAGAACTATCCTGAGCAGACAAGCATAAACTACAGAGATATAAAGCTTCAAGAAGTAAGATCAAAAGTTACAGGAAGCAAAGATATGGCAGTAAAACTGGTAAAGATGAGGCCATGGCAAACATATCTCATCAGCATGTAATTGTTCTGAGTCAAGAAAGTGTGAGCCCACTGGGAGGATTCAAGTCCGCTTAGCCGGGAAATTCGAAAGTGCACGAGAAAGGTGTTTAATGGTTTGAAATGTCAAAACAAGAGAGTGAGTGTTAAAAGAGGTTATGTATGATTTATGGAGAGGATGATGCCATGCTTGATAGTGGGCATACTATTTCGAATAAAGGCGTAAATCACGCCGGTTTACCTTGGCAGTAGCCGGAAGAAGTCACAGCGGTAAACATTGATGCGAGTCGAGTTATTCGTTATCATAACCTCACATCGATCGATAAATAGAGCAAAGCTTTTCAGGCAGTGGAAGCATTTATTTGCGGACCTGGCAATCTAAGTAGATTTACTTGATTTTTCGTAAATAATATCTACAAGCTAGAAATGTCATTTTGGAGATCGCAGCGTAACCTATTATACAAACACCACACAGGCACAGACTGGGATATATTAACTATATTGCGCTAGACCACGTATTAGGATCATAATTTAAGGTTATAAACAGCGACTCTATTGGATGTACTGTAAACTAGATAATGTATTATTATAGGTTTCTACACAGCCAATTGTAGGTCAATGTCGAAGAATTATAGTTTACCGTTGGGAACTTAGCTGGGGAAAAATAAAAATTTATATGTTTACAATGCCCCAAAAAATTACTCCTTAAATGCTCCTTATGTTTTCCTAATCGTTTCGCTGCCACTATGCAATGATTAATAAATATTCTTGTATATGTATATATATATACGTGTATATCTATATATATCTCGTTAGTGATATAACCTACCGATAAGATGGCGTTGCTGCTCGTGTTAACGGTCCATAGCAGTCCATAGCACGAGAGTGCCGTGTCTCTAATAATTGGTCTGTGATCTGTCCTTATACGCGTATACTAAAAATGTCGAATTTCCATTCTTCCCTTAAATAAAGCTATTTTGAGTCGATTAAGGTATAATAACGAAAAGTGTACAGTGGTGTAAATGATATAGTCGAGTCTCGTTACGGTTAGAGTCACCAAGCCTGACAGTCGATTTCAAGGTTAATTAATGAAAACTTTACGGATGCAGCATTTAACACTCCTATGATTAATTTAAATATGTTCAATTCGATGTCAGTGGAATGTCTTTAATGAAACAAGACATGCGTTTCGGTGGCTAGGCAGTATGTGCTAAAATTGTTGAAAATTGGTTATATTTCATCTGTCAAAGTCAGATAGCGATCTCATGGGTTGACTATACATACATATAGCTGCAACCATCATTTAAATTTGTCTCACGAGTCAAACAAGGTAGTTGAAAGAGAATAGAAGGTCTCAAACCCAAATACGTGGATGAAATGATTGGGAAACCGAGATTTAAAAGGCCAGGCAAGTCATTCAATTACTCTAATTGATGGTCTTATTCAACTCCATCTGTATTTTTTAAACATCCTCAGCAGGCAATCATTCTTAGGCATTCAATTACAGGAGAAAATTCTTGGCAGGAGGATAAAGCTGACATAGATGCTCATTCTTCGACACAATTTGTCTACAATGCCCATCATTCTTTGGCTATTGAGTTGCAGCGTCAGAGATTGCCAATATTCAAGAATCGTAATCATATTATTTATCTATTGGAAAAATATCAAACATTAGTGCTCATTGGTGAGACTGGTTGTGGTAAGAGCACCCAAGTACCCCAGGTCAGTTGATCTAATATTTTTTTTTTAAAGTATCTTAATTATATTTATCTTGCATATCTGTAATGGTTGTACCTAATGTATATTGTAGTTTAATACTATTCCTACTGCGACCGGTCAGATGACCGTTTTTAAATAGTAGGAATAGGTATACGTGAAGTGCTGGTAGGAATAGTGTTAAGCTAAATTAAGACTGAAGAAATTAAACTTCCTTCCTTGGATAATTCCTTCGGTCATTGTAAGCGTCTAGATCTGCACTCATGTACACCTTTCTGTTTTTTGTTAAAATATTTTCAAATTTCATTTTAAGACTGAATTCGTATTTTAAGCCGTTTGAGAAATATATCGTCTAAATTCGGGCGGTAACGGTTCGTTACGTCAAGTGCAATTTCTAGCTAGTGCATATTTCTACGTCTTTTTTTTTTTAAACTCGTAAGACTTGACTCGAGGGTTAGACACAAGAGCTACCGAAAGGCTAAGCGAGCCGATGTTCATTCTTCCGATGCTCCCTCGACGATGAGTGCTACCATATATCACCTAGTATCTACATAGTAGCCATCCATTGTTCATCGTGCGAATGAATCCTCTTGGATGCCAGTTGTTGGCGATATTCGTCTTTGAGTTTCACTTTTTCTTTTTTTTTTGATATCTCTATTACTTGTATAAAATCGTGCGCTTACAGTATCTCGTGGAGGCAGGATGGGCTTCAGATGGCAAATGTATCGTTATCACGGAGCCACGACGAGTGGCAGCGACATCTTTGGCTAGTCGAGTTGCTGACGAACGCAGTTGTATCCTCGGTACGGACGTAGGTTATACGATACGTTTTGACGATTGCACGGGATCCATGACGAAGATAAAGGTGCGTTGCTGATATCTCTTCGCAATCCTACAACTCTTCTTTTTCACATTTTACTTTTCTCGATCAGTACATGACGGAGGGCATTTTGCTTCGCGAGATGATGGGAGATCCTCTTTTGACCAATTACTGTGTCATTATTTTGGACGAGGTGCACGAGCGAACGTTGCTCACGGACATTATTATGGGGTTGTTGAAGAAAGTCCTTCGCGTGAGTAACGGTTTTTTTCAAAGAGCAAGATAGAGCTTATCCAACCGATGTGGATCTTGGTTTTTATTGCAGAAGCGGAGAAACATGAGGGTCGTAGTTTCCTCGGCGACTGTTGACGCCGAGCAACTTCGCGATTTCTTCAATACAAACACCACAAAAGATTCTTCGAAAGACACGGCGACGATCTTGAGCATCGAGGGTCGAACGTTTCCTGTCGATGTATTTTACGTTCGAGGTGAGTAAGGTGCAAAGAGGAGATCAGATCTGGATTTATTGAAAAGGACGTGCATGATCCGTAGAGCCGGTGGCAGATTATGTAAAGGCCGTAGTTGAGACAAGCCTACGGTTACACCAGCAGGAGGAGTCCGGGGACGTGCTCTGCTTTCTGACGGGTATGGAGGAAGTAGATCGAGCTGTTTCCCTTCTCTCCGAACACGCCAAGCTTATCAAAGACGAGAAAAGTAAGTGAACTCTTCACGAGAAGTTGCAACATGGACCACTTGACGACTTATTATGTTGTACTTTTTGTTTTAAATAGAAAAACTATTAGCTCTGCCGATGTACGGTTCTTTGCCAAACGCCGAGCAGCTTAAAGTTTTTTGGAAAACTGCAAAGGACACCCGGAAAATCATTGTGGCCACCAATATAGCAGAGACATCCGTTACCATTCCCAACATTGTTTACGGTTGGTCTTGAATTAAAGAATAGTTGTCGTACTCGTTCCTCTCTCAAATAGCGTCTCTTAAGCTAACGCAATTCAGTCAGCAATGGTAATTAATTAAACACTAAATCGGGATGCTCATCGACTAACGAAATCTTTAGCTCATTAAGAGACACTGTAGGAGTGATTTACGAGTACATACTCAGGTCGGTAACTGTAGCTAACTGTAGGCTCATTAACAACTATGTCCAAGCAGTGATCGACAGTGGATTCGCAAAGATTCCTTGGTTCGAAGTCGAAACACAAACAAACAGTCTAATAGTCGCGCCCATTTCGAAGGCATCGGCCGAGCAACGGGCAGGCCGGGCCGGCCGCGTTCGTTCAGGAAAGGTTTATAGGTAAGAGTTGACGTCGTTTGTCGTGTGGATGGACGTGTACTTATACTTTACCATACTTGTGTTTAATATTGCATGATTTTTATTTTTTTATTTTTTCCTTCCATCAGACTCTACACCGAGGAGGCCTACGAGAGTCTTGTCGATGTCACTCCTCCGCAAATGCAACGCTCCGATTTAGCACCAGCGATCCTACAACTGAAAGCTCTGGGAATCGACAACGTACTACGATTCAACTTTCCCTCGTCGCCCCCAAGTAAGAATCTTCTTTCGAGCTTGGAGCTGTTATACGCTTTGGGTGCGATCGATGACAATGGAGAACTGACCAATCCCGTGGGTATGAAAATGGCCGAAATACCTCTGGAGCCGGTATTTTCCAAGTGTCTCATAGCTTCTGGTGCGGTAACATTGTGTATTTTGTACACCCTTTTTTTTATTTGAATATATTTTAAAGAGGCCGCGCATATATGCCACGAAATTTTAGGCGAAATGGGTTGCTCAGAGGAGATGACGACAATACTAGCGATGCTTCAAGTACAGAACGTTTTCGTGAGACCGGCTGGGGGTCAGGCAGCTTCGAAGGCTCGTATTGCTCACCGGAAATTCGAAGTCGAGGAGGGTGATCTGATAACGCTCCTTAACGTCTACACGGCCTACGAGAAGAACAGGACGTCGGTCTGGTGTCAAAAGAACTTTCTTAATAGCAAGGCATTGCAAAGAGTTACGGAAATACGTACACAGATGCGAAGACTTCTTCGTAAACTTGAGATAGAGGTGATATCTTGCAACGGTAAGGTCAAACTAGTTGGTAGTAACTCCTCGATTGGTATATGACACCTGCAGTCTTCTCCGATTCCGAATTGTAGGTGATCTGCAACAACTGCTCAAGTGCATAACGGCTGGCCTCTTTCCAAACGCCGCGTACCTTCATTACACGGGGATTTATAGAACTGTCAGAGGTAGTAAGGATCTATATATTCATTCGAGTAGCTGCCTCTATACGGTACCACAGCCACAATGGTACGTCAATAGAATATTTTCACGGGACGAGTCAACGCGATATTCCTTTTCAGTCCTTATTTCTCTTATTTCTTTTATTCCAGGGTGCTTTTCTGCGAGATTCTACAGACCAATAAGACATACATGAGAGAGCTTACAGTCATTCGACCGGAGTGGCTTGAACAATTGGCGCCACATTTTTACGAACGAACCGCAGTCGATCGTATTTAAGTCTTTTACGGTGGATATTGATTTTACTATTAAATATCTTATGTAGTAAATTAAATCTAATGCACATTGTATAAAACTAATATTGCCTTTTTGTTACCGTTTTGTCATGTAAGAAATACATTTTTATATTCTGTATACCTCGCGTTTGATTTTTTCATACATGTATTCCGGGTTGGACGGAAATCATGAAACAACCGAGAAGGGGGCGATTCCTAATGGAAAAATAAATCGAAATTGCAGAATAAATTTTTTCTTTACGAGACTTGATTTTTAAGAAAATCGACTTAAAAGATCCATCGGCAAAGTGTAAGAATAGGAAAAAGTAAGTTTATTGATAAAGAGCTGCAAATGCGATACAGTGTGTCACAGCCTATTACGGGTGTTGCACAAGGGGTACAGCACACGTTATGAGCCGCGCACGTGTGAAAACGTTTCATTTCCACATTGCGCCTCTAATCCGAAATCATACTGAACGCGGCTGCGTGCCATCTGCAGTCTAAATCGGAAATGCTTTTATGAAACCCGCATCTCTGACAAAACGAATGTTCGATTCTCGGATAAGATTTAGGAAAATTTGGCGATTCGCATAAAAGGAGTTAGAATCTTATTAATCTATTGGCTAGGCGTTCCAGATATAACTCTCGGTCCACGGACGCCGTTGACTCTGTATACTAATTAGTCTTTGGCTTTGGCTGGTTGACCAGTTTGTACTAAAAGTAATAAATAATGTTGGCTCGGCGTTAACTGGTTTTCTCTCATGAATACTTCATGTCCGACCCCGATAACTAAATAGGCAACATTCAAAAGACACACATTCGCATTGTCATGGATTTTACCGAAGAAACAAAAGTGCAGGTCGTTTAAAGGCACACGCGCCGCGACAACTGATAGCGAGACTCCCCGTTTCACATGTATATTAGTATTGCCTGTAGAAGAAATATTTTCATTCCGAGTCTGTGCTTCGTTCGGCAAGTGTAAAATGCAGCCAACTAAAGGCGAGTAGACGGGATAGGAGTAGTGGACTGCAAAATAGGACGATAAGACGAGGGATCGAAGGTATCGAAAGCAATCGATCACTGGATCTTGCGAGTTCTCGAGACCGCAGATTGTTTGTTGACCAACAACAAATAGAAAATAATTTGATGGTGCCAGGCTCGTTAATGTATTTGCAAATATTTTCGATGCTCTCGGCATAGAACAGCGAGAAGGATCTCCGTTGAAAGTTGAAGTCCTGTTGTCTCTCGACGCGATGGCGTCACGACGTTCCTTTTGTCAACATTGTGTCTCTACTAGCTTTCCGTCTCTTCCTTTGCATACACGTGGACTCTGCTGCGAATCATCGGAAGATGATGGAAGACGATGTCGCTCGCTGATAATCAATCATAGCTGTGATCTGATCATACGAAATTACGAGAGTGATTAGTTATCATCTCGTAAAATGTGCCGAACGATTACGTGCATGCTCCTTCGATCGGTAATTCTCGGTCAGCCCGTAGCTCGAGCACCGGGATGGCTTTCCTTATATTTTGTCTTTTTCTGCGGTCCATTTGTCCCGCAACGTCAAGAACGGCAGGAGTGACGCAAATAGTCTCACGCGTATGTTTATTATCTCATTAATATGCTAAAGCAAAGTGTAAATAGCGTATGTATGCTTCGGTTAGACGACGGGTGAGAAATGAGCGAGAGTTCAGCAGCGAATTTGGAGACTGCCCATCGGCAGGTATAAAACCGTAGACCGCGCAAGCCGTAAGCATCAGTTGTCTGCCTCTGTTCTTCTATAGCGCACGTTAAGCATGAAGGTAACAAAAAAAATCTCCGTACTTTTACTCGAGCACCTCTCTCTTTCTCTCTCTCTCTCTCTCTCTCTCTCTCTCTGTCTCTCTGTCTCTCTCTCACACACGCACACACGCACACACGCACAGCTGCTGCTGATCCTATTACCACCAACCAACACATCACCTCTGTACGTATATCATACATATAATCTGCACCGCGCTCCCATACGCTTTCGTACAGTCCGCAATCAGAAACGAGTGCACCGCCCGCCGGTGAACCGACGCTCGCTCGAGCCAATTGAAAATCCTCGTTCCGGTTCGCATGATCGAGCCGCCGCGCTAATAAACATTAAAAACAAGAAAAACGTACGAAACGTGTTTTTTCCTCGAGCCCCCTTGCGCAATATTGTTCCGTAATACCAGTGCACCAGGCAACCGCAATATAAAATATGCCGTTAGCCGCGACAACTGATAGATCATTACTAAAGGATCTGCGTCTAATCTTTCAGGTTGCCGTAATCGCCCTCGTCCTCGTCCTCGTAGGATGCACCTTTGCCGCCGAAAAGTACACGACCAAGTATGACAACGTTGACCTAGATCAGATCTTGAAGAGCGATCGTCTCCTAAACAACTACGTAAATTGCCTGCTAGACGCTGGAAATTGCACACCTGACGGCAAGGAACTGAAAAGTAAGAGCCCGAGCGAACGACCGACAATTTCAGAATCGCACATTCTTCTCTTTCTCTTTATTTGTTTGCTTCTTGTAGAATCTCTGCCCGATGCTCTCGCGAACGATTGCAGCAAGTGCAGCGCCAAGCAGAGGGATGGCAGTGAGAAGGTCATTCGTTTTCTGGTAAACAAGGTACGTTACGCCTCGTTCCTCTTCCCCTCCGCCCCTGATGCATTCTCATTGTACAGTGTAGTGTCTAATCTCGAGCAGCCTTATCCGACTCTGACCATTTCGATCGACGAATGACGCTTCGGAAGACATCAAACGAGAATTCTTACGTGTTACAGCGTCCGCAGATTTGGGAGAAACTTGCTAAGAAGTATGATCCGAGAGGCCAGTACAAGATCAAGTTCGAGGGAGAAGCGCAGAAGGTTGGAATCAAGCTGTAAAGGAGAATGGAGGCGAAGCCACCGCGCTCCCTTTCCTCGTGATTGGCTCTCCTCCGAGATCCACCTCAAGTTCTCTCTATCGATTCTTTACCTATGTTCGTCTGTCGTTTTCTTTTATTTTCATCTAAGAGTTGTTGAATAAATTTGTTGCAATCTCCAAAACTTTACCTACTCCACTCGGAAACGATTCGCCATAAATCTGCCGTATCATGTATGTGTATTCTGTGAGATGATTTTTTGATTCACGATCATAGAGCGATTTCGGCTACCGATTCGGATAACGTTCTCGCTATGCCGGCTCCCTTCGGGTGGGCACCCTCTTCGGAAGCTACCCTCCTCTCGGGTCGAGTCGTATAGTTAGGGCAGTGCTCTTCCGTAAGATTCGATACTGGTTAGTTAAGGTCGAGGTGCTCGAATCTGTCGTGGAGAGCGGAGAGGGAGAGAGAGAGAGAGAGAGAGACAGAGAGATAGAGAGTCTCGACGTACCCAGTTGCCCGGCAGTGAGGGAGGGGGCGGGAGGTGGCTTTTATACCTTCAGATGGCATTTTTCCGGGTTCGTAGTCTATACGGCGGAAATCGATGGACCTTACGCGCTACACGAAGCTGGAGGAGGAGGATTGTGTCTTGATTTTTTGAAATACCCGATAATACAGGGCATTGAACGAAGAAAGCATTTGTAATAAATAGAAAGGAATGGAACGAAGGTATCGAAAGTACGAAAGGACGGCGCAATCGCAGAGAGGCAAACCAAGCTTATCGTAAAACGTTTTAAGAGTCGGTGCGATATCGAATGCGCTGCAGGTGAGTAAATTTGAGAGAGGAAGGATCTTTTTATTGTTATACAGAGCAAAACACGTGGTTTGGTAAAAGGCTTCCCGATTCGTAAAAGTGGTGGGACGCTTCCTGCATACTTGTAGATTGTGACGTGATTTTTCGAAAATGCGTTACAAGATTTAGTTCAGGAAACTGCATGGTTGTGTTATGCGCTGCATAACCACATACATAGGTATGTCGTTTCTATTTGGCTTGACGCTATGCGGCCAATAATCGTATCGGTTATAGGCATATTTCGGATGGCAAGATTGACCGCGCTCGATAATCCAGCTGACTGGACGACGGCGCGGTAGGATATACATACGTATGGTGCGCGAGGGTGCAGGAGGAGGAGGAGGAGGGCGTCCTCAGGCGCACTGCTACTCGTCCCATTAGAGCGCAACGCTTCCGTCGTTCCCCGAATTTCGGAACACGCTCTGGACCACTTGGAACCGAAAGGGGCAAAGTGTCCTGCCGTCAACGGCAGAGGCTTTCGATAAAATATCTGTGTACCAGCGCGGCTCGTAGTTCGAATTCGTCAATGCGCGAATTCATACGCGCACCGACGCAGGGAAAGAAGCAGGGAGGCTCTTTGCCTGCTCGTGGCCTTCTGACATTCGTTACGACGAAGAAAAAGATGTGATCGCTCGATTGCAATGCCGAAGCGGATGCGAGCGTCTGCACGAGGGCACGTTAATAATAATATTGACGATGCACTAATGCGGATGCGCCCCAATGGTTTCGGCTATGCAAAACCAAGTTCCGCTGGAGTGACCGCACAGGAATTTTGTGCGCGCGCCCTTAATTCCCTATTGGCCATCGAGTTTTAGTAGGCCGTAAATATGCGATTATGTAATTAGCACGAGCGGATAGATCGAGGGGGTTTTGCATTAAGATTTTCGATGAGGCTACGGGAGAAGAAGATGCAGGGGATCCCGCCTATCGTAACTTATTCGTTTTCGTTCAGTGGTTTTTTCTTTAGGTCTCAAGCAGTGCATACACACGTACACACTACGAGCCAATGTCCCCGTATTATATGATAGAAGCGTCAGTTGTCACGTGCGAAGGAAGCCTGGAAATGAGTGTCTGGATGCTGAGACAGAATGAGGAGGGCATCTCGAGCGACAAGAGCTCTAGAGATAGAGGAGAGATGGACGCGCCAATCCACTCGGCAAGACAAACGTTTTCATTAGGAAAAATCAGAGGCCGAGACGAAATCCAGGAGGCTCCCACGCGCATGCGTGGGGCCCATCAACCGACGCTGTACAGCGCGGCAGGATTCCTGGGGGTAAGCTTGATCAAAGTTTCACGGTTAGGATTTTATTCAGCCTGTCGTTTCGTTCGATCGTTATTCAGGAATTGTTCAGAACTTCAGAGTTGTCAGTGCGACTGTTCGATGCTGGATGAGGTTAGATTCGACGGGAGTTGCGGCGATGCGTCGCGCCGTGCGACGCTTCTGGACCGTCTTCCACCGACGGCCGCGACGTCGTCGTCGTCGTGGTCCTTTCCCTCCTCCTCCTTCTCCTCCTCCTGCTCCTCCTGCGCCTCCTCCTCATTCTAGAGTGTTCCGGGATGTAGATTGACGCGTCTGGTGCCAGTCCCTACCCGAACGTCGATTTCGCGACTTGATTCTTCTACGATTAGCTCGGTGGCCGGTCTGTGTTCGTTATCGCTTCGATTTTAACTTTTAACTGCTTTTTTCTACTAAAACAATCGTGAACATGGAGGCAAATGTCACGCGAAAGAGTTGGCGTGAAGGAACGATCGTTCACTTGTCAACACGGTCATCTCCGTCGTCACGATTATTGCGATGCCATTAGAGTGCGTTTCTCGTGCATTGCGACTAAGAGGGATCTTCTTCGCAGCTCTAATTGTCTCGCATCACCGGAATTTGGTAATTGGTGTACGTCAGGATTCACGATATTGCACGAACGTCGACGAGCGCTAGTTTTGGGTTCATCAATAATTATTTCGATTGTTCCTCATTGTAGGTCGCATTTTCAATGCTTTTGGTCAATTAAGTTTTTTTTTTCCTGTCGAAAAGAACATTTGTGAAGTACACATCGAGCTTGTTCTATGCAAAAGAGTAATGCTGTATCGTGTCATATCGTGCCATATCTTATTTACGTCTTATTTAAACTACCAGAAAGATTTAAAGGATGCATGCTTTGTTATACCGTCAAAGTCCGAGATATCGTGTGCCGACACTGCTCGACGATCAACCGGGCAAACGAAGGAGACGATATTTGGTAAAAACGGACGAGACTGTAGACGAGGTAAAGAGACGCTTGGGAAGAAGTAGGGAAGTAGGGAAGTAGGAAAGATTGGATGGGTTTGAGGGACGATGCCGGGTCGTCGTGTCCCATGACGTCGCCTGGATCGATGTCCGTGAGTGTCGCAAGCCTCGAAAAGAATCGTCTGGGACTAGGGGATTAAAGGGACGGACGAATTAATCGAGGGAGAAAGCGACGACAGGGAAGACGGTAGCGGATTAGAGCAGGCGGTGGCTGTCTTGGCTGTTACGCCCCAGTAGATTCTGTAGACTATAGAAGGGATGCCCTGGTAGTTCGAGGGAGGTGAGTTCAGGTGAGATTTGAATAAGTTTAGAGATAACGTGTCGCGATAGTGGCGATGAAATAGCTGCAAGTAAATAGAATGGAACTTAAAGTTGTGACTTGGTGGTTGAGGTAATTTGACGTCGAATGAGATTGGGAACCGCTGGGGGTTCTCGTGAGACTGCGAGAGACGCCGAGGAAGCCCGAGAAAGGCCGAGGTATACCGAGAGACAACGAGTAGCCGAGTTGAAAGCGGATCGAAGCAATTCTCGGCAAGAAGGAGATCTCGTTATTAGAATTTTTGCAAGGACAATACATTAATTTTGAGCTGTTATGACTTGCAAATGGAGTTGGGAAATTTAAGAGTCGATGAAAAGTGTATATCGGTACGTAAAAATGTGAATCTAGTGGTCGGTCGTTACTTGCAATACTCATATCCTGTTAATTTGCTTTGGCTCTCGTGACTTTGCTACCTCGCATAGATATATCTGTAGAGAATCGAGGGAGGATCTAAGGGAACACGGGAGGATTAATGACTGGAGGTAAACATGGAATAATAATGTATAGAGGAAGTTACCATTTAGCAATTGGTAACGTTGGATTCCATCGGATTATCGATCTGCGGGCGGGGATTGTTTCCTCTTGACGCTGGAGCATGCGCACCGATATCTTACATTCAGTCAAGTTGGTTCGAAGATGCTTAAAGGTTTACAAGTAGGTACAATCTTTGGATTTATTGTGTTCGACACATCGTTGAGTCTCGTGATTTCTCATTCTTCTTACTGGCCTTCAATGTGTCTTCAAGAACATATTTCTTCTTGAAAACCATGATTGATGTTCAAAATAATCGTGAATAGTGATGAACATGATGGAAAGTTGAAATTCGACTGATATTATTCGCAAAACTACCGAAGCTTATCGAGACGATATATAATGTGAAATGTTTGGTGAATTCTATCGGAAGAAATTTAAAGATTATACCTTGTGTGCGTTTTTTTTTTTTTTAATGTGACACGAACAAACGAATGGATGAACGGAATTGCGACCGGTCATCACTAAATGACGGAAAGTGATAGTCAGAGAGAGAGAGAGAGAAAGAGAGGAAACGAAAAAGATCATTTCGTTGCACATATGCCGTATCACGTATTGGAATTTCTATCCCTAGTGACGTAAGAAGAATCTTTTGCAAAGAGTTTCTTTCTCTTTAACTTTTCTCTCATCGCGGAGCCAATGCAATTCCAAATTACTGCGAGTTGCTATCCGTTAGGCTGTTTTCAGTTCGTATGACGCAATGCATCTTTGAAAGATATTTAAAATTCATGGACCTCTCTGCTCCTCAGTTGTCCATTTCTATTCATAGAGGCCTTTTGCAACATGAATGAAATTTTTCTTAGAAAACGGCCTTTCACCTTGACGTCTACGTAGCCAGAAAATGCAACGTCATTATTTCTTCGAACTTGAAACACAAAAGCATGTCATTCACCAAGCGCAGCAGAATTTTAAGACTTTGCAGGAATTTTCAGGATTTGTCTCTTGTTACTCACTACTTGCGGTATTACTTTCTATTAGTGTAATCTAGTATGCGATAGATAATCTGGGTGAAATCGGAATACGTAGGATATCGCTTAAATTAAACACGAATACACCACAGTAAAGAGCTATTATTATCTTATTAATAAAATCGTATTAAGACGGGGTAGCAGTAAATTCGTTCCGGTCTCAATTCGCTGAATTTTCTTGTTAAGTATTTTTGAAATATTTGCTTTCAGAGGGGGTTCGAGGTCGACACGTATACAACGATCAGTGATAGTCGACACGGCGGTGGGGGTGGTGGGGGTGGCCGATTGATCTTTGTACCAGTGTATTCTGCGAAAAGCCGACAAAGCATAGACTTACGTGACGCGTGTACCAGAATGGTGCGAGGAAGTGAGGGAGCGTTATGGGAAATTTAAAGATGGTCGTTGAGAATCAACGAATTCGAATCGCGTTGAGAACTTTGCCGTTGAGGCGGTGCACTTTTGCACTTCATCTGCACTTCATGAAATCAATTGGAAGCTGTAAGGGCGATCAGAGGAACACACGGATGTAGAGACAGATCGATGGAGATTGCCGCCAGGGGACACGAGGCAAAGGACGATTATTAGACAAGATTGAGCGACAATAGTGAAAGAAGAAAAGTGGAAGGTGGAGGAGCTGGAGGAGGAGGAAGAGGAGGAAGAGCAGAAGGAGGAGGCGAAGGAGCCGAATGAGGAGTAGAAGAAGAAAGATGGCGGAGGCGAAGCCAAAGTGCGAGCCGCGTGGGGATAAAGAACGTGAGAGTTGAGAATAAAGGCTTTTACCTTTGTTTTTAGTAAGTGACATGAAAAAGGAAAGTACTGTCAAAGACAAGAGATGGAAGAAAGGCATAGACTGAAAGTGGTGGAAAAAGAAATGATTACGAGTGCTCGAAGGAATGTGCTCGGACGGTAGGGCGGCGGCACCGCGGCGAAGGCGCCGATGGTGGTGGTGTTGGTGGTTTAGGAGGCGAAGGATGATGTCGTGGTTTACGCTGGTTCAAATGGTCGGCATGATAGGAATATTGGCGATGCTCCGAGTCGCCGAGGGTTGCCCGAGCATGTGCGCATGCAAATGGAAAAGTGGTAAGGAATGGGTAGAGTGCGCGAATAGGAAACTGAAGACAGTGCCCCAGGGCGCCCGGGAGGAGACACAGGTTCTTGATCTCTCGGAGAATGAGCTATTCGAGCTGACGTCCGAGAGTTTTCTTCTTCTCGGGCTAACGAACCTTCAAAAGCTTTACTTGGGAAGGTCGAGGATAAGTAAAATATCGGAACGTGCGTTCCTTGGGTTGGTAGGCCTCGTGGAGCTTGATCTGTCGGGGAATCTCATTCACGCCGTGCCATCCGAAACGTTCACCTCGTATCCAGGCCTAATGCGCTTGATTCTGAATGACAACCCAATAAGAACAATCGCGCGCGACGCATTCGCTCCACTCGGCCACCTGACCAATCTCGAACTGAGTCACTGCCAGCTGGAGTCGATTGAGAGCGGAGCCTTCGCAGGTTTGCACTCGCTCGAATGGCTGCGCCTCGATGGTAACATTCTTGAACGGGTGCCAGAAGGTACCCTGCCTCTCGGTGGGAACCTTCACGGTCTGAGTCTACATAACAATACCTGGCTCTGTGATTGCCGGCTCCGACCTTTACACGTATGGCTCAAGGAATCACTGACCAACGTACCCCAGGAGACGGA
This sequence comes from Calameuta idolon, assembly GCA_030142285.1. NCBI lineage: Eukaryota > Metazoa > Arthropoda > Insecta > Hymenoptera > Cephidae > Calameuta > Calameuta idolon. The sequence goes on along the minus strand of JARQSV010000235.1, from coordinate 6,885 downwards.
ACCCATTTGCCATTCGCCCGGAAGACTTCGCCGTCGACAAATTAAATCGGTCAAGTTCGCGGAACTCGCGTGTCTTCCGCAAATAACACTGAAGGAGCATCTAGAGGCCTACGAAGCTAGCAATCTCAGCATTCACTGTAACGTAGCGGCGATACCTGCCGCCCGCATCACTTGGCTCTTCAACGGGGAACCTTGCGAGCCGCGTATCGAGAATTACTCCCTTCCAGGTTCTGCGGCATCTTCTACTACGTCTCTTCAGAGGTGTGTATGAATAATGACTATCGATCGTTCGTCATGCACGTTCGGCTATCTTTCACAAGACACGTTTTTATTTTCCATCTAAAGACATTTTATGAGATTTAAGGATGGTTTGTCTCTTACGGTGTTTCCCAGGTACGTTCATCGGCAGCGTGGGATCGAGAATGCGACGAGCACTCTTTTCGTGCAAACTCTCGAACCAACCGACGAAGGGACGTACAGTTGCGTGGCCGATAATCCTGCAGGCGTCGTTGAAGCGAATCTCTCGTTGCGCGTACTTCTGCGCGAGAAGGTGACGATCGAGCCGCCTCTCGATCAACCGAGCACCGGGTACGTCGCGGCGGTTGCTGCGGGTGCTCTTGTAGGAACTCTACTGGCTCTTGGATGTATCGTCGGAGGTGTTTTTCTTTGCACTAAGCGACGTCGAGATCGCAAGAGAAATGCCAGTAAGCCTCTCGTTTCTCAAAGCAAGATCATCCCGCCTATTATGAAGGAAAGAAAAAAGAGTATGAATTTATTCGACCAGCGCAATCATCTACATCAGCAACATCATGTAGAGCAGAAAGAGCATCATCATCATCATCATCATCATCATCATCAGCAGCAGCAGCAGCAGCAGCAGCACCAGCACCAGCACCAGCAACAGCAGCAGCAACAGCAACAGCAACAGCAACAGCAACAGCAACAGCAACAGCAACAGCAACAGCAACAGCAGGAGCAGCAGCGTCAGAAACAGCAGGAGCAGCAACAAGAAGAAGAAGAAGAGCACCAACAGGAGGAACAGCATCAAGCTAATACTACGGATAGATCGCGCAAAGCAATGAACAATCAGACGTTACACGTGGCGTATCCGAGGGTCAACCTGCTCGAGTCAAGACGGGACTCATTCGAGGCCACATACGGGGACGTATCTGCATCCAAGTACTCGACGGAGCCCGACCTGATAAACGAGGTAACGGAGCCGAACGACGGTGGGTACGAGGCAGCCGCATATCGGCAGCAGCTTGCCGACGCTTGTTCTGTTCTCGACGGTTACGAGTCGGCACGCTCAACACCGCCTTTCACAGTACAGCCTGAGTTACGTTCGAATCATTTGCAGCACTTGCACCCTCATTCTCATCTTCGTCCACATCCACATATGAGCTGTCTCGACCAAGATGGCTATCCTTTGAATTTCGGTCTGCCAAAGGTCCCGCCGTTCAACAACGTCAGTACACTGCCTCGACCACGACACCGTATGTCCCTCGAAGGAATGGCGGGTGCCCCAGTCGATCGGTATTACCGCGAGGCTGAGTTTCTCTCTAGGTCGCAACCCTACGAAGTTCGCGTGCCGCGGCCGGACGCTAGATACACCGCCGAGGGCTATCCCTATTCGGCGACACATCCAGTTCAGTATCCTCGGCAAGGTCAGCAGTTTCACCATCACCATCACCATCAACAGCATCACAATCATTATACCTATCAGCAACATCAGTTTCGATATCAAGAATCATCTCTGAAGCTCCAAGTTGTTCCGGTAAATACGAGCAGCACGACGAACACGAAGATCACCAGTGCTACACCCGAGCCCTCGGCTTTCATACCGTCGCCTCCAGCGGCTTATCGTGGAGAATCAAGTCTTGCATCGTCACGTTCCTTTCTCGACAAAAGCAGAAGCTGCAGTGTCACCGAGGCATCCCCGATGACGACGACAACTGCGTCTACTTCTGGATCAGCGTCTGGAACTTCGACATTGACATCCGTGTCGACAATCGGTGCCGCAGTTACTGCAGCTCTAAGACTTAACGGAGATGTCGTTGCTGCGGAGCATACCGAAAGCCCTGACGAGGGATACGTCGGAGACGCAATGGACGTCTGATGATTGTACGTAGCGTCCTCGCGCATCCAACCGCAACGACGACTCTTTCCTCCTCTGTATCTTTTTGACTTTTCCATCGAGTGTCATCGAACCGAGTTCCCGAAGGATCTCATCGGACATGTTCGCGGTGTGTTGCGTCGTCGCTCGCGTTTGGCCTAGCGTGTGATTGTTTATGGATACGATAATTGGCGACACTTGTATTAAGTTGAATCGTGCATTGCGTAGGGTGCAATAGTGATTTAATACTTTCAGCCCTTATCGATGCGAAGGCCCTGAGCGATATAAGCGGTGAGGAAAATCGCGACAAGTGTGTATGTCTAGCGCCCTTTCCACACACTATAGATAGTTTGCGTTGTCGCGGCGGTGTACACGCTAAGCCGTAACTTTACGAGTCGGTGGATCGCTCCTTTTTAAACACGTGGACCCGAACAAAAGCTGCAGCGAAGATGGAAAAAAACAAAAAAAACAAGCGAAATTTCACTCTTTCTCGATTCCATTAATTGGGATAGCACATAGGCCTCAGGCATGTAAAATGGGACATTCGATATTGTAAAGAGTCACGAATGGTCACGCATACCATACAGATGTAGTGTAATGGTCCTAAGATTACGAGAATACTCTTTTTTTAAGGATTTCGATATAATGAGAATGTTGTTCCGTTGTATCGAGTAGTTATACAAAAAATATATTGTTAGAAGACAAAATTCATAATCTTTTTCTTCCTATCGGTATCGATTTTTGATTCGTTCGTTCGTCAGAGTTTCTCTTGCCTTCACTATAGAATTTATAATTTCATTTAATATTTCATACAATGTATGTTATAGCGGGTGCCCGAATCGCCCCGTTATAATTAATCGTCTTGCGACCGTGAATCGAAAGAGTTCGTCACAATCCATACGGTGAGTAGATACACTTTACATGGGAAATACAGATTGCCATTTAAAAGAAGTTCCAGCATGCTCCAAACTCATGTAAATGAGGAGCGAGAAACATTATATAATAGTTCCGTCGCGATAACAAAGATTCCGTCATTTGCTTATTTGCATGTGCGCCCGTTTGTACACCTCGGCCTTTTTGCTTGCTCGTCACTTTGACAATCTGTTGGTTACATTGTACATACACACACTCTCTTCGATTTTCCATAGATATTGTGTATCGCGCATCAAAATCATGAACTCGGCATATGGCAGCGACACGCAGTTGGTACTTTCTACAGTAGTTTTATCATATTAACCAAAGTTGCCCCGATCACTGGCAGCGATACGCCTACCGTGTTAAATAAAAGCGGGCTGTTTGCTGTAGATGCTGCTTTGTTTATTCGTTTATTTGTTTCTTTTGTTAATTCGATTGGTTGATTTTGTTTGACGTTTGCTAAAGCGTCGAGTTCGAACGAAGCGTATAAATGTGCGATCGATTTCCGAGAGCAGAGAGTCAGCGAAGGTCTCTTCGAACTCGAGGTGAGAATCGAAGCTCATCGAAGTACCAAGTGAAGAATGGAGAGGCAGGTTAGCGCGACGTTCGCTTCGAGTCAGCGAATGTCTTTGGATACGAGAGCGAAGGGAGTAGGCGGTGGCAGGAGGCTGTGCAGAGCAACGATACAAGTAAAGGCGAAGACAGGGAGTTGGCGAGGAAGCAAGGCGGCAGCAGCAGCGTCATCAGCAGCAGCATCCAGGGGTGGTGCACAGCGGACGGCGGGAAAGAAGAAGCATGCAACCAGAGAAGCGAAAGGATTTGCTCCAAGTTTCTCGAATTTCCTCGCGCAGTACTGCAACAGAAGCAGCCTGCATGGTTTGCGATACATCGTGGATCCTCGGTTGCATCGATTCGAGCGCTTCGTTTGGCTGCTGTTGTTTGTTCTTTCCTCGTATTACGCAACTCACGTGATCTGTATGCTGGCCGCACGATTCAAGGTGCGCCATTCCATTAATATAACGGACGACGTCCAAACGTAGGATGGTCGAAGCTAGTCGAAGATAGTGTAGCAGTCGTTGGACGATTGATATTGATATTTATGAAATAACACGTTAGGCCGCTCCAACTTCGACGGTGATCGAGTCCGCGACGTACAGGATCTCGGCGGTACCCTTTCCGAGCGTAACGATATGTCCGAACGATCGAGTCGATTGGAGGAAGGTTATGGATCTCGGGACAAGGATCTTCGGCACCAACGGGAAGCTCAACGATAACAGTAGCGAGACTGCCTCTGCCGAACACGAGAGTTACCTGCTGGTCCTCGCAATTTTCTCGAACTTGACCTTTGGAGACTTTCAGCAACTGAATGTTCCCAGGAACTTAACCTTTGGCGTTCTTTCCGGTACTTAGCTCCGATTTAATATCTTGGATACTTAAGTATCATTCGTCGTATCAGTTATATGTATTTATATCGTTGGTAGGCACCAAGCATCAGGTACGTAATCCTGTACAATATAACTACATCTGGATTGCTAAAGTCCATTCGAGTGTCTTTCGAGTAAGCGAATAATTTTTTTATATTTTTGGAAACTCGTCTCTTGACTTTTGACTTTTGACACTTGCAGAGCGCAGCATCACCGAGATCCTCGAAGCGGTCGTTCCCAGTTGCGAAGATTTGTTTAAAAGTTGCTGGTGGAGATACGGAGACCGGAACTGCTGCGAGCTGCTGAGGCTGCAAAGAACCGAGTACGGATTCTGTTACTCGTTCAATTCTAAAACGTCCGAATATCTGGAAGACAAGAACGAGCCTCCACTCCGTGTAGCGGATTACGGCGAATGGACTGGACTCAGAGTGACCATCAGTCCGAAAGTGATTCAGCCGCCACCGGATTTCTGTAATTCTGTCGCGTCATACGCTTGACATTTGATCAATTCACGCGCGACTAATTTAGTTTCCTTTTCGCTTCTTCCTTCGCAGACAGCCCATACGGAGTAGTAACAGGCGTCACTCATCCGGGTGCATGGCCAAGAACTGGCGTCCTCGTTGCGACGGGCTACTCTCTTCAAGTCCAGGTGCAGTGCACCTCCGGCTATGCCACCGAAAGGGTTCTGCAGTTGAACGCTGATAAGATACCCTGCAAGCATATCGAGAATGAGACCTATTATCAGGAGAGCTGTTACGCGGACTGCAGACGCGAGCACGTGGTGAAGTATTGCGGCTGCAATCCGTCCTTCTTCTTTCCATCCGGCGTGGCTCGTGATTGCACTTTCGACGACATCGATTGCCTTATCCGATGGAACGGTATTACTCTTGGAATCTTACTTGGAATTAATCGTGCTCGTCCGCGCACATACAGAGCGCAGTATACCTCGTTAAGGATCGAGACTTTCGTCATTTTCATTTTCTTATATTTTTTCAGACGTATTCAATAATTTTGACGAAATCGAAAGTGAAGATTTCAATAAGAATTCCTCTATGAGCTGTGACTGTCCGCCCGAGTGCGAGTATTACGTGTACTCCATGCGGATTGCCAGTACGCCGGTAGCCGAGGAGGATGAAATTACGATGGATATATTTTTCGAGGGACCTACCACCGTGCGTTACAAAATGGACGTAATCTACACGAATCTCGATTTGTTAGGTGGGTCGGACGGCTTTCTGACAATGAGTCGCGCGTGAAATAAAATGACGCGTGCTTGTACGTACATTGGACACATTGTATTATGCTTTCAGTGTCCTTTGGCGGAATCATAGGGCTTTTCTTGGGTGGGTCCTTGCTCAGTGCAGCTGAATTAGTCTATGCGTTCAGCATTGGCGTGATATCCTATTCGAGGCAACATTTCTTCAAGATGCAACGAGGACAAGTCGAGGATTCTGAACTTGAAGATATCAATTGCAATAATCATCGAGAGTACGAAGATGATCGCGGTCACGCGTCATTTGGCGCACAGCCTTTAATCGTAGGATCCAAAGGAATTTCTGTATTTACCATGTCGGATTATTTATTGCCACCGCGAGAGTTTATCGGAGGGTACGCTTATTCTACCAGAATGCGACGGCTTTTGTCTCCACGTTTACATTGCGTTTGCCGACGACAAGGATGTACTTGCACACGATTTGTCAAACGCAACGATTAAAATGATATACATATGGCCCATCCCAAGTAGGACACCTGAAGTTGCCACGATCGAAAATGAGTTAAAACTTTTTACCATTCAGAAGGATGATAATTCGTTCGCGGCAGATGCGATGATTGTTACTCGTTCTTGATCGCGGCAACTTCAGGGCCCCTGCTTGGGATGGGGCATACGGTATGTACATTCTTACCGCAGACACGAATTTATAGCATCGTATAAAGTTTCAGTTGTTCAGGTAAGGTCAGGTTAAACTCGAATTTGCAATGATACTGCTGGCGCATCTAGCGCGTATCTAATCGTAAGAGACATCCACGAGACAGAGCTCGGCGGGCTTAGCCTGGTTCTCGTGCACACGTTTTACGCATTTTCTTCTCTCCTTCTTCTCTCAATCCTTATCATCTGTCTTCTTCACTCTTTCTTTATAACAATTTTCTTTCTTTTCCTTTCAACAACATCTTCCCTGGCTGCTGCCACCAAACAATTCTACTCTGTTTTCGAACCTCCTACTCCTTTCTATGTCTCCATCACTCTTCTCCTAGTGTAACCATCAAAATTAAGTTGTTAAAACGTCCTTTGGAAAAGGAAAAGTCCAAGGTGGTAGCGCGTGTAACCTAACACATGTATATTATATTTCAGTGATATATTTAAAATATATCTCTAGTGGCATTGTTATTGCTAATCTTTCGCAGGCTATATATGTACAACTGTACTTCGTATAT
>JARQSV010000234.1:235275-250518 GCA_030142285.1 Calameuta idolon | reverse complement strand
CGTCGGGAGACCCATAAGGTCCTGTTGCGGCCACAACTTGGGCCCGACCCACTGAGCAAGCTCAGCGGATGAGGCGGGAGGGCAACCCCCGACACCATGGTCAATACATGTAGCTGTTCTAACAGGGTGACTACTCTTATATGACTACTCGAATGAATATGCTCGACCCGGCCAAAGGAATACAACAGGCAAAACAAGCACAATGAAAAATGAGAGGGAACAGAGTGAAACGAGAAGACAAAAGAAAAGATAGAAATAAAGAAGTAGAAAAGTAAGGAAGAGCGTTTATAAAAATAGAGATTAAATGAGATGAAATGAATAAGAAAGTAAAGATCGAAAGATCAAGAAATAAGGAAGTAAGGAAGAAATATGTACAGAAAGAAAAGAAGGTTGGAAATGGATAAGAGAAATTGATTCCAAGAGACCAGTATAGGAGACCGGCTCAAGGATGAATGAGCGCGGGGAGTGCGGGGACTGCCTCAAGCGCTCCCCCCACTCTTTGCCTACTCCCACTCTCCGTCTGCTCCCACTCACCGAGCCCTGCGCGACGAATTTGCGCGCACACAATTTTGGGCAACTTCCAGTACTTCTGAATATGCTTGGCCAAAATTTCCGATTTCCAAGTGTTAATATTTTACTTTATTGATTTAATTAATTATTTTAATGTTAAACAAACACCTAATTTATTAATATTTCAATTTGTTTGTTCTCGATATTCTACAATTCCAGTTCAGTTTTTATCTACTTCGTATATTCTGCAAGATTTTGATTTAGCCTCAATTTTATATTTTGAGTAATTTTTGAAAGCAAATCAAGATCCAATAACATTTAGTAATATTTAAAAAATAAATATATAAAGTTCTAAGGGTTGATTTGAAAATCAGCGGTGAGTAGCGGAGAACCTCTGCCCGCCAAGCTGTATGTTCCGTCTTCATGTCTCTCTCGGCTACAACGGGATTCGCATTGTCGACGGAAGCAATATGATCACAAAACCCTACCTTCCGGACTCGCCGCTACGATTTAGCGCCATGATTTTGGTATCGTGTAAAACCGCAGCGTTTTACATCTCCCTACTCATCTCTGACTCGTAGTCCACGTATTCTGTTTTTTTAGCATTAATGAGTTATTTCAATACTAGAATTCAAAATTGGGAATATGGTTACAACTATGAAGTAATATTAGAGACGAATTTTTCATCTGACAAGCATCGCGTCATGATACAATTTTTGAATTTTAACTCGGAAACCAATGGCTCTATACAGTACTTGAGGTTAATCTGAGATCATATAACAGCATCACGAGTATCAACGAGCAAGAAGTACAGAAGTGCAAAGATTTAAGGTAATATTTTGTTATTAACACATATGGATGCTATTTTACTCGTATTGTCATTGTGACACTATAGGCGAAGAAGACCGTGTTCAAGTCATTTAATATTAAGTATTATATTTAAAGCGAGGAAAGAACAAGAACCACGGCAATGAAGTTTTGCCGCGCACGAGACGACGGGGGACGCTACGGCCATGGTCTTTCGTGTAGTGAATCCAACTAGGGTGTCTATCTTCCGCGTATGTAGTATAATTTGCTCCCTTTGCTAAAAAAACTTTAAAACGTCGTTGACCCTTAAGCACTCGCGTAGGTAGTCACGGTTCTATGTGCTAGTGGGTAGGGCGTGCGGGGTAGTCCATTGGCCTTGGGAAAAGTCCTCACGAGAATACATGTCTAGAGTTGAGGATTTCGTTAGGGGGCATGTAAAAAGAATTCACTTAATTATGTCCTGCAATTGCATTTTCGAGGGGAGCATTTTTATTAATTCCGCTAGGGCCGGAAAGCGTAAGGTACCTAAGACTGCGATCAAAAACACTCCAAATCTCAAAGATCCGAGGACTCTAAAATCTATGGCCATCTACGTTGATACACTCTGTAACAAATGTATCGGTGTACGTAGAAAATCGAGTGAAATTAGCAGATGAAAGTGACACTTATTTATAAACTACAATTATTCAAATATAAAACGTAGTCTACGTACGTCAAGATTTGTAAGAATTCATAATATGAAGTATAACAGAACGCCAAAAGAAATTATACATCGGCATAGAATTAATAGAAATTTGCCTTTCGCAAAACAGCACTTGAAAAAAACTAAATTCCAACTGAATAGTTAATCAGGAATGTTATTAATGAATCGATGCGATAAAGAGGAATGTATTAAATATTATTTATTTAGTATCATACGACCTAGGTACATTCGTCATCAGTCAGTGTCGCGTAGCATAGCAGACTGGCAATTAAAATATTGTTTGGTAATACAAAATTCTAATATGCTACATGTATACTTGTAATACTAATTTGATGTATTTACAATTAGCACATATATATATATTAACGTTGCACTTTATACTAAACTCACGCCAAAGTCGAATTGCTCTATCGTACACACAGTGCATCATTAAAGTTTCGCGCTAAGGTTGGCCAGGAGAATTAGAGAGCATACGCCATAAGACCACTTTGCTGCTGTTATCGCTGTTACTGCATAATCAACATGTCCACACGAATCCATCATCGAATTATCCAGGACAAAGATATATATACATTCCGCCAAAAGTTTTACTCGAACTTCCCCAACACGTTGGAATAACCCTTACCTATAATACTGATCCACCTAGCGTTTATAGTCCCTATACTTTTCACCTAATCAACAGGGATCGACTACCTGATAATTCATTCTCTTCCTACAATGTTAGGGAGGAGTTCGTTCGATATCACCGTTTAATAATAATCCATTAAAGAACACAAGAAACGCTCCCATGTCGTTACCAAATGCTAATACTCGTTCGTTAATTATTATCACTATAAATATAGAATACAAAAGAAAGAAAGAAAGAAAAAAAAAAAGCAAAATGTAAAATCAGTGATTCTCGAATATTTTCCTATCGACTAACGAGGAACAGGAAACGGACGTGCGCGACCATAGGACGGCAGCATTAATGTTACCAGCTCGCTGGTATTGGTCTCGGCTCCCTCTTGCCCAGATGCACAATGCTCCTTGCGATCTTCCTCCAATCCATTTATGCAGGAAGAATCCCATCGGTTCATGACAGGTGGGATAAGCAAGACGACGATGGCGACGTCGATGGCAACGGCTGTACCGGATGCTGATCTCCGGTTCTCAAGGTCCACTTGTAACACTTTTGGCTTGGAGATAGCACTTGGCGGCACTTGTTGCAGGTACGTGTGCACAGGTACACAATAGATGGTGCTAGCTCAGTTAAGTCGGCCCGAATACGGTCTCTCTGGGATTCGGGGAGGAATATTGGGTACAGGACGCCTACAACATAGATACAATATAAATAATAATAGCTACTTAAGAGATGGATTATCGAGAGTTAGTCTTTGTACAATATAACACCAAGAAGAACAAGCAAAGTTTAACGAGTGATTTGACAAATAAAAATATTTCAGTCCAAAGTAACACCACATGGATTTTCATTAATTTGGGTCAGGTTGACTACAAGGAGACACCATGGGGTTTAAAGGACATTTGCAAAACATGCACAAACCAGCGACAATCCATGCATCGAAGGATGAACAAATATGAGAGGGGGAAAAAAAAAACTTAAAGGACTTCTCCAGAGAACCAAAACTCGATAATAGAAATAATCTTTACCAGCTTATTAGCATGCCTAATGAAATTCTCTCGGAGACTGACTGACCTCCTTCGTCGCTCTCTTGGAAGTCCCTTAACTCTTTAATATTTATATCTCGTTATAGGGACCTAGTCCTTTGGCGCATTCACAATGAGGAATGTGGAGAGCAGTGTTAAGGATTAATAATAAGACACGAACAGAGATACGCAGCCGAATTATTAATAATTAAATTCGTATGCGTATCAGCTGTTCATAATGCACGCTCGTTAGTTATATCTTACTCGTTTAATATTCTATAACATATTATTCCCTATATACACATTTATATTGCAATAATCGGTGTTTGTGTATGTGTTAATCTGTCATGTGTACCTCCCTCGCACGTATGGATATTCTTAACATTAATATCCACGAGATAATCGCCAGGACGAGATCTGCTCCACGTGTGAAAATTTCTTTAAAATTCATCACCTCAAGAGGCCATTACCGTGGCTCAGACCACCCTGACGAATGTCCCCAGAGAGATTTCCATCGTATCTTCTATCTTGAACGACTCTACGTAGCCGTTCGCTTTAAAAGTCATCGCATTTTGCAAATATTCAACTCGGTACAACAATGCTCGGCCAACGTGTCACGCCGAGATAAGCATCGACAACTAGCTTCTTTTTTTTATTACGTAAGGCTTTAGGACGAAAGCATGTAACGTCGTTCCTGCATTGAATCCAGACTGTGACTTCGCAGGGACCCTTCGATATCAGATGGAAAAATTATATCGACGCGTTTACACGCAATCGCGATTCAAACAAAATACTTACACTGTACACGGCTCTTTCGGGCACACGAGTAGCAAATACGGGAAGAATATTAGGATCGTAGACTCGAAGAGGAAATTCAGAGTGGACGTAGATATGAAGTGAACAAGAGTCAAGGAAGAACGAGCACGACGAGTAGGAGGAATGGAAAACGATCACGAGTTCAAAGTTGAATATCCACAAATGAATTTAACTTTGTTTTCAGGGACTGAATTTTTTTTTTTTTCCCTGTTGTCGCGCAAAACTACGTTCTACTGTACGATCTAACTACGTAGACGATTAAATCTCTGCTTCTCTCATGCGATTCTATAATATTTGCCAACATTACCTTTTTTTTTCTCCTTTTTTTTCCGCAAGTTTTCAATTGTTCAAGCAATCCGATATACAAATTACGGTGCATCAACGTTGGCGCGACTAAAACTTCAATTTGCTCAAAGCTCGCCGCATCTTGTGCCCTGAGGAATACACGTGTCTCAACTGTCACTGGATAATTAATCATATCCCCAATCCCTTTGCGCCTTGTCAACATCTCACAACTTGATAATAAATTCAACAGCTAAGCCCCTATACGGAATTTTAACGAACAACGTTTCTTTCTTTGAGAAAAAAATATTTATCGATTATAATTGACTTACAAATACTGAATGAACGACAACGAAATCGCCGTAACGCGGGACGCGGTTTGGAATATTATTTTATCTTTAGTATAGTTCAATGCTACACCGTGTCTTTTCGTTGTTCGATCTTTCCTCTCGTCTCCCGGTCGCCACACTGTTTTCCTACTCTCCTCTACAGACCCGAGAGAACGAAAGAACGAATAAATAATAAATGCTTACGAGCTCTTTCTTTTCTTTTCTTTTTTTTTTTTCAACAACTTGATATGCCTTAAGAAACAATATTCTTGTCGAGAATTGGCGGCTTTTCGTAAGAAGCAATGCTTACTCTGTAATAATTATCGATCTCAGCTAAGATTCCTGACTAGTGGCGCCACTTTTGTCCATCTGACGTGAACGTCAACGGTGAGTCATTTGCGCACTACGAATTCCTCTAGCTACGTTCACATGAATTTATCACGCGAGTCTAATCATCGTTAATGTGGCAAGATTGCTCGGCATTACTAAAAAACGATATACACGTTACACTATACAATAACATACGAATAATTTCGCTTGTGGCTGCACGTAGCAACTCTCAAGGTATAACGTACAGGACTCACGTCGTATTCTTTAATTAATTACAGAGTTATACCAGACGTCAATGAGGAGACTTAAGACAAGATAGAATAGGACTGCGACAAATCGCCTTAGTATAATTTTTCTGTATTCTTTCTTCTTCGCGCAATTCAAAAGATTCAGACTGGAAACCCTTCGATTACTGGACGCAGTTAAAAAATAATTTCCAATCAGCATTTCGATTAACGATTTCAATAGTATCCGCGTCGCGATGTCCGGCCATCTTCGATTTACACGGTTCATAAGGAGGACGCAGGAAAGAAGCAATGAAATGAAAAAAAAAAAATTATCATATTTTCTATACCTCCTGGAAAATCGAGACCGTCACACGGTATATACAATATACCGGGTAGTCACGCAGGTATTCGAGGGACTCTGGAAACGATGAATATTTTAGGCGGCGCATCGATATTTCTGATACAATTTTTTGTTTAACCCATTATCAATTATTATTTACTCTTAGTCTTCGTTAGTGTCGTTAACAGCGCTATTAGATACAGAGGAAAATTCTCGCGACTCAGGGATTTTCATGTGAAATCCACCAAGCGTCTACGCTATCATATCACATCCTATGTCTGAGCACTTTATCTTTTTTAATTTCTTTTTTTTTCTATTAATCATCTCATCCGTATTGTTTATTTAACGTATATAATATAGTATAAGAGAAACTTTACACAGCACGAACAATGATTGCGATTCAAAGTACTGAAATTGCGTATCGCTGCCTCCGCTCTGTTTTCCTCTTTTTTTTTTCCTTCTAATACTCGTGCTTTGCCTTAGTCACTGACAGACTCTGTTTTACGACTAAAATCGTTAACGCTCAAGAGCAATAATGACCTTTTGTACAACTCGTTGCTAATCAAAGTCCAATTTTCATCCAACAGCATGACATTGTTCGAACTTACATAGGCGTACGTGAGGTACGATTCTTATTTTCTCTTTACATTTCTTATATATTTTTTCTCTCGCATAACAGAGATCTTACTATTCTCGATTATATGTGTTTATATATATTATTTATACGGGAACATCTCCTATTATCATCGGAATGTTGCTTCGACTCGAAATTACGTGAGAACTTCTGACAGACTTTTTAGAACTGCAGCTCTTACATCCACGTGCCACGTTATAATCCTTAGTCTATGGGCGAATAGCTCAAAGAATCCATCATCGATTGCAATGTTATTTCTGTCGATGATTCAGACATCAGTTAAACTCTGATCTATTAATAGACACACTTATCGTAAAACGATTCAGAAACTCGATCGCCAAGATAAAGCAAAAAAAAATCATCTGAATCATTCTTAGTCAAGCCTCACGAACCGTTTCCCGGATCTATCAAAAGCACGTGTCTGTGCGTCTCTTTGTTAATGAAAAAAAAGAAACCATAGAATTTGAAATATTTTCTCTAATAAAAAAAAAAAGAACGAACCATGCACCTAAGAAATAGCTTTTAAACAGAGAAAGAGAGAGAGAGAGAGAAAGAGAAAGAGAAGATCGGTTAAATTTATCGAAAAATTCCAAAAATAATTAGTTCATTCGCAATCCCGCATAAGTCTACCGTCTACTAGAGTTAAGTAACAAGAATTATCCATTGCAATCAATAGGGATTTCAAAGGTCGAAGATGAAGCGCTACGTTATCTTTCAAATTTTTTTCACAATTATTTACTTGATCCTGAATGCATCCATGAGCTCGTTCACAGCGGCATTAGCAGCAGCCTGTGTAGCAGCCTGCGTCACCCTCTGCTGTAGACCACCCCCGCGACTAAACATATATCACGAAGACTCACGGTCAGCTTCGACTGACAGACTTCAAACCGTACAAAGCCTCCTAATTAAAGGCAAAAATTCCTTAATCGAATGAGATGCACCGATATTATTTACGTCAGCAGCGCCACAGCTGCCAGAGTCATGTACTGGTTTTTCGTTTCGAAAAAAAAGAAAAAAAAATAATATCCTATCGGTCCATCTTCTTCGGTCCTTATAATATATTGTATAATTAATTGTGACTAGTGTCTCGTGTAATTATACCGTGTAATTATTATAGAAATTTCATGCAGGCACCGACATGTCTCATTTTCGACAATACGATCGACAAACAATGAGTTAGAGACGCACGAATCACGCAAATGTACATTATAACATGAGAGGAGTGCAGGAAGGAAGGTTTCATTTTCAAAGGAAAAAAAGCCAGCACACGATATTTAGTATCTCTCGAGTAAATTATGTCAGCTTGTAAATCCTTTAACCCGGGATCAATGTCATGCTGTTAGTAAGGACCTTGAACATCAAATTATTCATTTTTCATTTTTCGCGGCTAAGTATAACAATGACAAAAACTTTTTCGCCGAACATTTTACTCGTGTCCATGTCCAGTATTATATACAGGCATCATGTACAATTAAGAGTATATAAGTAACACGTCATAGAACAGACTGATGTAGAATGAAGAGGCGAGTCCGTCCTATTCGTTATTTCATTATACAATGAAGAAAGAACGCGCAACTATTAGTCAAATTATGCGACTATCGACTAGTGCAAATATTACCCTTTAGAATTACTAATAGGGATATGCAGATCTCCGTTTCCTAGTGAAACGTGTGTCGTTTAGCCGACGAAAGAACAAAATGTTTGTCTTATTCGTGTTTCCTTCTTTTTAACAATTTCGAAAGCGAACGACACAGGCGAGCATGAAAACGAATAAAGGCAAGAATTTTCGTCCGTATAGAGAATCGCATAACCCTAATAACAATAGTCTCGTGAGATATTTATCCATATGCAGATAATGAATACAATTTTGTGAGAACACGTTAAGTATTAAATGTTTTATCAGCTATATGCAACAAGTATATATAATTTTATATATATATAAGTTTATGTACTCTGGTGTGTGTGTGTGTATATATAGTATGTATTTGTGTCCTATCGATTAGTAGCAAATAGGTGTTAGTGCGAAGACTTATTGTCGGCGCCTGCAATAGAAAGTGATGTTAGCACCAAAAGCCCCAAAATGCAACAAGCTAATATCCAATACAACTTCACGAGAACCCAGTGCCATTTCATTGAAATAAGATAAGCATCCCAGTGGCTGGATACCTAACGCTACATGACCTGTCCCGGACGTTTATAAGAAACCGTATTTCCATCTCTCTTGCACGCACGCTTTTTTCGGTAACTGGGAGGCGCCCGGCCACTGGGACATTTACCTTACAGTACCAAGCACTTCGGCAAGCACGTATCGAGTACGAGAAATGGATAAGAGAGCCACTTGGATTTCAAAAACGCGAATCGCCTCATACTCGGTTCGAAAGATAAGTTTGATAATCCAAGAGCAAAGACGCACATCCAGGTTCCGATCGTGCCTCGGATGGTGACCCTAGAAGCCTCTCGTATTAGAAAATAGAGTATTTGTACTTACGATGGTATCAGGGGAGGAGGTAGGCCGGGCGTCGAACGCGCTGGTGGTGCTCCACCGGGTCCAGGTCGATTCGGAATCGCTGGAGCAGGTCGTCCACCTCCAGGTACTGGAGGTGGCGCTCGCGAGCTTCCCGTCGGCATTGGCTGTGTTACACCTCGTCTTGGTCCACCAGGGGATGGCGGGGATAATCTGTAACAAGAATTTTCATTTGTATGACTATTCCTATTGATTTTTTTTTTTCAATTCGCTATGAAATAATATAATTAATACGTAGTTTGCATATGCTATCTTCGATATACCCGCGTGATGAGTGTTACTATGATTTCTAAGGAATGCGGTGAGAATAAAGAGAACCACTGAATCTTACCCAAGACTGTAGCGTTCACGAACGAATGTGTGAGTGTGGTAAAAGCGGACAGTAAGAAGTTTAACAATAGTAGATTAGTAGAAAAGTAGAGTTAACGAATGTATGAACGGATGAATTCGCTTTACCTGGGATTTTCGGCCGACGCCAACCAGTCGTTCTTCACAGGTGGAGGTACAGGTGTCGACACGGTGGCCATGGAAACGTCCCCGATGATACGAAGTGCTTCCTTGCATGCATGGTACATGCGCAACATTTCTTCTCGCTTCTGAGCCTCCTCGGGAGATTCTTCCATCATTGATGCCTATGATTTAGAAATTTACAAGAAAATGTAATTCCTGAAGCTGACGCATTACCATAGACTAACTAGTAGATGGGATGACAGTTTGAACTGGAAGTTAAGAAGGAATATAACAAACGGGACAAGGACTTACAGCAAAGGTATAACAAAAATTCTTCAAAATATGTAACTTATCATAGGATAAATAGGACAAGATACTTTTTGTATTTTTAATGGAAGAAAGGAATTTCATTAACTTCATCCATATATCTCTTACCTGGTCGCCGCTTGCGTACAGATGTGCCAGCAGCTCTCCATTGATGAAGTCTTTCGCATTGTTAATGATCAGATGCATAATGGTCTTTGGAACAAGATCACGAGTAGTTTTGGTGACGATCTTCATGTAGGAATCGACCAGATTCCTGATTGTCTCGACTTGACGCTCCAGTTGAGGATCCATCGATGATTGAGGTTCAGAGCCACCCTAGAGGAAAGATAAATATTAATTGCCATACTGTAATGTTCCTCCATAAAGAACAATACTATTTCTTTTAACAAACTACAGTTCGAAAAGGCACTAAAGAAACAAAAGAATAATCTCGACCAGTGGAGTATAGCGTGTGGTGTTGTTTATTGCATTGGGATGTCGTGCTAAGTTTTGTTAGAACTGTTCGATCTTCGTGTGAGTGTCATATCACTTTGTTTTGTAAAACATTTACAAGACTCAAACTCCAGAGTTTGAACAACAGTACCAACCTCGTATCCTTCCTTTATCAGTTTTGAATTAAGGAAAGAAATACAAGTTGAATTACAAAAGTTCTCTCCAGCATAAGTGAGAGCGAATCGATCAATTTTGAGATAAACGACATGCAGTTTGAATTAAATCACAATAAACAGTATCTCAATGTAACGCCCAATATGCGTATTGATTAAAGTACAAGTATCAAACGTTAATATAATTAAATCGTGATTAGATTAAAACCACCACGCCTGTTACGATTAACAAAAACAAAGAATCTTTAAGTCCGTACACTTTCGCAAACTCACCCGCTGCTTATCCTAAAATAAATTAAATTGAACTATACTGATAGACACATAACTTCCAATAAAGTATTACTTTCATATCTGCGAATATAAATACGAAGAGTGAACCGAATCGACCTTTAATTCTCAAGCCAATTAATAATTACCTCGCCCTCGCCGTTGGCCTGTTCTGTCGATTTCTCTGGATAAACACCTGCCCTAAGGAAGGACGCCTTCCACGAATCGACGTCATCCTGCGTCTCGCAACTAAGCTCAAGCTGCTTGTAATCCTTATACACGTTTCTGCCTTCGGGATTGAAGAGAGCAAACAAATGCCGTCGAGACATGAAGCCCTGCTCCAAATCTCGCAACTTCAATCCATCCAACGGCAACATGTACTTCTTCTCACGTTCCTGCGACAAAGGAAAAGCAAAAAGTATTAGAAGATTGAATATTTACAAGCAAATAGATTGGAATCGCGTGAATGATTTAATTAGGTACTAACTTCTTCATCCTTGTACCAGGAGATGCTTTCTGAAGTCAAGACAAACCAGTAGTCCCTGGAGCCACCCTTCATGATACCCAAATTATGTATGCACATATAGCCTTTTCGGATCACTTGATTGCCCAATGTGTGTCTTCCAGCTTTAACCGCGTTCTCTGAGGACTGCTGAGCACTGTAACAGAAACAATATTGTACTATGAAAAGCTGGATGAAGAAGCACAGTGTGCAGGTACTTCAATACTGGATTATTATATTAATTGTCACGGAAAGTCATGTATCTGGTATCAACTGTCAACCATCAAGACTAGCAGGAGAAAAGATCCTAGCGCTTCACGTGTAAGGATGTCCAAAAACAAAATCGATAGGAGGGAACAAAAACAATGCCGAGTCTTCGGCAGAAGAAGCTTCTAATAAAATTGGTAAAAATTTCCGCTATTCTAGAAAATGAATTTTCTAAATCACCGTCATCTCGTATAATCTCATTTTTCTTCTTCTTTTTTTTTCTTTTTTTTTTTTTTTAATAGACTACCAGTAAAAATTGTGTGATCAAAAATGGTAGTAAAATAATTCTGTTCTGATGCGTGATGTAAATCAAAGAGGAAGGAAGAAATTGTAACCAAAGCCAACTGAAATACGTATAACGAGCATGCTGGCAAGAAGCTATTTGGAAGTGGCTGCGAAGGCTAAATATATATTGTGGAGCATTTATAATAACCAGGTCGTTTTTTTGAAAACGAATCACAAATGTTTCAGACAGAAATTGTAGGATTTCAAGGGGCACGGAAGACTCCGTTATTAAATTCCTTCCTAAATGTAAACGTGTTAAGGTAATTCGAAAGTAAACTTTCATTTTTTTTTAATGGTAGATGCAATATTGCTTCCAGAAATCAGAAGAGCATTCGATTCTGAGGAAGGAAGTTTGCATCATCCCATTGAAAAAAAATGAAAGTTAACCTTCGAATTGCCTTAATGCCTGCACTCATTAAGGAATTGAATAACAGAATCTTCCGTTCTCCTTGAGACCCTAAAAATTCTGTCTGAAACACTTTTTCATATCTGACTTCGTTTCCGAAAAAATCGACCGATTTATTATAAATTCCCCACTCTGTATTTATATACATAATCGCACGGTATCCTGCACACTGATTGTGAGTCTGTAAAACAGTAGTAGCTGTATACACATTGACAGCTTAGATAGAGAATACTGAAAGTTCATAAATACAGTGTGAACATAAACAGGAATATAAAGCGCTAGGACGTTAAATAAATAAATACAAAAAAGAGAAATTTTCTGTGCATCAGGTGACAGGTGTGTGTCCCTTACAGCATCCAAAAATAAAACTCTGACGTAACTCAACTAAACACGCATAAGAAAGAAAGAAAGAAATCCTTGATGCATTCACATGTCGCAAACGTACATGATGTACAAACAACGTTCGAAATGGTGCACCGTTACATACACACAAGTTACATCTCACTAAAGCACCATAAAAACTTAATAAAAATAATCAATAAAACACAGTGAATTAGACTCAAGTAAAGTAATAATAAATGTCCGGTGCAGTGGTGTGGGATAGTATCGGAAATAGAAGAAAAAAAAAAGACAGATACAAAACTAAGAGCAACTAATGTACCTTCGTACTGCTCGTGCCTAATGAGAATATAAATACACAAAAACAAGGTTTGGGAATGGAGAGAGTTTTCTTGGGAATGTATATTTCGACTATCGTTAACGCGCAATTAAACACATTTTTTTCTCCGCTTTACACCGTACTAAAGGATGATTAATAGGGTTCAACCCAATTTTACACAAAGCTATTAGTACAACATTCGTCGACTTAATAAAATTAAAATTAACGACGTTAATTTGGAATTCGTGAAACTAAGAAAAAAGTGCTTGAAAGTATATCTTTATTATACATAAGTATTTTGATAGTAACTTTGTACGCGAAGACAGATGAGATGACGAAATGGTTACGTAAAGGGGAAGCAAGGCTGAAACGAAACGGAAAATGAAAATGTAGAAAAACGACGACAGAACATGTGATTCGTGTACGTGTTAGATAAAGAGAAAGGTAGAAGAATAAAGAAAATAGAAGGAAAGAAACAGATAAAGACAGAGATAAAGATAGAAGTATGAAAAAGAGAATATGTAGTGTAAAACCTCCGTCTTCGATGTAGGTTGATGTTCTTACCTTGCATTATGGCTACTGGCCGCCGCGCTGCCGGTATAATTAAATAATTGTTTTTATTCGTGAAATACAATATAGTTGATCATGGAAATAGAAATATATGTTGGAAATAAAATGTTACGCTGTGTAGGGCGCGGCATGTATATCAGGCAGCATAAATTACATTAAAAACTGTACACTTTGAAATGTGAAAAAAAAACAAAATTCGGATATGAAGTTGAATGTCAAATATAAAGGCCTTCACACATAAAATAACGGAACGACATAAGACATAAGTCCCTGTCCCCTTGGAGGAGAGAGTACTAAATTCTGATTGGTTAGTTACCTTACGCTTGCGTCTTATTTCGTTACGTTATTTTGTGTGTGAAGGGCTTACGAGTATGAAATCTATTCTAGCAAGAGTCCTTCACGTTGATTACATATGAACCGAGTGGTCTTTCGTACGAAAATACATTTGATTACTGGTAGTAGCGTATTTTCATAGCAGAGAAACGATCTTGCTTTATATTATGCATTTTCGAACTCTTGCTATTCTTGTAATGTTCAGGAAATAAGTTCCAGCGCTGCCTGCTACTTCAGCCAGTACATTGTATTATTACCAGAAAGCATTTACATGCGACCAGTTTCTAAAGCATTGAAATATCGCGAACCACAAAAAGAACTTTGTGATCAATTGAGATATAGTTGAACAGCATGGAATTGTTATACTTAGGTCATGTCGAGAATTATGACAGCTCTTTAGGGAGACATTGGAAAGGAAGTAAATAAGCAAGGAGTTAAACAAATTTGGGTAACCTAAATTAAAGTCACATGAAACAAGTGAGAGGATTGAATAAAGAATAAGAGCGCAATGAGATGAAATTTCTGATAGAAAAGAAAAATGTAAAGATACTTGATGTCAGACTTTGTTTTATCCAACTTATTAAACACAGATATGTACTGACAAATGTTAGGAGTTAGGTCCAGAAATAATGTCTCAAAATATATGGATAAAGAAAGAGCTAGTGACTCAATCACTTATAAACTATCACTTATCCATTATCGAGCTGTGGATATGTGCAACTGTGCCATGGAAAAAGAGTGAGCCAAAACCTTAGTGAAAGTCTAGTTCAATTTGGCCAAGTGATTCTAGTGAGGAAGACATGCATAGGTCATGAAAACCAACACTAACTAAACAGCTGCGGCTCTAAGATTTAACTTAAAGAGAAACAGAACTCAAAATAGAATAGCTTAATCCTCTATCATCCTTAAATCCCATCATAGATAATAAATAAAATTTAAAGAGTACAAATTTCTCAAACACCTACTTAACAGTACTTCATAAAATGAATGTTAAGTAGATTGTTAAAGTAAGTTTTCTTATTACACAGTATATAAGCAATATATATATATATATGCTAGACTTTGAAGAAACCTGTTACGTAGAACTAAGAGATTCTCTTGAAAGTGTAGTGATTTTTGCAAAACACATAATACAACTGCTAACTGAGAAACAGAAGCCAAAAGTAGACAAAATTATGAAAAAACAGTCTTCCATTTATAAATCCCACAATCAAGAATCTCTCCAAATTAATTTCAGACCATTTATGTTCACCAATTACTTTGATTTCTTCGCAAACTATACTGTAAGTGCAAAAGATCAATATTCAGTGCAGGGCTGTACTAGATCTTGCTTTTGAGTACTTTGACGCAAAAAAAAAGTCTAATGTGCTATTGTTATATACTAAGCAATAAGGCGAAGGAACTTCACAGAGAATAAGTTAAAAGCT
>JARQSV010000234.1:220779-235175 GCA_030142285.1 Calameuta idolon | reverse complement strand
AAAAAAAAGTCTAATGTGCTATTGTTATATACTAAGCAATAAGGCGAAGGAACTTCACAGAGAATAAGTTAAAAGCTACAGTTAAAACTAAAGCAAAGATCACCTTGGTGAACACATTAAACTTTTCAGCTTAAACGGCCCAAGTTTTCCAATGTCACTGATTACCTACAATGGTTTCATAGTAATTGTTCAATATGACTGGTACGTTTAATCTGAATGGTCCTGTGTACTTATGACAAAACCTAAACAAAGAGTGAAAGTAGGAGTAAAAAGGAAGAGAAACAGAAGGAACCAAAAGTAAAAAAAGAAAACAAAAGTAATACAAGGCATCTATGCATTTTTAACGTTATTGGGTAATTTGGCTAAGGATTTCTTCCATAACAGTGTATATTCATAAACCGTAACGTGTTTGTTCTAGTTCGGTGCGTTTTCATAAAAAGAGAGACATGTAATTATTGAAGCATCACTTACTTGGCAAACCCAATAAAGTCTTCGTGATTTGTATTCATATAGGCAAGCTCACAATCAACTAGAAGCACCAGCTGCTCCTTACACAACTGCTCTCTCTGCCTAACGTAGCTGGTTATAATTCTCTCAGTCTCCTCCCTTAATCTAGGATACCGCGACATCTGCAAAAATATTTTTAAAAAATTGTTAAATTATAGTAAACCTCAGAACCCCAGAGAAATTAATCTGACGCAATGATGTTTAATAACGATCCTTACCCGATCTGTACAAATGCGCACAACGTTGCTAAGTTCCTGTACGACTAGGTCCACACATTTGAGACTGGGCTCCTTGAGCCTATTTATTTGCTTTTTGACTATAGCCTCGAAGGCCATATCCGGAGTGAAGAGACCAACCCTGATACCTGGGGTAAAGGTACAACGCCATATGTGATACTCAATATTCCGATGATTTAAGGAACTTTCGACAACAAGTAGTTTTGCAGCATGGATGAGAAGAATTGCCTACCATGAATATTTCTGATGGCGAACGCTATCTCCCTTCGTAGTTCCTTCTCATCAAATTCCATCTTAACAATTTCAAATGGGAAACGCTCGTGAAATAATCTGTTTATCTTAGCACCACCACTCAGCTCATTGGTGTTGATTTGCGCAGAGCCCGAACCTTCGATAGTCCTTTCAAAATCCGATTGGAGTTGTTGTATCATCCTTAAAAAAAGTCTTGCATTTAACGATAGCTCTAACTTTAATAAACATTCAATTTTTTAGCAAATTACATGGGTTACGAAATATTGACACTTGTTAGACGACACATGAATAATGTTATTCTATATTCGGCCCAAGAGCAACCAGATTAATAAACCCGCAAGTATGTCTGTTAGTGAATATTCTATGTAGAATATTAATGTGAAAGACAAGTTATAAAAGCGTATTTTACAAGAAAATCATTCACAAGATTTAATACATATTAATTATCGTAAGACCAATTAAGAAACTGAATATAAGTCGTACATACGCACACTACAGTTTCTAATCTCGTGTACCGAGTTCATGCTTATCAATCCCACGTTAAGTTAAAAAAAAAAAAGAAATGATCCCTATCATCTTGTTAGGATATGGTGTTTCGTGCAATAGTCACTCAATTCGGTTACAAGAAGAAATTCCAATAAGGAAAGGAGGATACCTACATATACAATTGTATTGATCTGAAAAACAACAGAAAAAATTGTCTAAAATTTAAAGGCCCTCCACCACAATCCAGAATGAAATTCTCTAAAGATCCAACTCTCGTTCCCATTGCAAGAGTGCGAGGACGCAAAAGCACTATGGTACGCATGCCGAGATATTGAAGACGCGTGTTTCACATGGATGAAAAGTACAAAGCTTCCGGTGAACGTAGTTACATCCGGTACTCGTTGAACTTTGGTTGCTCTTGGGAAAATCACTTACTGCAACATGGCCTTCGTCTTTATGGCCGGATCGTCGGGCCTAAAATGTTTGTATTGCTCGACATCTTTTTCCAGGGTGAGCAACTGCTTCTGTAGACGATCTCGCAACGCAGGAAGAGTATCCCTGATGTGATTCGTCAGCTGCTGATTAAGAACTCTCTGTAAGTACGGCGTACCTAATCTGTCTGCAAGATGCCGATAGGATGGATGACTAAAAAATAAAACAATATATTATCCCTTGCAGCATCGGACTCATCCTCAATTGTTTCAACGGGATACGATTGAGAATTTAAGATCGCGTGGGCAGACGTACCTAAGGAAGAACTTTCGTTCAGCTGCCAAAGCATTCTTGATATCTTTACGACCTTCGATATCTTTCTGGCTTCTATTTACAACACCTATGTAACCTCTTCGTAAAGGTAATAGCTTGTTCTCCAAGATGTCCCTCGCGTCGGTGCCATCGTCCATAAGATCCAGCTTGGTGATAACACCAATCGTGCGTACTCCTTTTATTTAATTTTTCTCAAGATTATAATTGTTGAAAACTAAAAGTACGAGCATTTATTTAGGGAAATAAATTTCTTACCCTGAGGATCAACCTCCTTTGCAAGCTTGAGAGCATCGCTGTTCGCCAAATCGGTATTCGCTGGTGTGACAGCTAATATAAGGCAATTATCCCTTTTTATGAATTGAAATATCATCCCCTTGATTTGTGCTTCGATATCTGCTGGCTGGTCGCCGATCGGAACTTTTGTCAGACCAGGTAAATCGATCAAGGTCAAGTTAAGAACTGGAAGATTAATTTTAAGTAGTATCGGCATCAACCATACATATTAAATTATATAAATGCAAAATTAATTGAGTAAAGTACTTATTAGTGAGAATTCAATTTTACCATTAGGAGAATAGACTCGAAGGTTAATGGGTATGTTAGAAATGCCCTTGTTGCTGCCAGTAACCCGATCCGTTTCAGCTTCGATTTCACGACGGACCTCATCGAAATCAACAAACTTTTTTCCTTTACAATGCAAGAACTCGGCAAACTCTGAAATATTAAAATAAAAATCCCATCATAGCTGAAATTCATCTCCATGTCTTATCACCATATTAAACTTCAAACATAATCATAATATCTTAAGTCTACGTCACTGGGAAAACTTGAATATGCGGATTCGCTAGTGAGTCGAGGAGGTGACAATGTACCCAATTTCCTGCTTATCACTAGCTGGGACTCACAGGAAGCATGATAGCTCGGGACACGCTGGAACGAGGAGATGAAACGTCTGGTTTATATTAATTCTATCAAACGGGACTTTAATTAACGTCTCCCTACACGAATGACCGTTACATCAAAAGAAATTATTTTCCAAAATTAATTTTCAGTTCGTTATCATCAATAGGAAACATTATCGTACAAGACATTTGTTACGAATGTGTTATTAAGAGGAAATCGGTACTTTCAATTGCTATTAAAACTTCAATGAAGTCAACGAATAAAGTAATTGTATTAACAGGTCACAGGAACGTATGATAGAAATATCTGAAGTCAATCTTGGGTCAATGGGTCAATGCGATGATATCGTGGACTTTATCAATCTTTTAATCTACTATTATTCCTCACTTACCTGCGACCTGCAACACTTGTCTGCTTTTAAGAAAAGTCTCAAAGGACAACTTAACTGACACATATTTAACCCATTGACCCCCTCTAGGAGCATTACGCATAACGACACTGATCGGAGTGACAATTTTCAAGCTGAGTAACCACAGATCAAGATATAAACAGATACTGTATTTAAGCTCAGGCTATTAAAAATTTTTTATGCAAGGCCTTTCAATTTATATTAATATGCATGTAAATTAAGGGAGCGCGTATAGAACGTCCCCATACCGCTCGAAGAATATAGGTCGCCTAATAAAATAGATTACATTTTAAAAAAAACTCTCCTTCATAATAAATAACGTTGTTGAAACGTAAATGATTAAAGAAATAATTAGTTTATCATGAATGACTTGCCTGTGGTGCTGTGAATTAGCTGCAGAATAAGAGGTCTCCTAGTTACAATGCCGGAACCTCTTGGTAGGAAATCTCTGAAATACAAGAATATAGGTGTGAGTACAAACTGAAGTACTATTTTGAAAACTAGCGTCACATTTAATTGCACGCTGAAGTTAGAAACATGACAAAGAAGATGCTGTCATACGACTGTTCATTAGTACGATCCGCTTACAGCTAACGTAGTTAATTCAGGGCCATTTGTGAAAAGTAATTGAGAACAAATTTTTTCTTTTTTCAAGTCGAATTCATTCTTACGTAAATCAGAGAATGTTTAACGTCGTTAGAATAATGACAGGAATTATGGCATGCCAGGAAAACCTGAGAAGCGGCACTGTTTATTCAATGAATAACGCAAAAAACAGAGGGATATCTGTTTAGACACGTCAGACAAATTTAGAATATCAGAGAACAGAGACATTTACTGATTTATTATTAAAGATACATGTACTGTTAGATAGGGGTAGAAGGGATTTTCAAAGTTGCGCAGACAACCAATTTTTAAATCGACGTCATTATTTCGATTATATCAAAGATGCCTTATCACAGCGTTAATAAAATTTAAATTCTAGGAAGTCATCTTCGAGCATCCAGTGGGCAGAGTGGCGTCGCGAGCGTTTGACAGTCTAGGACAGGAGAGAGGAGTGGGCGCCCTGACATCATCGAGCGGCGCTTGAAATTTTCGTTGTTCTCTGTCACAAGGAGGATTGCTTTGATTCATATAAAATGAAATTTCATGAAATTTAATCGAATCAAAAAAAGCTATCAAAAGCTTGATACGTGAAAGACGATCCGACGCAGTGATCGCCACGCCTTACACCTCTGCCAAGAGAATCGACAGCTAAAGAATTGACACGGAACTGGAGAGACAAGAGAATGGCGGTGGGAGGATGTCAGTGTGTTAAACAGAGAAAATACAAAGATAAGAGACGCGATGAAAAAAAAAATAAAACAAAAAAGGAGAAAGGTGTACTTACTTGCCAACGAAGTTCTCAAGTACTGAACTCTTTCCGGCACTTTGACCACCCACTACCGCAATTTGCGGTAAGTCCAGCTGCATATGCACACCGAGTTGTGTGAATGCATCTTGGAGCTTATTCACAATTGGGATCAACTGCTCCATCCCTACGTTCCCTGCCATTTTTCCGCACTACGAGGCTTGCACTCTCGTAGATGAACAGTTAAATGCTTCACGTAGTGTGTACGTCGATAACAAACGGAACAATGACTCGTAGCCAAGATAGAACTGGCACCGACCGCCACTGACTGCGATCAACTGCCAACACTTCCGTGGAGGACGGTAAGCCTGGCCCCGATGGTATAACTGCCAACGGTTCTCCTGACTTCTACTATCCCCTATTCGTCGTGCACTTAGCTTCGATAGTAGCAAAATGGCCGATTTCGCGAAAGACACACCGCACCGCACACACCGCTACTCCACAGTGCTTCACCGCATCTTATTTAGCCGCATTAACACCGGCCTAGAGACATTAAGAGGCACTAAAGCCACCGAGAAGAATACACCACTCCTCACTCGGCAGCCACTACGCTCTATGTTCTCCTACGTTCCACTAGGTCCCTCGAGGGAGCGCATAGACGAGATCCTGCGTCCAGATTCCAGATTCGGGACGCAACGCTGCTTTAATCGATAATCGAAGCTTGCGCACTAGCAGCCCGACCGTCCTGACCCACTTTCAGAAACAAAGATAAAATCCATATCGGACTTTTCGACTGGCTCTCCCAAGACTCCTACTGTGGCACCTCGAACTAATTTAATATTCCAATGTATATATAACCGATCAATTCCAACTCATAACACCGCGATTTTAATTCGATTCAAATTGTTTAGATCGAACGAAACCGATCTTTCGTGCGCGATCGATATTTCTTCCAACGTAATGACATCGATTCTCTTTCTGCCAAATCAGGCCGTTGCCCTGCGCCATTTTGTAAACGAAATATCCCTAGTATTACTAGGGAATTTTAGGCTGCTGTTGGATAAGACAGTATTATGCTTGATTCATAATGGCTGCGACAGAAAATGGACATGGACCACTGTCCAATAGACAACTTGCTTTTGAAAAACAGCAGAACCGCTATCATAAGTATTCAAATAGTCGGTAAATGTATAGCTAATTTATCGACCTCTCACATAAGCTTGCAACAGAATTATTAAATATTGAAATTAAAAAAAATAATATAAGTAATATTTTACATTCTGTACGTATATACATATGTAATATTATTAAATAAACTTAATGGTAATTTTACGTTAAGTGTTTGAATTTTATAAATTTATGTTATGTAATATTGGAAAAGAATTTTTACAAGTTGAAAAAGGTCGCTTCATACACCTATAGATGTACACTGAGTAATTTATTTATTTTGATAACTTTAAAGAATTTGTTACAATAAATACTACAAGTCAAAATTTTAGGTGCTTCACCCGGTATATAAGCAGGTACCAGACAAACAATCGATCCCAATAGGGTCCGTATAGGTAGTAACTAATAAGGGTAGCCAAAAGTTTCCGAAAATACCCGAACAAGGCCTGTTTTTAAAGGTGAGCCCCAACAATGAATCCTTATTCTTCCACGTTCTTCGAGGTTCCTGCTTTTTAAAATGAAACTCTTAAACGCATGGGACCTACCTCGCCGCCCTCATTAATAGATAATTATTCTAGTTGACGTTAGATGTAAAGACAAATAGGATCAATCCGATGGTCTACTACATATTGACCTGTACGCGAGGGTTGTCCTTCCACCTCAACTACTTAGCAGGTCAAACCCCAACTGTGGTCACACGGTAAACTTGCGGATGCCCCAACAGGAGTCCGTGTTCTTCGTCGGGAAATACAGGGTCATTTATGTAGCGAACTAGTGTATTGATCTTCACTCCACTATCTCGTATACGCCTATTCGGATCTTTTTTACTTTTTCAGATTTCAGGTTAGGTTTCCTTACTTCCTTTATTTAACAGTAGATACGCTACAGGGTCATACACACTTATTATATAACTATGAATGGATATATGATTTGATTTGGTAGCAGGGAATCAGACCATCATAGAAGAGATTTACGAAGAATTTCTTATTGTTGATTTTTCATTTGTGTTCTTGATCATTCCTATCTTTTTATAGTTTCAGAATATCTTCACAATAATTTTAAAATAAATACTGATAAGCAACAGGTGAGATTAATTCATTCGTAATTTTTAATTTTGAAAATCGTTGTGTCAGACGGTACGCCTATTTCAATTTGTAGACTACTAGCCAACCCACAGAGCATGTGGCCCAAAATTCCATAAGGTTGACTCCCTTTGTTGTACTTTTTCCACGATTGATTCAGTAGAAATTCCATGTTGTGGGGGGCGCGCCTAGTACTATTCGACGTTACGAATCCAAAATGTCAGACATCGATAAATGGATAGATATTACAAAAGAGTGCAAATACTTGCCAGAAAATGACCTTAAGGTAATAATTAGAATTAAAGATTTAATGGTGTTAAAACAATTTGCTCAATATTTCATAGTTTGCTGGCTCATGGTGCTCTAATATATAGGTGTTATAGGTTACTCCTGCTCCAATAGTTTTATTATGTTCGCCTTTGTCGACAGAAACTCTGCGACATGGTCTGTGATCTTCTCCTGGAGGAATCGAATATTCAGCCTGTGTCCACCCCAGTAACTGTTTGCGGCGATATCCACGGCCAAGTGAGTTTGTACTATTCCTACTAACCTCTAAGATTATTCGAGCGATACTAGCGCGGTGTTGCTCCGATTATAAATTCTTGAAGTTGTTCATTTTAATAAAAAGGAATTGATTTTTTTGCATTATAGTTTTATGACTTGGAAGAATTATTCCGTAATGGAGGTCCAGTGCCAGATACAAATTATATATTTATGGGGGATTTTGTGGACAGAGGATATTACAGTTTAGAGACTTTCACGCGCCTATTGACTCTTAAAGCTAAATGGTCAGACAGAATAACATTGCTGCGTGGAAATCATGAATCCAGACAAATCACACATGTCTATGGGTTTTATGGTGAGTATTTCTTTGCTCTGTATAACAGTGTAATAAGTTACATACGATTACATATTTTTTTTATTATTTCAATAGATGAGTGTCAAAACAAATATGGAAATGCTAACGCATGGAAGTACTGCTGTAGAGTATTTGACCTTCTCACAGTTGCTGCCGTAAGTATGATAAAGAAAAATACATAGTATTGCTTTACTGTGACACATACATTTTTCTGCAGTTAATCGATGAAGAAGTTTTTTGTGTTCACGGTGGTTTATCCCCAGCCATTAAAACGCTAGATCAAATTAGAACGATTGAGAGAAATCAAGAAATTCCACACAAAGGTAACCTTATAGTATAATTGTAGCATGTAAATTTTTATGTCTGAGAAAAATATATATCTAATCCTTCTACTTTGTTAAAGGTGCTTTCTGTGATTTGGTCTGGTCAGATCCTGAAGACGTAGAATCTTGGACGATCAGTCCAAGAGGAGCTGGTTGGCTCTTTGGATGCCAAGTAACACACAAGTTTATGGAAATTAATAATCTTCAGTTAATTTGCAGAGCCCACCAACTAGTTCACGAAGGTAATTACTATGAATACTAACATCACATAACGGTTCACGATTCTATAACAGATCGAAACCAATAATTTGATAAGTATATGTCTGCGTACTTAAACAATTTATTTCTGTTTTTGTACCCAGGGTTTAGATATATGTTCAACGACAAGCTTGTGACTGTGTGGTCTGCACCAAACTACTGTTACCGTTGTGGCAACATCGCCAGCATTTTGCAATTTACCACAGTAGACCAGAGAAGCGCTGTCTTATTCCAAGCTGTTCCCGATTCCGAGAGAGTGATCCCATCCCTAACCACCACCCCATACTTCTTGTGATCTAACTTTGCGCTCCATCTGTTTGGATGCAGAGGAGCGGCGTTTGGGTCTAGGCCTCACGGAGTTACATGATTGCTTCTTGGTCGATGAGTCCAGCTGATGCTATGAGAGTGCGCGACATCTTTATGTGCATTATTTTCAACATTAATATTTTTTTAAATCTACTTATCTATCCTGTTATCGGGTTTTCATAACATCGTAACAGCAACGACATACGATTATACAAACTTCTACCGTGCAAATTATTCCGCACGATGAACGAAGGAATATCCAATATTATTCCTTATCTTTTATTTTTTTTTTTGGAAATTATGTCATGTTTTTACAAAACTTAGAAGCCAAACGCTCCTAAACAATAAAGAGCACTTGCCATCGCATCAGGCTGAAGTCTCCCGTGACCGACAAGAGACACTCTCGCCAAAATAATCGGGAGCTCGTACACGAGAAACAGCATACACAGAGAAAACAGAGATAAACAGACAGACAAACAAGGAATAAACAATTAACTTGAACAAAGAGACAACCAAGAACAATCGGAGATACACCGGATACACGCACACTCTGTGGTCTAGATGCTTCTGCTGCCTACTGTGTACATTCTGTGTAGAGCATTCGCAACTCGAAGCAGCATTATGGACTTGTTGTTCGGTAAGCTGAGAGCTTTTAAATAATTTTTAAATATGAGGAGCCATTGGTCCAGCAATGTAAAGGCAAATCAATAGAAAGCAACTATTATTCAAACATTCCGGCAGGAAGAAGGCTCTGGAAACGTTGAAGACTTTGGTATTTGGATCACTGTGCTCGGAATTCAGGTTTACTGCATTTTGTCAGCATGATTACATATTATAATTACGGTCTTCCTGAGAACGTAATACAATCGATCCACTTCTTTTTTACATATTCATTTTCTTTCATTGAACAATTATGCAATGACCGAACTCTTACTTGTCCCCACGTACAAAATAGATAGATCCTCAATTCCAATAAGCTCATCGAACAACCTTTCGCGCAGGCGCGCCCAATCCCACTATCCACGATAACATCGGCTGTAAATAATAAATGGCCAAAGAGCTAAAAAGCGATATTGGCAACCGACTAAGTTCGTCTCTTAAAATTGAACAAAAGTATATATTTTCTTTATAATATTTTATCATATACTTATCCAAAGCTCGTACGTAAAATGTATTAGCTAGTTGGTGAAATTCATAAATTCATTCCTTCATCCAGGTAGGGAGCAAATTTTTTAATATCGAAAAGACCCTTAGCAATGTGCCTCTAAATTGATATAAGCGTTCGTGTAATATAACATACTTAGATACTCGATAATAATAATGTACCGAATAGCGTAAAAACGCACTGGGCGCTTGCTTACGACGAACCTGAATTCTGGCACCGTCGATTCGCTTGTTCGCGCGGCTCATACACGATGCAACATGACGTTTAAGAAAACAAAAGACATTGATAAGTACACAAATAAATTCTCCTGCTCGATCACAGACCCATCGAACACGACATTAACGTTGGCACTGGCTGTCAGGTTAAACTGTCTGCTCTATTTTCGATTTTGTGATATAGACGGAAATGAGGCTGATAAAGGCTACGATGACTTTTATAACGTGCAATCCCACTCTCGTACCCTCCTTTTAATATCAATTCCTCAATAATTACTTCTACGATCGATTAACCATACACATATAGCTATACCGGTTACTCAGAGCCGAATTCGATCACCTAGGGTCTCTTGTGATTTATTTATTGCACTACCCGGCCACATTCCTGTCCCATATTTTTTTTAACAATAGCCAAATAAGTGGGCGTCGTCGATCCTTTTAATTCGCCTGGTCCGGATCGAAGACGCAAAATTCACGTTGTAAACTCGAGCCTCTCGTTCGGTAGCCTCCGGTAGAGGGTAGAAAATAGAAGGTAACGCACGCAGGGACGGTCACTGCTCGAATGCCTCTAGGGCACGGACCACCTAGGCATTCTTCAATAGTATTAGCTTCCGGTACCGCTGAGGCATTCGCAGCTTTCGCCTCCGAAGATGCCTCTGTCTGTGATCGCTTTAGCCTTACCGAAGCGTCCGGGTGAGCTGTTCTCGTCGTCGTCGTCGTCGTCACTGCTGCTCGCACGCTCCGCATAATCCTTAACGATCTCACAGGTAGACACCATTGTAACGATTATCATGTACCTTGAAAGTATAGAACTTTGTTATGTTAACGTAATAAAACGTCTGTAATAAAAATACGTCAAAGAAAGAAAAATACAATCTCGTCCGACACTCTTCTCAGGATCTTCGCTGCAATTGGAATAACATTGAAGAGCCTCTTAGCAGGTTAACGAAAAAGGACATGCAAACGGAGCGAAGAGACGATTTTTGTACCTGGCGATGATGGGGAAAAGGAGTAAGGAATACACGTCACAGCCAATGATCACATCGTTCGGTTTATTAATCATTTAATCAGTTTATTTACTCGTAATAATTATTCTTCGTCATATATATAATAATTCTATTTACTCCCTACTATTTATATAATAATATAGCGTATTTATGTTCATTATGTATAATATATTATCTACATTTATAATCCCTATGAAAGGCATCTCCAAACAGACTTCAGATTTATTTTTTAAAATATCTTATTTATTCATAAAAATACAGGGGGGGGGGGGGGGGGGAGGGTTTACACACCACTGAAAAAGCCCTGCCCTCACGAGAAACGTTCCTCATCTTCAAAACTTCATATCTCTCGAACCCCTCGCAAGTTTTATCCTTCGTCTCTACATATGTACATGTTTTTTTTATTTTTTTTTAAATTTTTTTTAAGAAAAATATACAATAATGATCTCAACCGCGTAGCCAAAGTCCCCGTGAAATCAGGGCGTGAAAATCTTTTAGAAAAATGGCTAAGATAATCGCGGTCAAGAGGATGAATTATCTGAACGCGTGACGATGAATCATTGAAGACACCAAAAATCAGTATTATCACGAAGTTTCGAATTTACTGATAAACATGGAATTTCGATAACAGATACTTTACACGCGAAATAAAAATTTACCAAGTATAGATCGAACGGTCGTAAGGAATTATTTAATCGTGACTGAGGATCAGGACTCTTCTAGGGCCAGTATCGAAAAAATGTAAAAACGGCCGGGGATCGGTTCTCGTGGGAGCAGCTCGGCCGTCGTAGTGTCCAATCTCAGTTACAAAAAGAATAGTCGAGGATAAACGATAATAAAATTATACTTTCTAAACGTAGGTAGAAATTGGTAACTTTGACTCACTCATTGAAAAGGTATTGCCAATAACGGCGCTCATTCATGTCTATCGTTTCTGGGTTAACGTTTGCTCTCGTTTAATATATTTTTCTCCCAAGGAATTTTATCGCGATACAAACGTACGTTTCTCTGATTTCCTTCGTCCACTTTGAGAAAATGTACAGCTGTACGTGCATATACGGCTTGCACGCGCAATGGGACGAGTCGATGATCGATGAGAAACACGACGAGGTCGTGTATGAATTTTACATGATTTTTTTTTACATATCATCAGATCGAGTTAATAAAATCCAAGGGACAGAGAGAGAGAGAGAGAGAGAGAGAGAGAGTGAAGAAAAGTAGAAAATTCCATTCTATTAGCGTGAACAGTGTATAGCGAGCAAAACATAAGGGTCAGTGAGTGAGCGAGCGAATGTAACGTGTATTTATATTATGTCGGTGCGCGTGGTGTTACGTGTGTACGGAAGTACAAAGAGACAGACTAGTACTTTCAACATAGTTATTATTAAATTTTCGTACAATATGTACAAAGTTGAACCCACAAACGAGAGGCATTTCTCAATAGACTCTCACTCGCACTTAAATATTAAAGGTTGGGCATAATAATACTCTTGGTAGTATAATGCCCTAAGTCTTGCTGATCCAACGCTTTTGCCTTCCTTGTAAGAGGCTACTGTACTCCCAGGACATTTTTTATATACCGTCTACTACGCAACAGTGAATCCGTGAAATGAACTGTCAAATTCCAGGTGACTCTTTTACATCGAAAGTCATATATAAGGTGGCCCCTCGATAACACTTTATTTCAGGACGTACTACACACCGATGAACGACTCGTACCCTGAATCCCTAAAATTTGCACAAACCCTCCCTCCGATTATTTTATAATGAAATGGAGAAAAACAATACTAGAATGGACGTCCCAGGACGAGAAGGAGTAAGGATCGTTCACGTCCGGGAATACAGGAACCCTTACTGCATATTCGTATCCTCAAATAATATACATGTTTACCATATAAAGTATCCATCGGTAGTTAAGTCTTATAGTATGGACAAAGTAGCCTTAGGCAAATAGGCCCAAGGTCCGTGTAGTTCATGCTGATTCTTTGGACGTGTGATAACGATCGTGAGAATTGATTTACCTCTTTATTTCATGTTATTTATTCCTAATGAATATTAATTTATTCGAGAAAAAAAAAATATTATTATTGAATTTTTGAGATTTTCATCGAACGCCTTAAGGCAAATTTAACTTTAGTCCAGCGAGGTCGTGGATGAACTTTGTGAAATAATTTGATGATCCGAGGATTCAATGGCAATCTCACGATCGTCATCCCACTCGCATATTTTCTCGTTATGACAATTTCTATACGGAGGCAAGATCGATAAGAACGAAAATCGCGTCGAAATATCGAAATAAGGAGCAACTGCAGTCGCATGGTATATATGTATAGTTATGTCTAGGTGTGATTTTCGGAAAACATGAACAATAATATTAGCTAGCGTCAGCCACTGGTACTCTTTCTTCAAGATGTCGTAGCCTTAAATAATTGAGCCACTCTCTCTCGCTCTCCCGCTCTTTTATGTTCTGCTCTCCCCGCACGCGCGCACACACACACACACACGCACACACTTTTCTCCTAACTTTTTTTCGAAAATAGAAGACAAATTCATCTCGTCACGGCGGAGCTTTGAAGAAAGTACGCAAAAGCGAGAGCGCGAGAGATCGTTTGATCTTAGGATACGATCCAATTATTACTTCTTTTTTTTATTCTCTGCTGTCCCCTTCTTTCGTAATACTATGAGATTATTGTGTAGTAACTTCAGCCAGGAGTAATAAATAATTTTTTTTTTTTTTTCACGGTTTGGATGAGATATCGGTATTGGTAACAAAAAAAAAAACAGCAGAAACTGATTGATAACGTGTTGATGTCACTCTTGATACTCAGGAACACGCTTTACAATTTTTTGTTAATTATAATCAGTGAGATTACAACGCGATAACGATTTTATCAAGTAAATTACCTTCAATAGGTCCATTTAAAGTAATTGAATTCTATATTGAATTTATTCGTAGGAACAAAAAATTCATTTTCAAAATTACAATACAAGGTAAACGTCCCAGTGACTGGATACCTAAAATTCGGTACCAGTTCCTGGCCATCCATAAGAAACCGTACTTCCATCTGTCTTGGGCACACGCTTTGTGCAGTAACTGGTACTTGG